>JAVJIX010000084.1:3447500-3960000 GCA_036785185.1 Paratrypauchen microcephalus | reverse complement strand
TTTAGTCCTGGTTTAGACCTGGTTTAGTCCTGGTTTAGTCCTGGTTTAGTCCTGGTTTAGACCTGGTTTAGACCTGGTTTGGTCCTGGTTTAGTCCTGGTTTGGTTCTGGTTTAGTCCTGGTTTAGTCCTGGTTTAGTTCTGGTTTAGACCTGGTTTAAACCTGGTTTAGTCCTGGTTTAGTCC
This sequence comes from Paratrypauchen microcephalus, assembly GCA_036785185.1. Taxonomy (NCBI): domain Eukaryota; kingdom Metazoa; phylum Chordata; class Actinopteri; order Gobiiformes; family Gobiidae; genus Paratrypauchen; species Paratrypauchen microcephalus. Next base: position 3,959,816 of record JAVJIX010000084.1, on the reverse strand, counting down.
TGGTTTAGTCCTGGTTTAGACCTGGTTTAGACCTGGTTTAGACCTGGTTTAAACCTGGTTTAGTCCTGGTTTAGTCCTGGTTTAGTCCTGGTTTAGTCCTGGTTTAGTCCTGGTTTAGACCTGGTTTAGACCTGGTTTAGTCCTGGTTTAGACCTGGTTTAGTCCTGGTTTAGACCTGGTTTAGTCCTGGTTTAGTCCTGGTTTAGACCTGGTTTAGACCTGGTTTAGACCTGGTTTAGACCTGGTTTAGTCCTGGTTTAGTCCTGGTTTAGTTCTGGTTTAGACCTGGTTTAGTCCTGGTTTAGTCCTGGTTTAGACCTGGTTTAGACCTGGTTTAAACCTGGTTTAGCCCTGGTTTAGTCTTGGTTTAGTCCTGATTTAGTCCTGGTTTAGTTCTGGTTTAGACCTGGTTTAGACCTGGTTTAGTCCTGGTTTAGTCCTGGTTTAGTTCTGGTTTAGACCTGGTTTAGACCTGGTTTAGTCCTGGTTTAGTCCTGGTTCAGTCCTGGTTCAGTCCTGGTTCAGTCCTGGTACATTTTTAAAATCTGTATTTGTCCTTCACAGTTTTTAAGGACAAAATCCACCCAACAGAAGCAGGAAAATACACTTAATAATAATAAAATACAAAAACATTTATAGAATATGAGTTTTTTCTCTTACCTTGAGGTAGTTCCTCCGAGACAACGACATCTTTTTACTGAAGAAACAATCAATAATTAGCTGTTGTTTAATTACGTTAAGTTAATTTGTCTTTTGAGCTTTAAGTTCATGTTCTAACGTCGTTTCCTCCTCAAAAACGGACCTGGAGTCGTGTTTGTTTCATTCACACGTTTGAGTAACATTAAACACTCTGTTCCACCTTGTTCCACCAAGTTGGAGTTAGCAGCCAGACCAAGACTAGAGCAGTATTAAACCAGGACTGAACCGGGACTGAACCGGGACTAAACCAAGACTGAACCAGGACTAAACCAGGATTAAATCAAGACTAAACCAAGACTGAACCAGGACTAAACCAGGACTAAACCAGGATTAAACCAAGACTAAACCAAGACTAAACCAAGACTAAACCAGGATTAAACCAAGACTAAACCAAGACTGAATCAGGACTAAACCAGGATTAAACCAGGACTAAACCAGGGTTAAACCAAGACTAAACCAAGACTGAATCAGGACTAAACCAGGATTAAACCAAGACTAAACCAAGAGTGAACAAGGACTAAACCAGGATTAAACCAAGACTAAACCAAGACTGAACCAGGACTAAACCAAGACTGAACCAGGACTAAACCAGGACTAAACCAGGATTAAACCAAGACTAAACCAAGACTGAACAAGGACTAAACCAGGATTAAACCAGGACTAAACTAAGACTAAACCAGGACTAAACAAAAGGACAAAACCAGAACTGGACCATGACTGGACTAGGACTAAAGCAGGACTAAAACTCAATTAAAGCTGGACTGAACAGGCCTTGTCGAGGACTAAAGCAGGACCAAACCAAGACTAGACCAGAACTGAGCCAAGACTTGAACAAGACCAAGACCTGAACAAATTTTCCACGTTTTACATCTCCTTTTACCTTTAATTCAATCGAGATCGGCAATTCCAGGACTGAAATGATCCAAATGATTCTAGTGAAGGTGTGTGGAGCTTAAAAACACAGTGAAGCACTTCCTGTATCAACTGGAACTGGAACTTGGAAATTGGAGTTTTTTCAGTTTGAGAGAAGAAGAACTCAGCCTAAATGTGCAGGTTTGTGCGTTAAATGTTTGTGAATGAAACAAAAACACAACTCCAGGTCTGTTTTGGAGGAGGAAACGACGTTAGAACATCAGAAATAGTGAAATTATGGATCCTTTAAAAATTACATCGGCAACACTGAAAATCAATCTTTGAAATTATCTCCACGAAAGCTCAAAATTCCAAACTCCACATGAATAGAAACAATAGAAATAATTTAAAAGCCGTTCCCGTAGCGATACTCACTCAGCCATGGTGGACGTCCTGGAGCAGATCAGGCTCAGGAGCTCTGAGAGGGACACTTTTATAAACTCTGGTCCTGGGTCAGTCCTGGTTCAGTCCTGGTTCAGTCCTGGTTCAGTCCTGGTCTGGATTTAGGTGCAGAGGGTGTGGTCTGGGAAGGTCTTGTTGGTCCAGTTGGTGAGATGTTTTGGAGGAGGGGTTCTGCAGTTGTTCTTTGCGCAGTGGGAAACAGCTGAGATGGTCCCAGTTCTATTTACAGATAATTACTGAATAAAAAACATATAAAAGCTGCACTGCGGAACATTTCTCACCCGCTTGTCTGTTCAAATCCAAAAGTTCAACGTTTAGTCCTGGTTTAGTCCTGGTTTAGTCCTGGTTTAGTCCTGGTTCAGTCCTGGTTCAGTCCTGGTTCAGTCCTGGTTTAGTCCTGGTTTGTCCTGGTTTAGTCCTGGTTCAGTCCTGGTTTAGTCCTAGTTTAGTCCTGGTTTAGTCTTGGTTTAGTCTTGGTTCAGTCTTGGTTCAGTCCTGGTTTAGTCCTGGTTTAGACCTGCTTCAGTCCTGGTTCAGTCCTGTTTTAGTCCTGGTTGAGTCCTGGTTGAGTTCTGGTTTAGTCCTAGTTCAGTCCTGGTTTAGTCCTGGTTTAGTCCTAGTTTAGTCCTGGTTTAGTCCTGGTTCAGTCCTGGTTCAGTCCTGGTTTAGTCCTGGTTTAGTCCTGGTTTAGTCCTGGTTCAGTCCTGGTTTAGTCCTAGTTTAGTCCTGGTTTAGTCCTGGTTTAGTCCAGGTTTAGTCCTGGTTTAGTCCTGGTTTAGTCCTGGTTTAGTCCTGGTTCAGTCCTGGTTTAGTCCTAGTTTAGTCCTGGTTTAGTCCTGGTTTAGTCCTGGTCAAATCCAAAAGTTCAAATCCAAATCCAGCAAATCCATTTCCAAACTGCTGCACCGAGATCATAAAATCAAGACAACAAATTGCTAAAAATTTGAGCATTCCAGTCCTAAAATGTTCCGCAGTATTGATTAAACCTGTCTATCACCAGGGAGACAAGCAGGTTACAGCACTACGTCACATTACAGGTCAGATCTGTGGAGAGTCGCGCCTATTTACAGGAGGAATTACTGTATTTTTGAGCAAAAGAAACACCCATAATGATTAAATGCAAGACGGAAATGTTTAAAGTCATACCATGGAACATTCCAGGCAGAGCAATAACATCTCCATGGAGACAAGCAGGTGTAGCGGACGCTCCACCAGAATAGTTGCGCAGTGCAGCTTTAATACAGCAAAAAGATTCCTCAAGTAAAAGTAAAAGTATCTGCTTAAGTAAAACTGTTGAAGTACCTGATTAAAATGTACTTTTTTTAGAATATTAAAGCATCAATGAGCTGAGCCGAAAGGCAAAGCTCTTGATTTACAATCAGTCAATCAATCAATCAATCAATCTACGTTCCTCCCCTCACCTATGGTCATGAGCTCTGGGTAATGACCGAAAGGACGAGATCGCCGATACAAGCGGCCGAAATGAGTTTCCTCCGCAGAGTGGCTGGACGCTCCCTTAGAGATAGGGTGAGGAGCTCAGAGTAGAGCCGCCGCTCCTCCACATCGAGAGGAGCAGCTGAGGTCATCTGGTCTTGGTCTGGTCTTGATCTGGTCTTGATCTGGTCTTGATCTGGTCTTGGCCTGGTCCTGATCTGGTCTTGATCTGGTCTTGGGCTGGTCCTGATCTGGTCTTGATCTGGTCTTGGTCTGGTCTTGGTCTGGTCCTGGTCTGGTCTTGGTCTGGTCTTGGCCTTGTCCTGATCTGGTCTTGATCTGGTCTTGGTCTGGTCTTGGCCTGGTCCTGATCTGGTCTTGATCTGGAATTGTCTGGTCTTGGTCTGGTCTTGGTCTGGTCTTGGTCTGGTCTTGGTCTGGTCTTGATCTGGTCTTGGTCTGGTCTTGGTCTGGTCTTGGTCTGGTCTTGGTCTGGTCTTGGTCTGGTCTTGGCGTGGTCTTGGTCTGGTCTTGGTCTGGTCCTGATCTGGTCTTGGTCTGGTCTTGGCTTGGTCCTGATCTGGTCTTGATCTGGTCTTGGTCTGGTCTTGGTCTGGTCCTGGTCTGGTCTTGGTCTGGTCTTGGCCTTGTCCTGATCTGGTCTTGGTCTGGTCTTGGTCTGGTCTTGGCGTGGTCTTGGCCTTGTCCTGATCTGGTCTTGATCTGGTCTTGGTCTGGTCTTGGTCTGGTCTTGGTCTGGTCTTGGTCTGGTCTTGGTCTGGTCTTGGTCTGGTCTTGGTCTGGTCTTGGTCTGGTCTTGGTCTGGTCCTGATCTGGTCTTAATCCGGGGAAGACCCGGGACACGCTGGAGGGACTATGTTTCCCGGCTGGCCTGGGAACACCTTGGGGTCCCCCTGGAGGAGTTGGAGGAAGTGTCCGGGGTGAAGGAAGTCTGGGAGTCCCTGTTAGGACTGTTGCCCCGGCGACCCGGCCCCGGATAAGAGGAAGAACATGGATGGATGGATAGTTTTGAGAGCTTTTGCCACGTCCATTTTTAGTCGACCAATCGATCAGCAGCTCGTCTTTAGTACAACAAGAGTTTCTTTCTTTTTTATGTTCTTTGTTGTAATTTTTCCCCTTTTTAAAAAAAAATCTGTATTAAGTATGAGTGGATGTGACGTGTGGGTGTTGGTTGAGTGCGAAGACCTGCTTGATTTTATTTTTATTTTTTAAAATCATTTTTAGCTTTATGCATTTTAACACTTTTTATTGTATTTATTTATGATTTACGGTCTTTCATTGTATTTATTTGTCTGAGCAGGGCTTTGAAAACTGTCGTGTTTATAAAATGTGCTGTAGAAATAAAGTGGATTGGGTTTGTCAGTAATAAATAAATACATAAATAAATAAAATAATTTCTTAGTGTAATTTCTCTAGTGTAACTATTTACAGCTCTATTGTCCGCGTTAGATTAGGAAACAGACACATTCCTAAAATGCTACGACTGCTTCAGAGTCTGAGCGGAGGAGCCACCTGTGGAAAACAAACGTGTCCCAAACAGACGACGGCAGCTGTGGATCTGAACCACGACTTAACCAGGACTATCCCAGATCTAAACCGGGACCAAACCAGGACTTTACGACCCCCTCAGCTGCTCCTGTTGTGACTCTGTCGAGGATTCTTCCCCCCCATCTGCTCTAAATGTCAAAATGTCGTTCTATTGTTACGTTTAAAGAGGAGGTATTGTGTAAAATTGACTTTTTTTTGGAGCTATAATTTTGTTTCCTCATCAAAAACCTGCCTGAAGACGTTTTAGAATCATCCCTGCGTGTTTGAGTCATTTAGTGATCTCTCCTCTCCTTCTTTAAAACTGTATTCCACACTGCAATTTGTGTGTGTGCGCGTTTTTTTGCAATAATAAGTGCTTTTAAAGGTGTATTGTGGAACTTTTCTGGTGGAGGGTCCGTCAAATGCTTTTCTCATTTCATTTCTCCATGGAGAAGTTATTGGTTTGTCTGGAATGTTTCGCAGTACGACATTAAACCTTTCTGTTTTCATGGGGAACAAGCCAGACCAAGTTACAGGTCAGATCTGTGGAGAGGTGACCCCGCTCACAGTCAGAATGTTGGTTTTTCGAGCTATTTTTGAGCTCTAAAACCACCTGGGATTGAATAAATGTAAGTCCTGGTTCAGTCCTGGTTCAGACCTGTTTTAGATGTAAATGTAAAGCAGAGCTGTTTAATGTCACACTGTGGAACATTCCAGACAGAGCAACGACGTATCCATAGAAACGAGCAGGTGACGGACCCCCAAGGGAAAAGTTACACAGTGCAGCTTTAATAATAAGATGAGAGGACTCGAAAATGGCTTATTACGTCTTGTTTTTTTTTTTTTTTACATCAACTGTAACTGTAACTACACCTTATTTAGCCTTAATAAAGCATGAAGAAAGACTTAATTCATAATGAACAAATACTTAAGAGTTGTTCAGGCTTAATAACTACTTAATTACTACTTGAATTGGTACTTAACTAGCCTGTGCTGTAGATAGTTACTCCTAATTATTTCATACTTAGTAACTCATGAACTAACCATTTGTGTATTTGCAAATGCATGTTTAAGTACAAATTTAAGCATTTATTAATGATTTATTAATGATTTACTAATTCTGCAATGCAGTGATAATTCAGGCAGCTATTGTCTGTTCGTTAAGTCTTTTTGAGAGCTTTTCTAATGTGATTAAAGTGACTAATTATGCTTTATTAAGTATTTGTTAAGGTTGGCCAAATTCCAGAGTAATCATAACAGTTCATGCTTTATTAAGGCTAAATAAGGTGTAGTTATTATAATGTGTTACCTGTTATTATTGTATTATTATCATTTTATCAAGAGAAAGTGCGTTCTGAACAAGAACTGAATGGACTTGTTTCTCTTGTCAGGGTTTTTAAGATAAATATTGAGGTTTACAATGGACAAAATGTAAAAATATGATCTGTTTTTATATTTCATCAGTAAATACGAGATCAGAAAACAAGTCTCCTGATCAGTCTGGATTCCCCACCAGAGTGAAAATACATTTGAAAATTTATGTTTTCATTAGCTAAAAGTTCTTCACGTCACAAAGTCCAGTATTTTTAAGTCTTTCCTGATGTCACTCCTCTGACTTTTTGGATTCCTGAAAACCACAACAGACAAATATGAACAATTATTAGAAGATATAAAAGTAAGTATTATTTCATTTTAAAGGGAAGATATTCAGCAAATCGATTTTTATGAGATATTGACGTTGACGTTGTTATAACAGTGTTCCATCATTCTTTGCTTTCTCAGAGTTTTATTTAACTGACATGTTTGAGTAATCCTGAATTTCTTTCATTTGAGGCTTGAGTGCTGAGAAAATGTCTGTTTTCACCTACCCCCTGTCCCCGCCCACTGCTCTGTACCCACTTGTGATTGTGGGTCGTTCAAAAATGTCACATATCCTTTTACCAACGATAAACACATGAAATCTGCTGCTTGTCACAGTGAATTTTCTCTGTGACGAGGTGGAGCTTCTCGGTTCTGCAGTTTTGAAGTCACTGGATGTGTCTCTATCAGGCCTGGACTGGTAATCAGGCATACCGGGCATTTTCCCGATGGGCCGACAGTCCTCGGGGCCGATGCTGTTTTTTTTTTTTACTTAGAGACCGGCCCACAGTTTAGAGGAGGCGTCCCATTGGTCCATCTTCAATACAGACAGTGGACTAAACCAATCAGGATACAGAAGCTTACGAGAGCGGTCCCGCCCCTTTCTCTGCACTGATCCTGACAGTTTCAGTGTTGAGGTGGAAACATGGAGAAGCGGCAGAAAGGGGTGTGGAGAAGTTACGGGCTAAAAGATTAAAACATCTCACTATAGACGCTGCAAAATGTTCTAAAATAACAGACATATTCTCTGGAGGGGCTGGAGCCTCCACGTCCTCTGCAGCCCAGGCTGAAGGTGGACAGGGAGAGGAGCAGCCACAGACTGTGGACAGGGAACCCGAGGGAACCCGAGGGAACCTAAGAGAACCCGAGGGATCCTGAGAGAACCCGAGGGAAACCAAGGGAACCCAAGAGAACCCGAGGGAACCTGAGAGAACCCGAGAGAACCCGAGGGAACCCGTGGGAACCTGAGAGAACCCGAGAGAACCCGAGGGACAGAGTGACCAGGGAAGTGTGGCACAGGCACAGCAGGTCAGCAGTAGTAATGTTAGGATAATACTGGGACTTTTAGGTGATGGACAGGCATGAAAATCGCTCACCTTTCAGCGAAATTTGCCATTTTGAAGCCAAAACAGGCGACCTACGTGATTCGATGAGAAAAGGTTTTTTTTGTGTGTGTACAAGATGGATTTTAAATAAACCGTTGAATGTGTAGTTACTGTGAGTTTCCTGGTGTTTTTTGGGATTTTTCCTTTAAATGTTGCGCCTTGGTTTCCCCTCGGCCAAAACGTAACAACAGTAAAATACTTTGCTTCGGAGAACACAAACATAAAGTAGTCCATTGTGCTCTGCTAATTATGAGGGGCCGGTCTAAACCAAAAATGCCAGGGCCATTTTTTTTGTCCCAGTCCAGTCCTGATCTCTATTGTTAAAGTACGACAGAGTGGGCGTGGACAGGTGGAGGTGAAAATAGGGGTAGATCAGAGCAAAGGGTCTTGAATACAGTTGAATAAATATTCCTCAAACATGAATCACTTTAAATACAAATTCAGAGGGTCAATTAGATTAATAATATGGTTTATAATGAACAAACTTAATTATCTACTTATGTTATAGTTTATACTAAACACCTATGAATATGTGTCTTTTAAACAGGTTTTATTCTCCTCTCACCTGCAGCTCCTCCATGACCCGTTCAAAGTCCTGGGTCCAGTCCAGGAGCTGAACCAGAGTCCTGACTCCCTGGACCAGGTCTCCCTGTAAGAGCACGTCATGTGACCGCCGTCTCCATAGAAACGGCCCAACGACATCACGATTCACGAGCAGCCGAGGAACAGACGGACGCACCGCACCGGCCAGAGACGCAAACGGCTCCACCTGCAGGATGGGAGAGGAAATGTGAGGGTTTCAAATATAATTTCAACTGATATAAAATAATAATAATAATAATAATAATAATAATAATAATAATAATAATAATAATAATGATAATGATAATAATGATAATAATGATAATAATAATAATAATAATAATACTTGTATGGGGCTTTTCATGATACTTAAAGACGCTTTACATGAAGACACCAAAAAAGGCAAACAAAAGAAATAATGAAGTTAATGAAAGGTGGTTTTAAAAGATGGGTTTTCATTTTTTTTTTAAACTCAGGGAGTGTGAATGAGTCTCTGAGGTGTTTGGGACGGAGTTTCAGCAGAGGAGAAGGCCCTGCCCCCAGGTCTTGTGTTTAGTCCTGGTCAGGGGAGACAGGATGTTGGCGTCAGATGATCGGAGGTCACGGCATCAGGGAATTGGATGCGCTGAGGGATGGGGAGCCAGTGGAGATCTTTGAAGACAGGGGAACCAGTGGAGATGTTTGAGGACAGGGGAGCCAGTGGAGATGTTTGAGGACAGGGGAGCCAGTGGAGATCTTTGAGGACAAGGGAGCCAGTGGAGATCTTTGAGGACAAGGGAGCCAGTGGAGATCTTTGAGGACAAGGGAGCCAGTGGAGATCTTTGAGGACAGGGGAGCCAGTGGAAATCTTTGAGGACAGGGGAGCCAGTGGAAATCTTTGAGGACAAGGGAGCCAGTGGAGATGTTTGAGGACAGGGGAACCAGTGGAGATCTTTGAGGACAAGGGAGCCAGTGGAGATCTTTGAGGACAAGGGAGCCAGTGGAGATCTTTGAGGACAAGGGAGCCAGTGGAGATCTTTGAGGACAAGGGAGCCAGTGGAGACCTTTGAGGACAGGGGAGCCAGTGGAAATCTTTGAGGACAAGGGAGCCAGTGGAGATGTTTGAGGACAGGGGAGTCAGTGGAGATCTTTGAGGACAGGATAGCCAGTGGAGATCTTTGAGGCAGGGGTGATGTGTTCACAGGAGGAGGAGCCAGTAGAGATCTTCGAGGACAGGGGAGCCAGTGGAGATCTTTGAGGACAGGGGAGCCAGTGGAGATCTTTGAGGACAGGGGAGCCAGTGGAATTCTTTGAGGACAGGGGAGCCAGTGGAGATGTTTGAGGACAGGGGAGCCAGTGGAGATGTTTGAGGACAGGGGAGCCAGTAGAGATCTTCGAGGACAGGCGGGCAGCACGGTTCTGAATGTACTGGAGTCTATTTATTGAGGAGTTTGGAGGGTGAACCGTAGAGCAGGTTATTGCAATAGTCGAGGCGGGAGGTGACAAAGGCGTGGAAGAGGGTTTCAGCAGACAGAGGGGAGAGGGATGGGCGGAGGCAATGTTCTGTAGGTGACAGAAGGTGATGTTTTATGTGGGTTCATATGAAAGGGTCTAATCAAAGATGATGAGGAGGGGACTGATGGAGAGGGTGAGGTTCCTGTGGGGTTTAGGGAATGTTTTGATGATTATTTCTGTTTTGTCGCAGTTGAGTTGGAGGATGTTTGACTGTAGCCAGGACTTTATTTCGGAGATGCAGTTTGTGAGGCTGGAGTGTGTGGCCGGGGTTATGGATTTGGTGGACAGGTGGAGTTGGATGTCATCTACAAAGCAATGGAACTAGAGGCCGTGTGTACATGTATTTTTAGCACAAATACCTACTTAATACTACTAAAACTAACCTTTTTCTTTTTTATCAGATATTAGGACTTGAGTGAGGCCTGTTTTTTGATACCAGTACTTAAAGCCCCAGTGTGTAGGATTCGTGGCGCATAGGTGGATAGTCGCTATTGCACTTCCTGTTTTAGCTACGGCAGACCTCGAGGGTCACCCGGACGCGCCGCAATGCGGACAGCTTGCGTAACCGCGCGCGCACCCGGCCGACAACAACGGTATTAATAAAACGCGGTCTCCCGTTCAGTTTTTTTTTTTCTTTTCGCATGAAAACACACATTCCCGATTGTGTACTATGATAATCTACACATCAAATGAAACCTTACAGTCTCCTCTTTTTGACTATGCAATTAATTTCCCTGCACAACAATCACTCCCTGAGCACATGGGGCTTTTATACGGAAAAGCACAAAACGAGGTTTGTTACTTTGCTTACCTTTGAAGGCCTTGCACAGGTCAAACTCTGTATTTCACCACAAGCTTGGTATCAATATGTCCATAAGGATCCAGCAAATAAAATCCAGTAAAACAATTTAGTCCAAAACACGTGTTAGATCCATTACGACGTGTGATACAGCAGCATGCTTGCTTACCCAAAACCACGAGCCTCCCCCCACCCCACCCGCACCTCTCTCCCTCTGTCCTTCTCTCTTGCGGAGCGCACCGAGCCCAAATGTCCTTCTGCGGCTCTCGTATTCAAAATGGCTGCCTCTGCATGGGGAAGATCCCCCTTTTATGTGACTATATCTAAGTCCAAAAGAATACTTTGATTTCATGATGGAAGTGAAAAGGCTTGGAAAACAATGTATTTTTGAATGGGTATCTTCAATTTCAGTAATTAATGGGTAAAAATCTTACACACTGTCCCTTTAAGCTCTCACCATCTAGATAGAATGATACAACTACAATGTTCATAGCACCCACAAATCCAGAGTGACAGCTCTCTATGATCGTCCAATCAGATTTGTTTATTTCAGTGACGCCTGTGAAACGAAGGAGCTCATTGGTTGCCTGATTTACAAATAAAATTACATTTCTCTCAGGTCAGACAGTTTAGTGTTTAGTGAAGTGATTCTGCGGAAATAAGCCATGTTTTTCAGCCCCTGTGATATTTTTTCCTTAATTTTTACCTCGTAAGCAGGCGTATTTGTTTTGATACGGATGGAGCATGTGTGTCCCTGATTGGCTAATCCACCTGTCAATCACAAACATCTGAACTCAGGGAGATTCAGCATTTTTTGTATTAACACATGTATTCTGAATCCACAGCAAATTACCTTTCAGTGCATTTTACAAACAAATATTTTTACCAGTAGTACACACCCAACCCTACTAATACTACTGCGATACAAACTATAGTGAACTTAACTCTTTCTCTACCGGAGACGTCGTTTGACGTCAGAGCGATTCCAGACGTAGTCTACCGAGACGTCGATTGACGTCAAAGCCGTTTTTCAGCGGGGGTTGCTAGGATACGTCCGGGAGCAACTTGTAATTCATAGTTCAAGGTGTAATTCACACATCCAACCCGTAGGTGGTGATCGTGTGTGTGTTAGTTTGGCGATCGGGGGCGGAGAGCCCAGAAGCGCTCACCGTGTGTACTGAGTAGTGGAGCAATATGGCTAGCGCCAGCTAACTATCGATCGGTTTTTACGGAGTGATCCGAGCGGTCGGAGTGGTCTTGGGACCCAAGGCCCCGGACCACAGGACCGCGGAGACACGCCGGATCAGGCAAGGACGGCAAGAAAGAGATCTCGTCTGTCCGAGGCAGGGGCCATGTCTATTCGGGTCTCAGACCCGGAGGACAGCGAATTTGAGTCCAGCGAGCCAGACCTCGACCCGCCCGATGAGCGGCTGCCGTCGGGATCCTCTGGGAGAAGCAGATCCCCCTCTCCAGAGGAAGAGATGGGTAAGAACTAAGTTTACGTGCTGTGTGGTGAATCAATGAATGAACTTACTTTATCCCCTCCCTGCCTGCATGCACTTTTCCCCTCTTGTCCAAATGTCCGGGAGCTACTGTGTGAATGAATGCAGGCGTGCGTGTGTGTGTGTGCGTGTCTGTGCGTGCGTGCGCGCGTGCGTGCGTAGCTATGTGTATAAAGGTTTATGCGTGTGTGTGTGTGTGTGTGTATGTAAAGGTTTATGCTTCGGTATGTGTGTGTGTATATGTAAAATTGTATATGTAAAATGCCACTATTGATGTGAAGGAATTTCCCATTTACAGAGCCTTCATCCAGCAGAGGACCTACTTTGCGAGCAGGGGTGGGGACCTCTGCTCGCAAAGCGGAGAAGAAAGGTAAAAAAATATATATATTCTCCCCATTACATTGCAGCAATACAAAAAAATTACATTAGGTAATGTTGTACATTTCTGTCATTTTACAGGTGGTGCATCTGCCACACAAAGTGTGGAGTGGCAACAAAAAGGTTGGGAACCCAACATGATTCCCTTCACGGCCACCCCTGGACTCCGGAGCGCTGCAGCGGAGCTGAAGTCTGACGTGCCAGCAGACTTCTTTGAGCTCCTCATCACGAATGAGCTGCTGGCACACATTACTGAGCAGACAAACCTTTATGCTCGCCAGTACTTTGCCGCTCTCCCTGAAGGCCAACAACACACACACGCACGCACACACACACACACACACACGCATACATGCACGTGCACACATTGTTCACGCACGTGCACACATTGTTCACGCACATGCACACATTGTTCACGCGCGTGCACACATTGTTCTGTTATTGTAACTGTTGTTATTCTCTCAAGATTGTTCTCTTTGTCAATTTGTATATAGTTATTTCTTATATTTGTAAATAAAATAAAAAAAATTTGCAATCAAAAATCTTTCTCTGTTATTTTAGATGTTTGAGGTGTCACTAAATCAATAAGTATTGATGTCAAAGTCACTTATCTGCTTGTAATACCTCCTTTCACAAAAAGCTCATTTTCTCAAATTTGTTGTAAAAAACAGTGTTTTTGCTGAAACTTTGCTATGTTCTACTATCAATTACTTGAGAACCGAAAAGGTTAGAAACATAATTTTTTTTCCAGGTGAAAGATGAGAGTCAACACTTTATTTTGATGTGTGCTACGTTTATATAGTGAAAGAACTCCGTATTCTGTGAGTCTTGAAAAATCAGTGAAAATGCTCTAAATCTCTGGTAGTCAAGGGCTTAGATTTTGAAAACAGGCTGGTAGTTTTTAATCAGTCGTCTATATTTAAATCTATGACTGTGCCGCGGTACCTCCAGAGACGTTCCCATGACGAGCAGCAGATCGGCCAGAGGGAAGTCCGTGAGGTATTTAAGGAACATGGGAGGAAGCTGTTCTCCAAAGAACACGATGTCAGGTTTAATGACCCCGGTGCAGGTGGGACATTCGGGTACTGCACCGGACATCACCGCAGGCTGAAGAGAGACACTTTGTGTTATAGAGACACTTTGTCAAAGTCAAATTAGAAAGCACTCAAAATATTCTTAAAGGGGACATAGTGTGAAAAATGTACTTTTAAACCTGCTGTACCTGATTTGCCTCATATTGTCTTAAAAAAACGTCTGGGTCCATGTACCGTTCGTCCTTTTGAATTTCAATTAAGAACGAAAAACAATAAAATGAGAAAACAGTTTGTTATTTCATTTTGTTATTCATTTTGTTAAAACTGTTATTTCAAAATGTACTTTTAAATGCACTGTACCTGATTTTTATTGTCTTAAAAAACATGAAAAACAGGACTAGTTCAGTGTAAACAGTTTGGGTCCGTGTACCGTTCGTCCTTTTGAATTTCAATTAACGAAAAACAATAAAATGAGAAAACAGTCATTTCATTATTCCATTTTAGTATCAAACAAAAAAAATGATTTTGACCTCTATTTCCAAGATTTAATTTAAAGTTTATTTCAAATAACAACAATCAAAAACGGTCTCTGTGCCTATTTTACTTTTGATATTTTATTCTCTCTGGTTTATTTGCCCTGAGGTTCTGCTGTTCTGCTAACTAGAGTGTATTTTTAAGTTTTTGGATGGATCAGTCTGTATCAGTGGACGTTATAGGCAACTATGACTGCAAAATGGAATTAAGATGTGCTCCGAAATGAGTAGAAGATTTTGTGAAAAACAGAGTCTAAGACACAAAGGATTGTTTACCGATGCAGAGCTGGAAAGAGCTGTAATGGGTTCATTTTGTGGACAAACACCAAGTCTTCTTCTTTTATAGTGACGCGTTTACTTTTGCCTCTTAGAAAGTAACTGCTGAACTCCATGACGAGAAACCGGCAGCAGCGGAAATAAACTCAGTTGTTCAGTTGAACCTGAATTCACAGGCGGCTCGTTAAGCAGCAGAACACCGGGGCAAATAAACCAGAGAGAATAAAATATCAAAATTAAAATAGGCACAGAGACAGTTTTTTGATTGGTGTTATTTGAAATAAACTTGAATTAAATATTGGAAATAAAGGTCAATTTTTTGACACTAAAACAGAATAATGAAATAAACTGTTTTCCGATTTTATTGTTTTTATATATTGAAAAGAACAAATGGCACATGGACCAGTTTGCAGTGATCCAAAGTTCTTCTTCATGTACCTTCTGCATTCAGAGCGTCCTAATTACTCACCACCATGAGTTTATAAGAGCCTTTCACAACATTCAGACACCAGTGCACAGTTTTGCGTGATGGTAAAGGTAACCAGCATTCTAACACACAATTCCTGATTATCGGACTGCAACATGCTATATAATCAGATTATTTTGACCCCAAGAGCTGTTTAAACAATTTCTCTGTACTGGGGCAAGACACATTTTACTCAAAACATGGGGACAAGTCATTATGGGATTTCCTCATTTACTTACTCAAAGTTGTATCAGTAAATCTCCGTTTTCGTCTACTGTTGTGCGTCTCTGTGTTGTATTGTAAATATTTGCTTATTGAGTACTCTTATATTTATTGAATACTGTACTGTTATATTTTGTGTTTTTTTTTGTTTTTTTTGTCTGTCATGGGACTACAGAGGAAAAATGAAAAATCGCCTTCTGGGCAAATTCTGGCATATTTACAGAAATGTTGATTAAAGGTGCACTGTGTATCTTTTTGGTTGGGGGTCCATCACCTGCTTGTTTCTATGGATACGTCGTTGCTCTGCTTGAAATGTTCCACAGTGTGACATTAACAGCTCTACTTTACACTCATTCAATTACAGGTTTTAGAGCTCAAAAATACCTAGAAAAACAGACATTCTGGCTGTGAGCGGGGGTCGCCTCTCCACAGATCTGACCTGTAACACGGTCTGGTTTGGTCTCCATGAAGTCAGAAAGGTTTAATGCCATACTGTGGAACATTCTAGACAAAACAATAACATCTCCACGTAGAAAAGCATCTGACGGACCTTCCAGTAGAAAAGTTACACAATGCGCTCTCCCTCAAATAGCAAAATAAAGTAAATAAAAGCGCTCTGCCCCCTGCTGGCTCACACGAGTACTCACTCTGATATCTTCTCCGCTGAACTCTCTCCGACACACGGTGCAGGTCGCGGTGGAAAATGTCCCATGAGCCTCCACCAACTTCTCTGTGGGAATCCCAGCCACTAAGACGGAAACCCAAGAAAACCCACAACGTCAAGACCAGGGCAGGTGTCTTTAAAAAGTTACAGATATGATACATAGGCCACGATACGATATGTCTCATGATACAGTGAGGTTTCGATTCAATACAATTCAATACGATATATTTCAAATCAATGTTCACGGTTCAGTAAAAAATATGTCTAAATACTGAAAGTTTTTGTTAAACCAAAATTCATACAAAACGCACCCATTTTAATCATCAAAACAGGGAATATGTCAAATGTGCACTGCCGCTCTTGTCTCCTGTATATACTTTTGATTTTTATATCAGGCATGAAAACGGGTTATTCACAGATTCTGAAAGTGCAGATTCTAAGCTTTCCAACAATGCCTTACACATGGAAATCTGAGAACATTTGAAGAATTCAATAATACACAGGATAATATGTTACCACACATGTACATACACTCTGGACACACTCTGGACACACACACACACCTTAGTCCTGGTTCAGACCTGGTTTAGACCTGCTTTAGTCTTGGTTTAGACCTGGTTTAGACCTGGTTTAGACCTGGTTTAGACCTGGCTTAGTCCCGCTTTAGTCCTGTACACACACGCTGACACATGGCCCCTGCTGTCAGCTAATATGTCCCTTTGATGCAGAAATAATACGATAATATGGCTCACCCGATAAGATCTCGTATTGATACGCGCATAGTTCGCGTAACCACGTGTATGTGCGGGTCGCGTATATCAACGGACTTTAATTATCCGGAGCTCCGGAGAAACGGACATATCCCAAACGTATCCCCTGTCCCGAGGCGAGAGTTCCTTCTTGCGCAGCATTTACGTTAAGGATTTCTCTTGAAATGCCGCGTACATATTCACGAGGCTCGCTCACAGCTGATCGGCGAACAGGCGCAAACACAACAGCGCTAATCGTCATGATTGGCGGGAGCGCGATCGGTAGGTAATTATGCTGCAACATGACTGGAAGCTGGAGCGCAGTTCGGCCCTTCGAACATGTGGGGATTTTTAATATTTCCCCCCCCTCCCTTTTTTTTTTTTCCCTTCGCGGATCTACACGATTCACGTAGGTCACGATTCACGTATTTTGACTTCAAAACGGCAAATTTCGCCGAAAGGTGAGGGATTTTCATGCCTGTATATTTTATTTTATATTTTACCACTTTTTTTTTTTCCCCCTCTGTCAACTGAGCAGTAACTCAGCGTTGATAGTTGATAGAGCGTTTCTCTAGTGATCCAGGGGTTGGTCGCTCTTGACAGGTTGACCGTGTGTGATCCCAGCTCCCACAGATGAGCGCTGCCGTTGTGTCCTTGGGCAAGACACTTAACCCCACCTTGCCCCCAGTGTCTGTGGACACTGGTAGCCCCCAGGGCAGAAGATACATCAAGGCCTGTTGTGATGTGGACCCACCACCTGCGTGCATTGTGTTCTGGGCAGCAGAACACTGCTTGGACTGCTGCCCCCACGACCCAGAAAATGGAAAAGCGGAAGAAGATGAATGAATGAGTGAATACTTATTTTTCTATTTTATTCTGACTTGTACATATACACTTATTATTTTTATTTTTATAATCATGTCTCATATGACACCGGTCTCTTGCTCTTTTTTGCTATTCGATCTATTTTCTGTTACCCTTTGTTATATATTATATTGTGATAAAATAATTTTCCTTGTGGATCAATAAAGTTTGTAATAAAGTCTAATGTGCTGCATAAACAAGTTTCCTTCCTAAAAACAAGCAACAAAGTGCTATAACAAAATAATTTAGTAAAATATACCAAAAATACTCTTATCGTAAACGATACGCTATGTCGATATTTTAATTTTTTGCAAGACTTAAAGAGGGTATACACTGTGTGAAATCAGCTTTATTGAATTTATTTATTTATTTAAGTTAGGACAATGCATATTAATCAACATGTCAGCAGAGAACTTCAATGTAAATATGCTGGAGTTAGCACATTAGCTAATTTACAACGGTCTCATTATTAGCAGTTCATTTTTTGATTTAAAGGGACAGTGTGTAGGATTCGTGGCGCATAGGTGGTTACTAGCTATTCCACTTCCTCTTTTGGCTACGGCAGACCTCGAGGGTCACCCGGACGCGACGTACCGCCGACATCGCGCGTGCCCGCGCACGAACCGCGCACCGCTGTATACATAAAACGGTCCCCCTTCACTTTTTTTTTTTCTTTTCGCATGAAAACACACAATCCCGATCATGATTCATGACAATCTACACATCAAATGAAACCTTACAGTCTCCTCTTTTTGACTATGCAATTCATTTCCCTGCAAAACAATCACTCCCCGAGCACATGGGGCTTTTATACAGAAAAGCACAAAACTTAGCTTACTTAGCTTACCTTTGAAGGCTTTGCACAGGTCAAACTCTGTATTTCATCATAAACTTGGTCTCAATCTGTCCATAAGGATCCAGCGAATAAAATCCAGTAAAACAATTTAGTCCAAAATACGTGTTATATCCATTACGATGTGTGATCCGGCAGCATGCTCCCCCTCCCCCTCCCCTTCCCCTTCTCTCCTTCGCTCCTGGCTGCATATGGGAGCAGAGGAACGAAGGAGAGAAGGGGAAGGGGAGGGGGGAAGGGGGGAGCCATCTGCAGCGCGGCTAAGCAGCTGTTAGCCGGAGCCGAGGCAAAGGATGAGCCCAAATGTCCTTCTGCGGCTCTCGTATTCAAAATGGCTGCCTCTATATGGGGAAGATCCCCCTTTTATGTGACTATATCTAAGTCCAAAAGAATACTTTGATTTCATGATGGAAGTGAAAAGGCTTGGAAAACAATGTATTTTTGAATGGGTATCTTCAATTTCAGTAATTAACAGGTAAAAATCTTACACACTGTCCCTTTAAGCATGTCTGAATAATCTCGCATTGCCCTGCATTTGAGATTTCTGTTTTAGCCTACCCCGTATCTCTGCCCACTTTTCTGTGTCTTTACAAAAAGCCCTAAAAACTCATCTGTTCCAAACCGCCTTAAAATTACCGCATGTCATTTTTTTCATGTGGTTGTATTGTCTGTTTTGAACTGTGTGAAGCGTCTTCGAGTATCAAGAAAAGCGCTATACAAGTGTTATGTATTATTATTATTGCGATATTTCAGAAAAGTTCAGAGTCTGGGTCATACTTGTAGGGTTAAAAAAGAAACAAGGAAATTAAAATCTGCAGCGTACAATTGCAAAATATTACTATGAAGAGAAGGCCCCTGTTAGAATGGTAATGAAACTGTAATTTTAGATCAATATAGCTGTAAAATGAATTATAGTGTAGTTTAATACGAATTACCTGTAATAAAGAATAATACTTCTTTAACAGCAAGTACTTAGTCGATTGTCAGTCTAATCCGCAGTTTCTATCTGCCTGATTCACTCACAGCGCTCCAGTCCATCGATGTTCTGCGTGTAGAGCCGCTGGAGCAGGCGTTTGTCCAGCAGGAGGCGGCAGAGGGCGTGGGCCTCGTTGGGGCGGTAGTTGCCGGGGTACAGCTCTTTGGCCAGAGTGAAGAAGGGTTTGGGGTTATGGTGGAAATAGTCCAGTTCAAAGATGGCCTCTGCGTACGGCAGGTCGTACTGCTGCAGGTTTGAGTACAGCCCACTGCCCGGAGACCTGAGGACAACACAGAGATTAGTACCGTACATTTCGGACTATAATCCGCTACTTTTTTCTCACACTTCGGACCCTGCGGCTTATAATCAGGTGCGGCTTATGTATGGATTAATTCTTTATCAAGACAGCGAATGTAGCGCGTAAACCTAGCTCCACTTATGGTAGGTGAAAATACCTACGGTAAATAAGTGAGGAGAGTTCATGAATTAATGAAGCCTTGTTTTAGCCACTTAAAACCTCCTACAGGTATCAACAGTTCTGTGAGATTGAGTTCAGGGGGTTTACCCTTGAAGTTAAACTTTAAACTTTATTTTAAGGCTTCCAGAGGCTACAGGCTGGCCATTTTAGTTGTTTTACAGCCGTGTTTCTGCCGTGTTACTGCCGTAGGCGCTGTTCGGCAAAAAGCATGTACCAGTACTTACGTTAATTCAAATTTAAAAGAAAAATCCTTTTGTGTACCATCTTTCTGTGTAAATATCTCAAGTTACAATGTGGACACCTGCGGCTTATATGTGTACAAATCTTTTTTTTTTTTTTTTTTTTGGTTGGTGCGGCATAGTCACGTGCGCTCTATAGTACAAAAAGTATGGTATTTTATTGGGTTATTATGCTTCTTTTTCCACTGTGTGTAATTCTACATGTGAGAAAAACTTCACAGTGATGACACTTTTCTGTTTTTTCACACAGATGTTGTTGCTTTGCCTGGAATATTCCACAATACAGCATTAAATGTCTTCATGGTGACAAGCAGGTGATGTCAGTGGGCCAAATTAAGGTCAGGTCTGTGGAGGGGATAACCTGCTACAGTAAGAACTGATGTTTTTAAAGTATTTTTGAGCAATAAAATGTCCTATAAATAAATGTATGATACTGAATGTAACTGTGGAATATTATGGGCAAAGCAATAACTATATCGAAAGTACATTTTTACTTTTACTTGAGAGTACAATAATTTACAAAAGGACATTTACTTTAGACATTTTGACTTTCCAGCAGTTCAGTTTATATTTATTTACAGAGAGGGAGGACATGCACACTCCACTGAGGAGACAGGATAACCACTCTGCCACAGTAACAAAGGAAGGACATGCACTCTCCACGCTTTCTGACCTGAAGTCTGGGATGCCGCTCGGTGTACTGATGCCGGCTCCCACCATCACGATCACTCTCTGATATTTCTGCTGCTTCAGGTTCAGAGCCAACTGATCCAGGGTCAGCTCAGGGTCTGAGGAGCCTCGAGAGAAGAACCAACGCTGGGCTCTGGAGAAGAAACTCAAGTTTACCTCTGCATCCTCCTGCTTAGTATTTTAAACTTCTTATAATAATAATATATTAATAGACAATCTGAATGAAAGTGAATTAAGGAGTTCAGTGTTTTGTCACCCACAAACCCTGCATATTTAGGCTGAGTTCTTCTCTCAGACAGAAAACACTGTTCACACATTGGACACTGGACATTGGACACTGTCTACTCTTCAAACTCCACCTTTTCAGCTGTGGAACTGACTGTCTTTAATAAACAAAATCCTCCTTTCATTCAATTATTGTAATGTTATCACACTGTTGATGTCTTTTTATACTGTATGAATGAAACAAACAAACAAACAATAAATAAAAGGTAGGTCTGTTAACCTCTTCACTCTAGAGCAGAACTGACCTGGTACAAGGGGCTTTGTGCAGTATTCTCCGGCCTACAACGGAGATAAACATCAAGTATTTCCATAAAAAACTTACTTATAAATCATCCCTTCCTCTTACCATGTTTTAAACCAGGAGATAAACAAAGTCTAAAGCAAGTTGATAACATGACTGAAGAGCCCAGCACTAACGCCGTGAGTGAATTCAATAGAATGAATCAGAAACCTTTACTGTGGCTCCTCATGTCAGAGGAAAACCTGAAAGAAAATGACAAAACATGTGTTAACCAAAGATATTGCACTAAAATGCGGTTTATTACAGAAACACGAGGCACCAGCTCACCATTACAGCTTCTCTATCATAGACAGTCCCGTTTGAACACGTCGTTATTCATTAATGATATGCTTTTTACTAATATCTTGCAGAAATTACTTTGTGGGTTTGTTTACATGCCTCTGACCTTCCTGCGACGCGATGACGTAGGACGCTGTTAGCCACATTAGCATTTTCTTTTACACCGCATTTATTTCTAATTAAACACGAAGATTTCACGGTTTAGTTTGACCTGAAAATTTTATGTATTTTTCTTATTTTATTTCAAGTCGAGTTTAAGGTTCATAAATCAGCGTAAAGTCGTTTTTTTGTCCAGCTGGAGGTGCTAGTTTCCGAAAAGAGGTTTATTCCCCTTCCGTTAGACGTCCACAATAGCGCATGCGCAGCCGGCTCCTGTTGTTAGTGGAAAACCGGACCACATTTTTCTTGTTTTATTGCTGAAAATAACAAAAATTTCGCCAAAATGAAAGATGTTGGCGGGTATCTCAAGCAACAACAGAGCTGCAGCCCCACTCCGGAGATGGCAGCGGAGTGGCACGGCCTGGAGGAACTTTATAATAAAAGGTAAAAGTGTCAGAAGCCGAGTGGAGGCTAGGCTAAGCTAACAGCAGCTCATTCATTTTAACGGCGCAGCTGAGTCACTGGGCTAATGCTAAGCTAATGTTTTTTGATAAGCCGAAACCATAAACATTACAATATAAACGTGATCTGTAAATCTGCCTTTAATTTAACATGAATTTATGAGTGACATGAATAGTCTGATATTTTAGTGTTAGTTCCCCACGTGTTTTAAGAGATGTAAAGTTAAAAGACGTGACATTTCTGTACTGTTTTTCCAGCTTTGACATCATCAGCAGTATTTGTAGAAACTGCAGTCGTGTATTTAGTTAAAATACTTCACTGTAGTAGTTTTAGTAGTAGTTGTAGTAGCAGCATATGGGAAAAAATATGAATTCAAGTAAACTATCAAATCTTAACTATCTAGATCTGCAAAAAAAAAAAAAAAAAAACACTGTCCATCCACTGTCTGATGATAGTTATTCCAGTGATCCTGACTGAAATTCAACAAATATTAACAAATGTGTGAAGGAAGAGTGCTTTTTCTTGCGCATAGCTTTTTTTTTTTTTTTTTTACTAATTTGTCATTTGGCTAGGGTTGTCAAAATGATAGAAAAGCAGATAATCGATATGAAAACTAGTATCAAAACTAGATTCTCATTTTTACACATGTATTGGTACTAAAAAGGAAGTTCCATTGACGGGACACTAAATTAGCCTTTCCTGAATGTCTTTAGCACAATCTGGAGCTGGACCAGAACAAGTATAAGAGGACATAGACTAGTATACGACTTGGACCACTATGGAACCTACCTGGATGTAAAGGCACATGGGAATAGAAAAGAAAGCACTTAGGTTTAATGTTGAAATAACATTCTATTGTCTTATATTTTATTTTATTATAATCATGGTATTGGACTCCCTTTTTGAGCATCGAGTCTAGTCCTTAGTAGGGATGAAAATTATCGATTAATTCATTACTCTATAATTGATTGACCTTATCGATCGATTAACGATTAACTGGTAAGCGGCGTTTTTCACCTGAATTTTAGTGTTTCAATAGGGTCTTTAAGAATATAAGCTATAGTATACATAACACTGAGTCATAAATATATCATAGTATTATTATATTGTATATTCCTCAATTAATTATTCCTTAGTAAAAAGCAGACAAATGTATTGATGCTGAATAACAAAATACAGTAATCCCTCGCTCTATCACGGTTCGCAGATTTTTTTTTTTTTTCAATTTTCTTCTTCTGCGTCCTGATTGGCTAAGAGACTAGACCAGGACTAAACGTGGACTAAACCAGGTCTAGACCAGAACTAAACCAGGTCTAAACCTGGACTGGGCCTGGACTAAACCAGGATTAAACCATCACGTGCCGCTGTTGGTTTCGTGCGGCTGGTTTGTGGCTAGGGCTGAGACTACGCATTCCGGGCGCCGCGGTTCGATCTCGTGCTCAGCAGCCCCGGTGTACGCCCCCCGAGCGCGGTGCGCGGTTGCCTTGTTTCGTTTAGCGATTAATTACGATTAATGCATTTTGTTCGACCAACGTCTTGATCAACAATTAATCGTAAGTCGATTAATTGTTGACATCCCTAATCACAGTATGACATTAAACAGCTCTACCTTAACATTTACTGAGTTACAGGTGGTTATATTCCTCAAAAATACATTTAAAAAATAAAAATACATTCTGACTGTGAGCGATGTTGCTTCTCCATGGACCTGACCTGTAACTTGGTTTGGTTTTGTCTCCATAAAGACAGAAAGGTTGATGCCATACTGTGAAACATTCCAGACAAAGAAATAACATCTCCATGGAGAAAAGCATTTGACAGACCCTCCACCAGATATGTTACACAATACTCCTTTAAATTCAGTTACAGAATATGTTTTTTGTTGAGCTGTGGTTTAGATTGAGAATATGTAACAGTAGGGTTACAACATTAATCACAACCGAATTGAAATTTGAATGAACACGATCAGCAAATCGCAAAGGCTGCAGTTTTTGAAGTACCATAATTTCCTCCACAAACAACAAAATCTCCAGTCTTATTCTGCATAAAAACGGCTAACCCTGTAGTTTAGACCTGCACAAACCTGTTCTGAAATGTGATTCTTGTGTTAGTTTGCCCATTCATCTTTTAGTCTATATCTGTCAATTCTTCTGGATGTGTGAAAATGTGAACTTTGAACTAGGGATGCAAATTATCGGTTAATTCATTAACTGATAGTTGATTGACCTTATCGATCGATTAACGATTAACTGATAAGCGGCGTTTTTCACCTGAATTTTAGTGTTTCAATAGGGTCTTTAAGAATATAAGCTATAGTATACATGACACTGAGTCAAAAATATATCATAGTATTATTATATTGTATATTCCTCAATTAATTATTCCTTAGGCAGACAAATGTATTGATGCTGAATAACAAAATACAGTAATCCCTCGCTCTATCCAATTTTTTTTTTATAGTGTAACATAGGGCTGCTCGATTATGGAAAAAATCATAATCACAATTATTTCAGTCAATACTGAAATCACGATTATTCAAATGATTTTTTCAAACAATGCTTTTATTCAGCATTTCAGACAAAAACAAAAAACTAACAAAAAATATTCTTTTGACATAAGACAAATGGACACTAATAGTCCTCAATCTCTATATTTTACAAAATAAAATGTACTTCTCTGTATGAATATACAAAAATAAACTTTGGAAATTTGTAGCCTTGCACTAAAGTGTAACAAACATTTTTGTAAACAATTTCCACCATTGAATGAGTGGAGCCAACTGAACTTTAACTAAAATTACTAAAAAAATTCTTAAAGGTTTTTAGCTAGAAATACCAGCCTGTTAACATGATCAGGTTTCAGAGATGCACGCAAGCAAGTTACAATGTTTCTTCGTCGGATTCTTTGAATCCAAAGTGATCCCATATCACAGACGTTTTTCGGCCCTTTTTGTCGACCAAACGATTCTCACCTCCATTTGCCATCTTGCGAGCCTACATCGCGCCAAACAATTCACAATCTTCCCTACTTTCAGATGCGTGTGTAGAGCCATGGAGTCATGCAATCACACTGCTCCCGGAGCAGTGCTCAGCGAGTGTAGGCGCCAGCTAGTCTAGGCCCGCGTGGAAGGGAACGTATTGCGCATGCAATACGTTGTAATACATATTTTTTCATTTCTCGACAGAGAAATGAAAAAATAATCGTTTAGTCTCGATTATATGAATTTTGAGATTGTTTGACACCAAAATCGAAATCGTGATCAAAATTCGATTAATCGAGCAGCCCTAGTGTAACATTTTTTTATAGTGTAACATTGTGTTCTGTCCTGATTGGCTAAGAGACTAGACCAGGACTGAACGTGGACTGGACCAGGTCTGAACCAGGTCTGGACCTGGACTGGACCTGGACTGGACCGGGACTGGGTCTAGACCTGGACTAGACCAGGATTAAACCACCACATGCCGCTGCTGGTTTCGCCGCGGCTCGCGCCCCGAGCCCCGCGACCGGGTCTAGACCTGGACTAGACCAGGATTAAACCACCACGTGCCGCTGCTGGTTTCGCCGCGGCTCGCGCCCAGCAGCAGCGGCACGCATTCCGGGTTCGATCTCGCCTCGCGCGTACACCCGGGGCTGCTGAGCAGTGCCGTTGGCGCCTGCGGTCGGCTGTGAGTCGAGCTTGGCGCAGCGCGGTTGCCTTGTTTCGGGTGCGCGTGTCCGCGTGTCCGCGGTTAGCGGTTAATTACAATTAATGCATTTTGATCGACCAACGTCTTAATCGACAATTAACCGTTAATCGATTAATTGTTGACATCCCTAGTCCTTAGTATCAAAATCGAGTCTGAAATGTTATTATTGTGACAACAATGCATTCAGTGTAGTGCCACTGACGAGACAGTGTTTTCTAATGTCTTTTTGTCTGTTTTGTTGCAGGTTGTGGCACCAGCTCAC
Organism: Paratrypauchen microcephalus; assembly: GCA_036785185.1. Lineage (NCBI taxonomy): Eukaryota > Metazoa > Chordata > Actinopteri > Gobiiformes > Gobiidae > Paratrypauchen > Paratrypauchen microcephalus. The sequence goes on along the minus strand of JAVJIX010000084.1, from coordinate 3,933,904 downwards.
ACTGAAGCTCACAGACTTTGTGAAAGACCCTTGTTTTCAAAATGGAGATGGACTCATTCAGGTCAGGGCCAAGTAAAATCATTTAATATGTGTCGCATTTATATTCTAATCACCCGATCTGTTGTCTTCATCTAACCAAATGCTTTTTTTTTTACAGCTCTATGACAACTTCCTCTGTGACTTTGAACACAGGTAACATTATTATTTTTGCCTATTTATTTGTAATGGTATATTTATGCTTACAAGGAAACGTCTCTCTATTTTTCAGGATAAACCCTTTGTCTTTGGTCGAGATTATTTTGTTTGTGGCTCGTCAGATGACAGGTATTTCCAGTTTAGGAATAAAGAGATATGATTTTTTTTCACTAATAAAGGACATTGTATTAACATTAGGAACTTACTGTTGTTTCAGATCCTAAAGATGCGATTACGTTTTTAGAGAAAACAAAGGAAAAAGTGAGTTTTTAAAAATTATTTATTAATGTTTAAAGTTGCCTGTAACTGTTTCTAGTGACTATAACGGTACTGTACACAGATAATGTGTTTTTACCCTGTGTATAACTGTTGGTTTGTGTTTGTTTCAGGTGAAAAGCAGCGATGAGGCAGTGATTCTGTGCAAGACGTCGATCGGGAGGCTCAAACTGGAGATCAACGACCTCCCAGCCACAAAGGTAACCACGGCAACATTAATACATTTAGGTCCCAATGATTTTTGATAAAGGACAGTAGTGTAAAATATGGATGAAGAGTGTGGTTAGGGCTGGGCGGTATACCAGGTCATACCGAATACCGGTGTGTGTGTGTGTGTGTGTGTGTTTTTTTTAATGATATGATTTTTCATTTATCGCAATACCGGTGAGTGTGTACGTACAAAACTTTGGGAACACAGAGTGGCGGAACGATGAACCATGAGAGCGGTGGAAGCGTAAGCTGTGTCCCAATTCAAGGGCTGCAGCCTCCACTGCTTTTTCGGCCGCTCTGAAGGCTGCAAAAGCTGCAGCCCTCGAACTACCCTCCGTTGCTGAAATGGGACAGGTCCACAGAGCTGCTCCCAAGACACGCTGCTAACGCTAATGCTAACAACACGCACCACGCAAATTACGCACACGGATCAATAACCCTCAAATTGGGAAACGGCTACAGTGTGTGTTGAGCGGTGAACAAAATGGATGTTGTTGTTAGAAACAGAGGAACTTGTACTGAAAAGAGGAGCCGTGTCAGGTGTGTGGAAGAACTTCGGCTTTAAAAACTCTGGCGTTGATCAAACAACCGTATTCTGTAATGTTGTCAGGCTAAAGTTGTAGCGACTCAGACGTCACTCAAAGACGCGTTCGCTAAGGGGACCGCCTACGACAAGAAAAGCAAATGGTGGAACGATATTACCAACGCTGTTACTGTGCACTTCACCAAAGACATGGACATTGGTCAGCTCTAAGTGCGGCGAGACATTCAGGAAATCACCGAATTCTGCTGAAGTTTCACTTTAGGTCCTCTTTGTTATAATGTTATCTACTTTTTAAGTTTTTGGTGCCACAATGGTATAAACTCGACTCCCACAAAGTTTAAGTCAGAATTAGGGTAGGTATGTATCGTATCTGCAAACTCTTAATGATACTGGGTATCATTAAGAGTTTGCCGATACGATACATACCTCAATATAGTGAGCTCGATTTGATACGATTCAATAAAAAATAGGCTAAATTGTGGGTATTAATCCTCAAAACAGTGACATTGATGTTGACAGTGATGTCAAATGTGCTGCAAGTTTCCTTCAATAAACAAACAAAAAATAATTTGATTAAAAATATCAAAAAATACTCATCACATTAAATGATACGATATATCAATATTTCAATGTTTTTGCACACCCTAGTCAGAATCTGTATCTGTATTTATATTATAAAATCCAAATCCACTTTATTTCTACAGCACATTTTACAAAAAAAAAAGCTGTTCCCAAAGTGCTGGAGAGAGCTCATAAAATGAAAACAACAAAAAGGTAAACTGCTAAAATTTGGTCATACCAGTCCTAAAACAATAAAACCACTCAAATCAAATAAAAACAAAACCAAAAAAATCATAAAATAGCAATAAATAAGTCAAATTAATAAAAGACACAGAAAAAAATGTAAAAAATGTTTTAATAAAAAGGTTGGTCAAAATGCTGCTCAGATTTGAAATGTGGGACTGCAGATGGTAAGTGGCATTTTGCAAAATCTGGTCCTAGAAATACACTAGTAGAGGGCCTATATTCTGCTATTTTCTGATCTGTTCCCATGTTTCCTCATCACAAACAGACTTGAGTTGTGTTTTGTTTCTCTGACACATGTTTAACACACAAACCTGCAGATTTAGGCTGAGCTCTTCTCTCAAACAGAAAACACTTTACACCTTCGCTAGAATGCTGAAGCTCTGACCTCGTTTCTGTTTTGTCTCTGCAGAAGATCATCGAGGAGGTGGAGGAGACTCTGAATAACCTTCCCGGAGTGACGTCTGTTCACGGGCGCTTCTACGACCTCTCCAGTAAATACCACCGCATCATGGGCAACCACGCCAGCTACTACAAGGACGCGCTGAGATACCTGGGCTGTGTGGACATCAAGGACCTGCCAGGTGAGGGCGGAGGGTTACTACACACACTCTGCAGCTGATGTCATCAAAATCCCCTGGGGCTGTGATGCTAACTGAAGGCACTGCTCTGTCAGATGCTCTCTTAGGTTTAAAGGGATAGTTCAGGTTTTTTTATGTAAATCTGTACGGCGTCCCCTTCAGCAGTGTCGTGCATTAACACTGACTTACCCCTGACAGTGTCCTCTGAGCCGAGTTCTGCCCCGGTTCTGGAGCTGACCAAAGTAGGTCCGGCAAGTTAGCGGGGACAGTTAATAAAGCTTGTTTTTCTTCTCAAAACTATAGTGTCACTATAGTGTGGCATTGAGTGTTTGGAAAAGGGAGCGTGCACGATGTCATGTGCGCCAACAAAACAATTACAATTTTGCCACCATCATGGCCATGGGCGATGCCACCGTGCCATGTCAGCGGGCACAAGTCACTGACATGAGTGGCACTATCCATGGAAACAGGAGATCGCTTCGTGCTCTGTTGCGTGCGCTAAGACAGCGCTGCTCACGCGGGCCGGCAATGTTTTGTGGTGAACAATTACAATTTGGCTGTGGCCACGGGCGGTGCCACCGTGGCATGTCAGCGGGCACCAGTCATTGACATGAGTGCCAGGTGCTTAAAAAGGGGATCTTCATCTTCATCATCTCCGCCTCGCACTGCAGAACAGTTACAATAGGCCCTAGGCTTTAGCGCTCGGGCCTAATAACAAAAAAAACATACAGCTGATCGGGAAAGGACACGAGGATGTGAGGAAATCCGACCTCGCAGCATTAGAACCACAGATGTGGTAAGAGAACACACTTTAGGACAGCGCTGTAAACTGCCTCATGTGAATGAGCAGCTTTTGTGCAGATCCAGATCAAACCAAACTGTAGAGCGTCGCTGAGCCGATACAACGGGCGAGGGGCTGTGCTCTGCTGCGGGAGGGCATCTGGACGGAACACAAATGTCCAGCACGGCACACAAACATGTTATGAATGTTAAGCATTTATCATCCTAATATTTCCAAATAAACGAAGTTTTGAGCACGTTACATGTTGTTTTTCAGTGAACTAGTTTGATATTTATTTTTACCATTTTGGCAAATAACAGAACGCGCCAAACCACGCCCCCGGTCCGCTCCACCCCCGATATCTTCGTCCATCACGATGATTGACTCTAAACATATTCAGCTGCCAATTAAGGAGACATTGCCCATCCCCAGTATGAACCACAGTCTAGAACAGTTCAATAAATGTGAGTCGAGTAGGTAAAAACACATTTTCTGACCACTCAAGGCTCTGATGCAGGAAAAAAGAATCACTCAGTAAAACAACCTTGTTATAACGGGTTTAAAAGCTGATAAAAGGCGATTTTTATAATGTCCCATTTAAAATGTTTTTATTTCAGATTCCGAGAAACAGGAGCGAGCGTTCACTCTGGGTTTGGCCGGACTTTTGGGCGAAGGCGTTTATAACTTTGGAGAACTGGTGAGAACACACTACACTTACACTTTTATCAAACATTTATCAGGTGAAATCAAAGTCCTCATTAGGTTTGTCAAAAGTGACTAATCAATACTAAAACTAGTATCGAAACTAGACTCATTTGAGCAGGTATACATACTAAAAAGGTCCCATTTACAGGACAAAATCTTAGCGTTTGCTTTTGAACTTTATCAGAACCAAATCTCATGGCAACATAAAGAAAGTACTATTATTTTGGAGGCCTGTCACGATCACTACTAAACCCACCTTGTTCATGATCAATTGTTGGTTCATTCTGAGTTTTATTTGTTGCAGCTCAGGTCTTTTGAATTATACTCTATATTTAAAAATGGTTTACTGTTTTGAGTCAGTGGTATAAAGTACTTTCAATATCATTTATCGTGCTTCAAAATGTGTTGTTGTGACAGACCTACTGTTTTTGTGTATAAAAATGACATTCTATTCTAAAAAAAATAATTATCTGTCCTCATCGTAGTATTGGTTTCGATATTGAGTGTCGAGTCTGTTCCCTCGTACGGAAATTGAGTTTGAAATGTTATTATCGTGACAACACAAGTCCTAAAACACTTCTGTCGTCTGTGGTGATTTCAGCTGCAGCACCCGGTCCTGGAGTCTCTGAGGAACACGGACAAACAGTGGCTCATCGACACGCTCTTCGCCTTCAACGCTGGAAACGTGGAGAAGTTCCAGGGATACAAGACTGCGTGGGGACAACAGGTGAGGGCCACGGCTCAGAGCGCATCTGGACGTGGACTTATCACAGGAGTGTGTGTGGTTTTTGTTTCTGGCTTTATTTTATCAATGCAGTATTCGCCTTTACAGTATTCCTTCTCTGTCCGTATCTGTTCACTGCCGCTGTGATTCCGCACATTCATTAAACGATTAACAATCATTTTACTGGACCCAATTCTACCTCCGCGGCGTCCGAGGAGCACAGGCGTTGTATAGCAGCTGTACTTGTACTACAGCAGGGGTGTCGAACTCATTTTCCAAAGGGGTCGGACCAGAAAACTCATTCAAATATACCCAAAAATAGCAATAAGTCCAAATATTTGTGCAGAGAGAAACAAATCCATTACAGAAGTCTTTTTTATTTGGTGAACTGAAATATTATAATATAATGAACAACCTGAAACTTTAAGAAAAATGCAGTTTCACCACAAACATACAAGTTTCCCATTCACCTCCTGAACAAATAGGAATTAGTCCATTTTTCTTGGAAAATCCTTCACTCGGCGTCCATTTTTCTCATTTTTGACATTTTGCTGATGAGGATGTCACGGTCGACAGTCAAAACGATGGTCCTTTAAGAGCGTTTGGAAAGAGTCTTCATTTGTGCTGCTCTGGTGGGAGGGGCCACGCACAGAGGCGCTGGAGACGCTGATATGCTAAACTGCACAGAAAAGAGGCAAAAAATAACCAATATTTTAAGAAAAAATGTAAATATTTTAATAGAAAATCAGCCGAGGGCCTGATCTGGCCCCCGGGCCGCATGTTTGACACCCCTGTACTAAAGTAGTATAATACATCATTTTGTGTAAAACAAGTAAAAATATGGCTTTTTATTTTTTCTCAAATGTTAAAAAAAACAAAACCTCAAGACAAAAACGGCAAATTCACAGACAAAACAGGCTATCTGAATCTATACTTGTGGGTGTCTCAAAATAGGTCAGAAAAGCGGCATTACAGTTTATAAAAAAATATATGTATTCTCAGATCTAGTGTCGATTAATCTGTTGAGTTTTTTCAAATTTATATTATAAGAAGTTCTACGAGACAACGGCTGAAAAGAGAAGTGAGTGAGCTGAAGATTTGGTATTTTTTGGTATTTCTCTGTCAAAAGTTTGATTAAAGTCGTCATTCAAGTTGCATCTGTGTTTATATAAATCCACTGATCCCTGGTCCTTTATTTTCTGCATAAATAGTTTTGTTTTTTTCCACGAGCGCCCCCTGCTGGTGTGGTCTTCTGAGTGCAGTTCGGGTCAGATACAGAAGAGTTTTGAAACGCTTTTGTCGCGCCCCATTTTTCGTCAACCAAACGATCGGCAGCTCATGTTTTTAGTCCAACAAGAGTTTCTTTATTTGACCACAGCTCAGATCCGTGAACAGTGTGTTTAATTTTTCTAATACTCTACAGAACATTGTGGCCTTTTCATCCACAATGCAGAGATTTTACTTGCAGATTTTACTAGATTTTAGGGGCATTGTGTAACTTTTCTGGTGGAGGATCAGTCAGATGCTTTTCTCCATGGAGATGTTCCACAGTTTGGAGTTAAACCTTTCTATTTTCATGTTTTTTTTTTAGATATTGAGCTATAAAACCACCTGTAATTGAGTAAATGTAAAGTAGAGCTGTTTAATGTCCACCAAAAAGTTACATAGTGCAGTTTTGAAGTCAAGTGTTTGTTTTTTTAAATGAAAGAAACTGTGCTTTTATCTTGGAGTTTATCACACTGACCTGGTGGGTTCCTGTGGTTAAGGTCAGGTTTGTGTTTGTTTCAGCCTGATCTGGCGACACATGAGGCCAAACTGATGCAGAAGATCCAGCTGCTGTGTGTGATGGAGGTGAGACCCCGGGAAGTCTAAAATGTAGGAGATAAATGTGGGTTTCTTACATTTGGATTTGTTTTTTGTTTTTTTTCCAGATGACGTTCACTCGGCCTGCGAACCACCGGCAGCTCACGTTCACAGAAATCGCCCAGAGCGCAAAGATCCCAGTCAACGAGGTCCGTGTTTGCCTGGTTTACACCAGACCATAGTGATATACCGGAGGTGTGGTTTACGATCGCCAACAGCCGTTTATTGGGCGTTATGAATGTCTATCATTTGGCGTATACGTAGCCCATAGCCTGACATGTCAGTTGTCAGTTCAAACTACAAGTTTCCGTTTGTCACGTAGTACGAGTCACCGTCTTTCCACCCCTCCCCGCTCTCTGATTGGCTCCCCAAATCAGGAGCCCTCGCTTAGCCTCGTTGCCAGGCTGTCTTTCAGATCGGAACGATCGTGCAAAAGCAGCCTGGGATTTCCCAGGTTAGGTCCGTGTGGAAAAACAGGTAAAATAAAAGAACTTAAACTGAGAACTTAAACTTAGAATGGACAAAAAAACGGCCCTGGCGTTTTTGGCTTAGACCGGCCCCTCATAATTGGCGGAGGACAACGGACTAATTTATGTTTGTGTTTCCTGAAGCAAAGTATTTTACTATTGTTACGTCTTGGCTGAGGGGAAACCAGGGCGCAACATTTAAAGGAAAAATCCCCAAAACCACCAGCAAACTCACAGTAACTACACCTTCAACGGTTTATTTAAATGAAATAAAAAATTTCTCATCGAATCTACACAATTCACGTACGTCACCTGTTTCAGCTTCAAAACGGCAAATTTCACTGAAAGGTGAGCGATTTTCATGCCTGTCCATCACCTAAAAGTCCCAGTATTATCCTAACATTACTACTGCTGACCTGCTGTGCCTGTGCGACACTTCCCTGGTCACTCTGTCCCTCGGGTTCCCTCGGGTTCCCTCGGGTTCCCTCGGGTTCCCTCGGGTTCCCTGTCCACAGTCTCTGGCTGCTCCTCTCTCTGTCCACCTTCAGCCTGGGCTGCAGAGGACGTGGAGGCTCCAGCCCCTCCAGAGAAAATGTCTGTTATTTTAGAACATTTTGCGGCGTCTATAGTGAGATGTTTTAATCTTTTAGCCCGGAACTTCTCCACACCCCCTTTCTTTCTGCTGCTTCTCCATGTTTCTACGCTCAACACTGAAACTGGCGGGGATCAGTGCAGAGAAAGGGGCGGGACCGCTCTCGTAAGCTTCTATATCCTGATTGGTTTAGTCCACTGTCTGTATTGAAGATGGACCAATGGGACGCCTCCTCTGAATTGTGGGCCGGTCTCTAAGTAAAAAAAAAAACAACAGCATCGGCCCTGAGGACTGTTGGCCCACCGGGAAAATGCCCGGTGTGCCTGATTACCGGTCCCGGCCTGGATATAAAGGACTAGTTCAGACAGTTCCCACACCTAAAGATGGACTCAAACACTCCAGTCTGGGATTAAGTCAGAGTTCACAAAATGACAGAGAATTCATCTTCCTTTGCTGTCTTTGGGTTTGAGCCAGGGCAGAACCCGTCCAGTCATGCCCTGGCTCAAACCCAAAGACAGCATTGTGATTTGAGCGGAGCTAAAGCTGAAGTGCCAAAAGGAATCAAAACAAACACTGACGGATGTATTTCAGCCTGTTTAAGCAGAAATACAGATTCTTTAGTTGTAGAAAACACGCAGAAGCTCTACATTTGTACAGGGAAAGATGTTTTTTAAACCCTCTCCGCCTTTACCCCGTGTGTTCAGGTGGAGCTGCTGGTGATGAAGGCTCTGTCTGTGGGGCTCATCAAAGGAAACATCGATGAGGTGGATCAGAAAGTCCACATGACCTGGGTCCAACCGCGAGTCCTGGACCTACAGCAGGTCTGGACCGAGGAAAACATTCACAGAGCACCATGTTACACAGTGAGCTTCATGTTTGAGTGAATCTTCTGTATTTTCAGATTAAGGGCATGAAGGAGCGCCTGGACTTCTGGTGTGGAGACGTGAAGAACATGGCGATGCTGGTGGAGCAGCAGGCTCACGACATTCTCACATAAAACTGTCTCTTCTGTTTATACTCTTTGTTTACCTCTGTACATGCCGCCGTCTCAATAAATGTGCCCCAAGTTTGGACCCAGTGAGTTCGATGTTCCAGGGCAGCCGCTCTCAGACCTTTTGGTACTTCGGCTTTTCTGAGTACCACCAGATCTAAACCAGGTCTAGAACAGGACTATTCCAGGTCTAATCTAAGGTCGTTTTCACACCTGCCTTGTTTGGTTTGTTTTAAATGAACCAGAGTTCGTTTGCTCCTTTGATTCGGACCTTTTGTTCTGGTGTGAATAAAAACCAAAAGTCTCGATCCGGAGCAAACAAGCGAACCGAGACCACCTAAAAATCTCGGTCTCGGCACGGTTCCATTCGAACTCTGGTGCGGTTCGTTTTAGGTGAGAATGCAGACTGGACAGTGGACTACATCATCTCCACTGTAGCTCTAAACACGAAAGGATCCAAAGGAGGACAGGAGGAGGATAAAATGCTCTCGAAAAATAGAAGATCTTATATGTTTCAGAGGGTCACGGTTATCAGCAGATTGTTGTATCCATGAGCAAGACACTTGGCGGAATCGCTCATCTGATTTGGGGCTGGTGGTGACGAGGGCAGCAGGGATTAATGACAAAGATTTAAACTCTTAGAATAACTATTTTGTTTGTTCTGGAGACTAAAACACAGCAGCAACTTTACATCAACATGTCAGGTTTTCCTCAACAATAATGCACTTTTCAAATATTTTCTACTTTCAGTCACCACATTTCAGACTTTATTTGGTTCAAAATGTTTTAATCAGTTGCAGCCCTAATAGTGACTTCGAGACAAAAAAAAAATTAAAAAATACATCGAATACAGTGCCAATATGTTAAAATATGAAATAATCAGGGTTCCCACTCTTTCACTGACAACATTTCAAAACTTGACTTTTTCATGACCTTAAGTGAATTTTCCATGACTTTACAGCACCCTAAATGTGCAGAATTTAGCAGATTTTTATTTTAGGGAAAAATATGAAATGTTAACCCCTGACTGGTGTGTATGTTTGGAAATAACATTCTAGTGAAAACTTAAAAACATACTTACCCAAAACATGCACCATAGGTACCTCCAGCTTTGGTCCTGACCAAGCCGAAGCAAGAAGATCATGGAGATGGTCCCCGGGCGCAGTAATGTGCTGCTCACTGCTCCTGATAACAGGATGGGTTAAATGCAGAACTGGAATTTCCCCACTGTGGGACTAGTAAAGGCATAAAGGCATAGCTTTAACGCTCTAGTTACGTGAAAGAGATACTACAATTCCATGACTTTTCCAAAACTTTCATTGAATTTACAAAATTCCATGTCTTTTCCAGACCAGCAAAATGACATTTCCAGGATTTTCATGACCGTGGGAACCCTGAATAACCCTGAACTTTACATAAAAATGTTTCTGTGACGTGTTGATCAGTGTGCACTTGCGCCCTCTGCTGGTGAACGATGTGAACGGCTCCGTCTCTGAGTTTGTCCCGGAGTCGGATTTTTTGATTTTTACTGCGTCATTTCACGTTTTGTGTCGGAGGTTTGGTCCATTTCTATAAAACCATTCGAACACAACGGGAGTCTTTTACAGAGACGCACTTTAATGTAGGATTATTACACCTGATACATGGAGATTAACAGTAATGACGAGTATCAATTGGATTTATAGTTTTAGCTAAAATTTTACTACTTGTTAATAATTGCATATTGCTCACTGTGTAATCTTATTTTGTTATCATTGTTTTTAGGGAGACCATTTTAAGATCTGTCCAGGGACAACAGATGAAAAATAGCCATTTGGCTAATTCTGGTACATTATGTACCAGAATAAACAGATATGTTAATTAATGTACACTGTCCCTGTCAAATAAACCAATAAATAAATAAATAAAGTAGTAATAGTAGTAGTAGTAGGCCTAGTAGTAGTAGTAATAGTATCAGTACCACTAGTAGTAGCAGTAGCAGTAGTAATAGTAGTAGTAGTAGTAGCAGTAGCAGTAGTAATAGTAGTAGTAGCAGCAGTAGTAGCAGTAGCAGTAGTAGTAGCAGTAGCAGTAGTAGTAGTAGCAGTAGTAGCAGTAGCAGTAGTAGTAGTAGCAGTAGCAGTAGCAGTAGTAGTAGCAGTAGTAGTAGCAGCAGCAGCAGCAGCAGTAGTAGTAGTAGTAGTAGTAGCAGTAGTAGTAGCAGCAGTAGTAGTAGTAGTCGTAGTAGTAGTAGTCGTAGTAGTAGTAGTCATAATCAGAATGCATGTTTTTCAAAGTATTTTGCATTTAACAACTGCTATTAATGCAAAATAGATACGGTTAATGCCATACTGTGGAATATTCCAAGCAAAGCAATAACAAGAGACATGCAGGTGATAAAAGCAGGTAAAGTTACAGGTCAGATCTGTGGAGAGGCGAGCCCACTCTCAATCAGAATGAATGTTTTTCAAGGATCTTGCATTTGTTGACGGATAAGTTTAATGCCATACTGTGGAATATTCCAACAAAGCAACAAAATTAGAGAAGCAGCTGGCAAAACTCGGCAGAGTTACAGGTCAGATCTGTGGATTGGCGAGCCCAAACAGAATCAGAATGGCATTTAAACACCTGTTATTCATGAAAGATGGATACGTTTAATGTTATACTGTGGAATATTCCATCAAAGCAACAACATCTCCATGGGGCAAGCATGTGAAAGGTTACACAGTGCTGCTTTAAACACATTTCATCGTCGCTAAGTCCTAGTTTAGTCCATTTTCTGGTGTTTTTGTGGCGCTCCAGAGGCCGCGGTCCCTTTAAGAGCGCAGCGGGAGGGAGGCTGCTGTCGGACCGCTCCTCACAGCCTCAGCATCGGCCTCTTCTGGAGCCCAGCCTCGGAGCGAAAACCGGGCCGAAAAACACCCCCGGTCGGAGCGGGCAAACACGGCCACCACCCTCAGCTTTCCCTCCAGCGTCTCCACCCCGCGGTTCTTCCATTTTCTACGCCGAAAATCCCGCACCGAAGCCCGGAGCAGGACTGGACCTTCTCCCCTCAGCATCTCCCATCACTTCCACCTGGGCTTCTTCCGCACATTTCTCACAAAAACTGGAGATTTTCAAGTATTTCTGGGTTTAAAATTGCGTATTGTTGCGTGTTTCTGTTTTAAAAGTGCTCTGGAAATACGCGGTTGTTTATTTGAGAGTTATTCCTAGTCATAGGCCTAATTTAGCAGTAGCATCCATGCACAAGGCCCAGCTCCCTCAGGAGACCAAAGAGCAGGAAAAACGAAGACAAAATGCACTTCAAACCGCTCAAAATGATCAATATATGCCACTATTTGGACTTTAATGTTTAATTTTTGGTTTATAAGTGCACCAGCTTTCACCTACATTCTCTACTGATCTCTGAATCCTTATTTGGGCATTTTTATTTGCAATTAGGTCAAGAAATGCACGTTATTCTAAACATTTGAGCAGCACTTAAAGCTACGTTTGTCACTAAGAATCACAGAATTATTTGTTTAGTTTCTAATCTGTAATTTCTATTAAATTGCATGCTTGCATTTAGTGTCTATAGCTCATATATTACTGCTATTTTAATACAACTTTTTATTCATTCACTGAATTATCTTTAAGAATTAAGAATGATAAAACCTGCCATGCAAAGGTTAGCACTTAGAACAACTTAAGCACACGTTTAAACTTATATTATTAAAGCTATTTACACAAATATTTTAAGAAGCTTAAAAATACCGTAGAATTCTATTAAATATTTTGGCGCATGCAGTGAAATTACAGTGAAATAACTTGCTAAAGCACTTTTTGTCATGGCTATATAAGGGATCTCGGGCAGTTCATTGTGTGTTTTTTTTTTTATAATTTTGAGTGATTTTTGCTAATTTGCGATACAAAATCTGTAGATAAAAAAAAAAAAAATTAAATATGTTGCAATCTTAGACAGAATTGGTTTCAAATTTCGCAAAAAATTAAAAAAATTGTGGATTTTTTTTTTTTTTTAAATAGCTTTTTAAAATGTTTGGGTCACTGTTTAAAGGATTTATAAGTAATTTTTTTTGGTCTTTTTTGTGAGTAAATCTAAGACTCTAATGCTGATCGAACTTATCTTTTTCAAATCTTGGTCTTTTCTTCAAAACTGAAATTGGAATTGTTTTATTTTGAACATTTTTCAAAAAGTTTCTTACGGCAAGCATCTCGTTTAAAAACTTGCCTCCCTATATTCACTTTATCCTGCTAAATTCTTCACTTTTTTGACGTTTGGAGACTGTATTTTGACCACCGCTCTTAAAGGACACTAGTTTTGGTGGAAATTTCCCGACTTTTTTCTGCTCCTGACTTCACGTGGAGTCTCGTGCACGCCCCCAGCCCCACGTGCGCGCCCCTGTGTTTATGCATGTCCAGTGGCGGCAGGTTTGACTTCGACGATGGGGGGTGGTACTGCGGGGGGTGGGACCAGGGGAAGGCCCACGGCAGGGGCGTGTGCACGGGACCCCAGACCCAGGGGGAGTACGCCGGGGCCTGGAGCCACGGCTTTGAGCTCCTGGGCGTCTACAGCTGGCCCAACGGAGGCTCCTACAAAGGCACGTGGGCCCAGGGGAAGAGGCACGGCGTGGGGGTGGAGACCAAGGCGTGCTGGGAGTACCGCGGAGAGTGGACCCAGGGCCTGAAGGGGCGCTACGGGCAGCTGGAGAGCACCACGAGCGGGGCCAGGTACGAGGGCACCTGGAGTAACGGGCTACAGGACGGATACGGCACCGAGACGTACTCCGATGGAGGTAAAATTCCACAGTATAGACGTACTCCGTGTCATGTGACGTTATGTTACAGTGTGACCCTCGTCCTCTGTCTGAGAGGAAGATTTAACCAATGATTACGGCTGCACAACGAGCTCTGTCCAAGTTTACGTCACAAAACCGGAAGACGTTTGGAAACATATGGATGACGACTTCCTTTGGGCTCTGTTGGCGATAGGAACTTCGACAAAATCTGGGAAAACTGAGAAAATGGCCCAGTTTTCTTCATCTAGATGTGATTGGCAAAAGGAGAAATTCAATTTGTCAACTGGACAAAAGTTTATTTGGTCGAATATGTTTCCGCAGCTCAACCAAGCTGCTTCTTCAGTTCTGCTTCGGACTAAATCAGGTCTAAACTTGGACTAAACCAAGTCTAAACTTGGACTAAACCAAGTCTAAACTTGGACTAAACCAGGTCTAAACTTGGACTAAACCAGGTTTAAACTTGGACTAAACCAGGTTTAAACTTGGACTAAACCAAGTCTAAACTTGGACTAAACCAAGTCTAAACTTGGACTAAACCAGGTCTAAACTTGGACTAAACCAGGTCTAAACTTGGACTAAACCAGGTTTAAACTTGGACTAAACCAAGTCTAAACTTGGACTCAATCAGGTCTAAACTTGGACTAAACCAGGTCTAAACTTGGACTAAACCAGGTCTAAAATTGGACTCAGTCAGGTCTAAACTTGGACTAAACCAGGTCTAAACTTGGACTAAACCAGGTCTAAACTTGGACTAAACCAAGCTGCTTCTTCAGCGTTTGGATGAGCAAATACATTTTGTCCAGTTGATAAATTGAATTTCTCCTTTTGCTGTGGATTCTACCTGGACGACTGAGGGATTCTACACATTAGATGTCATTATATTCTTTCTTTGTTTCATTTTAACTTTTATAAATTGCCTATTAACTTGTGTGTTATAATTTGTCTAATTAAAATACTGTAGCGTTCCGTTATGTTCAGCAGAGCGACAGTTCCAACCAGCCGCCTGTGAGTGACACTGAAGGCGAGATTAGAGCCCCGACTCCCGTGGCGAGTTTTGACGGGTTGTGAAGACGCTGGAAATGTGCGGATGGCCACTTCCGGTGTTGTTCCCGACTCTGGGCATGTGATAAAACAATAAAACCGAGGATTCAGCAGCAGCATCTTCACAACCTATTTCAGGGTCTTTATTTCAGGGTCTTTATTTCAGGGTCTTTATTTTAGGGTCTTTATTTTAGGGTCTTTATTTCAGGGTCTTTATTTTAGGGTCTTTATTTTAGGGTCTTTATTTCAGGGTCTTTTCAGGGTCTTTTCATGGTCTTTATTTCAGGGTCTTTATTTCAGGGTCTTTATTTCAGGGTCTTTTCATGGTCTTTATTTCAGGGTCTTTTCACGGTCTTTATTTCAGGGTCTTTATTTTAGGGTCTTTATTTTAGGGTCTTTATTTCAGGGTCTTTTCACGGTCTTTATTTCAGGGTCTTTATTTCAGGGTCTTTATTTAAGGGTCTTTATTTTAGGGTCTTTATTTCAGGGTCTTTTCATGGTCTTTATTTCAGGGTCTTTTCAGGGTCTTTATTTCAGGGTCTTTATTTTAGGGTCTTTATTTTAGGGTCTTTAATTCAGTGTCTTTAATTCAGTGTCTTTATTTCAGGGTCTTTATTTTAGGGTCTTTTCAGGGTCTTTATTTCAGGGTCTTTATTTTAGGGTCTTTATTTCAGGGTCTTTATTTCAGGGTCTTTTCATGGTCTTTATTTCAGGGTCTTTTCACTGTCTTTTCATGGTCTTTTTTCAGGGTCTTTTCACGGTCTTTATTTCAGGGTCTTTTCAGGGTCTTTATTTCAGGGTCTTTATTTTAGGGTCCTTTCAGGGTCTTTATTTTAGGGTCTTTATTTCAGGATCTTTTCAGGGTCTTTATTTCAGGGTCTTTATTTTAGGGTCTTTATTTCAGGGTCTTTTCAGGGTATTTATTTCAGGGTCTTTTCACGGTCTTTATTTCAGGGTCTTTTCACGGTCTTTATTTCAGGGTCTTTTCATGGTCTTTATTTCAGGGTCTTTATTTTAGGGTCTTTATTTCAGGGTCTTTTCACGGTCTTTTATTTCAGGGTCTTTTCATGGTCTTTATTTCAGGGTCTTTATTTTAGGGTCTTTATTTCAGGGTCTTTTCACGGTCTTTATTTCAGGGTCTTTATTTTAGGGTCTTTATTTCAGGGTCTTTTCATGGTCTTTATTTCAGGGTCTTTTCACGGTCTTTATTTCAGGGTCTTTATTTTAGGATCTTTATTTCAGGGTCTTTTCACGGTCTTTATTTCAGGGTCTTTTCAGGGTCTTTATTTCAGGGTCTTTATTTTAGGGTCTTTAATTCAGTGTCTTTATTTCAGGGTCTTTATTTCAGGGTCTTTATTTTAGGGTCTTTTCAGGGTCTTTATTTCAGGGTCTTTATTTTAGAGTCTTTATTTCAGGGTCTTTATTTCAGGGTCTTTTCACTGTCTTTTCATGGTCTTTTTTCAGGGTCTTTTCACGGTCTTTATTTCAGGGTCTTTATTTCAGGGTCTTTATTTTAGGGTCCTTTCAGGGTCTTTATTTTAGGGTCTTTATTTCAGGATCTTTTCAGGGTCTTTATTTTAGGGTCTTTATTTCAGGGTCTTTATTTTAGGGTCTTTATTTTAGGGTCTTTATTTCAGGGTCGTTTCAGGGTCTTTATTTCAGGGTCTTTTCACGGTCTTTATTTCAGGGTCTTTATTTCAGGGTCTTTATTTTAGGGTCTTTATTTCAGGGTCTTTTCACGGTCTTTTATTTCAGGGTCTTTTCATGATCTTTATTTCAGGGTCTTTTCAGGGTCTTTATTTCAGGGTCTTTTCAGTGTCTTTAGTAGAGGGTCTTTATTTCAGGGTCTTTATTTCAGGGTCCTTTCAGGGTCTTTATTTCAGGGTCTTTATTTTAGGGTCCTTTCAGGGTCTTTATTTTAGGGTCTTTATTTCAGGGTTTTTTCAGGGTCTTTATTTTAGGGTCTTTATTTCAGGGTCTTTACAACCTGCCGAGGACGGGACTCTAATCATTGACGTCACTTACAGACAGCTGGTTGGAACTGTCGATCTGACAAACATAACGGACGCTACAACAATGTCTTTATTTCAGGGTCCTTTCAGGGTCTTTATTTCAGGGTCTTTATTTTAGGGTCTTTATTTCAGGGTCTTTTCAGGGTCTTTATTTCAGGGTCTTTTCACGGTCTTTATTTCAGGGTCTTTTCACGGTCTTTATTTCAGGGTCTTTTCACGGTCTTTATTTCAGGGTCTTTATTTCAGGGTCTTTATTTTAGGGTCTTTATTTCAGGGTCTTTTCACGGTCTTTTATTTCAGGGTCTTTTCATGGTCTTTATTTCAGGGTCTTTTCAGGGTCTTTATTTCAGGGTCTTTTCAGTGTCTTTATTAGAGGGTCTTTATTTCAGGGTCTTTATTTCAGGGTCCTTTCAGGGTCTTTATTTCAGGGTCTTTATTTTAGGGTCCTTTCAGGGTCTTTATTTTAGGGTCTTTATTTCAGGGTTTTTTCAGGGTCTTTATTTTAGGGTCTTTATTTCAGGGTCTTTATTTCAGGGTCTTTACAACCTGCCGAGGACGGGACTCTAATCATTGACGTCACTTACAGACAGCTGGTTGGAACTGTCGATCTGACGAACATAACGGACGCTACAACAATGTCTTTATTTCAGGGTCTTTATTTTAGGGTCTTTATTTTAGGGTCTTTATTTCAGGGTCTTTTCAGGGTCTTTATTTCAGGGTCTTTTCACGGTCTTTATTTCAGGGTCTTTACTTCAGGGTCTTTATTTTAGGGTCTTTATTTCAGGGTCTTTTTACGGTCTTTATTTCAGGGTCTTTTCAGTGTCTTTATTAGAGGGTCTTTATTTCAGGGTCTTTATTTCAGGGTCCTTTCAGGGTCTTTATTTCAGGGTCTTTATTTCAGGGTCTTTATTTTAGGGTCCTTTCAGGGTCTTTATTTTAGGGTCTTTATTTCAGGGTTTTTTCAGGGTCTTTATTTTAGGGTCTTTATTTCAGGGTCTTTACAACCTGCCGAGGACGGGACTCTAATCATCGATGTCACTTACAGACAGCTGGTTGGAACTGTCGATATGACGAACATAACGGACGCTACAACAATGTCTTTTTTTCTTTTTTTTTAATTACGTTTGAGAAATTTCTAAAAGAAATAAAGAACACAATGACATCTAGTGTGAGTTTTAGGAAAGGGATTGTAAAAAGGGCATAGACTCAAGATTGAGGTTATTAGCATTTAATGTTGAATTGCTTTGACATCAGCTCCCAACAGTTAACCAATAGCAGGAGGGGAGTTCACCAATAGTTGATGGATTGGGAACAGGTGGATATCCCATTACACCAACCTATGGAAACCGTATGCTTATAAATAGGTTGATTACCACCGTCCAGGTTGAGCAACACAGTTTTCACAGAATACTTAAACACAGAATGTAACACAAATGTATGAAAAATGAATCTCACACTAGATAAAGAAAACCGGTCTCCTTCTTCTTCTTTTTCTTCTTCTCAGTTTTCCCAGATTTTTTCAGAGTTCCTATCGCCAACAGAGTCCAAAGGAAGTCGTCATCCACATGTTTCTAAACGTCGTCTGCTTTTGTGACGTAAGCGTGAACGGAGCCCAAATATATCGCAATATTGGTGGAGATATTAATATCACAACTACACAAACTTCTCCGTTTTATAAAAGCGTACTGGTTTTGGAACGTAAAATCGCCAAAAAGAGCTTTTATTCATGAGATCGTAGCAAAGAACAAATTAAATTCTGTCAACTGGACAAAAGTTTTTGACTGAAAACGTTTGGCAGCTTCTGTTTTCTGACGGACGTAATGTTCCACAATAAAGACATTCTGGGTCAAACTTTACTGATCCACAAGGGAAAGTGTTGGGACACAGTGGGTGAGTTGTTTGTGGAGTTGTAGGGAGTATTATCTGTCTCTCTATAGTCTGGTGCACTTCTCCATTTTATAAAACTGTTTTTGGAACGCAAAATGGACAAAAAGGTTTTATTCATGATTTCCCTTATGAAATCCTATTTAGACTTGGGTTGTTTTTAGGTTTTGTCATTAAATAGGGTCTTTATTTCAGGGTTTTTATTTCAGGGTTTTTATATTAGAGTCTTTATTTTAGGTTTTTAGGGTCTTTATTTTAGGGTATTTATTTCAGGGTTTTTATTTTAGGGTCTTTATTTCAGGGTCTTTATTATAGGGTCTTTATTTCAGGGACTTTATATTAGAGTCTTTATTTTAGGTTTTTAAGGTCTTTATTTCAGGGTTTTTATTTCAGGGTCTTTATTTCAGGGTTTTTATTTCAGGGTCTTTTATATTAGAGTCTTTATTTTAGGTTTTTAAGGTCTTTATTTCAGGGTTTTTATTTCAGGGTCTTTATTTCAGGGTTTTTATTTTAGGGTCTTTGATCAAAGGAGAAGTTCAATTTGTCAACTGGACAAAGTTTGTTTGGTTGAAAACGTTTCGCCGCTCATCCGAGAGGCTTCGTCAGCTCTGGCCCTCATGCTGGTTCGACCCTGTTTATATCTAGCTGCAAGGGAGGAGCTAGCTACCCTGAACAAAGCTCTGACCTATCCCCACTACTCGCTTTTGTTTTACGAATTCCTCTGGCGTCTTGTATTAGCTCTGAAATAGCTCTGAAACCATCAACTAATCTGTCTCTTTGTATCTCAAGATTTCAGATTAGTTGATGGTTTCAGAGCTGTTTCAGTGTAGTGAGCGCAGCCTAGGGCTGATAGATATGCTAATACAAGACGCCAGAGGAATTCGTAAAACAAAAGAGAGTAGCGGGGATAGGTTCAGAGCTTTGTTCAGGGTAGCTAGCTCCTCCCTTGCAGCTAGATATAAACAGGGTCGAACCAGCATGAGGGCCAGAGCTGACGAAGCCTCTCGGATGAGCGGCGAAACGTTTTCAACCAAACAAACTTTGTCCAGTTGACAAATTGAACTTCTCCTTTGATCATGGATTCTACCTGGACGACTGAGGGACTTTTCACGCATTTTAGGGTCTTTATTTCAGGGTCTTTATTATAGGGTCTTTATTTCAGGGTCTTCATATTAGCGTTTTTATTTTAGGTTTTTAAGGTCTTTATTTCAGGGTTTTTATTTCAGGGTCTTTATTTCAGGGTTTTTATTTCAGGGTCTTTATTTTGCATTGATCTTCATCTGTTATGTTAAACTGTTATTTGCACACTGCCCAGTATTACATGTTTGCATGTTGTCTTTTTTAATTTGCTTTTTAAAAATATGATTTCTGTTTTAATTTTTATAGTTTGTTTTTATAATTTTGTCAATGTCTTTGTCTGTTTATGATTTAAATAAAGTTTTATCAATTTTAAGTTTGGTTCTGTTTTGTCGTCATTTAAAAGTTTTGTGTTTTTGTCTGTGTGATAAACATTATTATTATTATTATTATTATATTAATTTATTTTTATTTCTTTATTATTATGGATGAATTTGATTTAGTTTGAACATTTATCCAACCCTGAAATGGTGCATGAGTCGCTGTATTTTGGCTGGATTTTTGTGAGATTCTTTATTGGAACTTGAACTACTTCCTACTACTGCTTTCAGTGTTTTATCCTCAACTTTTCACTGGTGTAAAACTTATTTTAGGTTTTTAGGGTCTTTATTTAAGGGTTTTTATTTCAGGGTCTTTATTTCAGTGTTTTTATTTTAGGGTCTTTATTTTAGGTTTTTAAGGTCTTTATTTCAGGGTCTTTATATTAGGGTCTTTATTTTAAGGTCTTAATTTCAGGGTCTTTATTTAAGGGTCTTTTCAGGGTCTTTATTTTTGGGTCTTTATTTCAGGGTCTTTATTTCAGGGTTTTTATTTCAGGGTCTTTATTTCAGGGTCTTTTCACTGTCTTTATTTCAGGGTCTTTTCACAGTCTTTATTTCAGGGTCTTTTCAGGGTCTTTTCATGGTCTTTATTTCAAGGTCTTTTCACGGTCTTTATTTCAGGGTCTTTTCACAGTCTTTATTTCAGGGTCTTTTCATGGTCTTTATTTCAGGGTCTTTTCACGGTCTTTATTTCAGGGTCTTTTCAGGGTCTTTATTTCAGGGTCTTTTCACGGTCTTTATTTCAGGGTCTTTATTTCAGGGTCTTTTCACGGTCTTTATTTCAGGGTCTTTTCAGGGTCTTTATTTCAGGGTCTTTTCAGGGTCTTTATTTCAGGGGCTTTATTTTAGGGTCTTTATTTCAGGGTCTTTATTTTAGGGTCTTTATTTTAGGGTCTTTATTTTAGGGTCTTTTCATGTTCTTTATTTTAGGGTCTTTTCACGGTCTTTATTTCAGGATCTTTTTAGGGTCTTTATTAGAGGGTCTTTATTTCAGGGTCTTTATTTCAGGGTCTTTATTCAGGGTCTTTATTTCAGGGTCTTTATTCAGGGTCTTTATTTCAGGGTCTTTATTTCAGGGTCTTTATTTCAGGGTCTTTATTCAGGGTCTTTATTTCAGGGTCTTTATTCAGGGTCTTTATTTCAGGGTCTTTATTTCAGTGTTTTTATTTTAGGGTCTTTATTTTAGGTTTTTAAGGTCTTTATTTCAGGGTCTTTATATTAGGGTCTTTATTTTAAGGTCTTAATTTCAGGGTCTTTATTTAAGGGTCTTTTCAGGGTCTTTATTTCAGGGTTTTTATTTCAGGGTCTTTATATTAGAGTCTTTATTTTAGGTTTTTAAGGTCTTTATTTCAGGGTTTTTATTTCAGGGTCTTTATTTCAGGGTTTTTATTTTAGGGTCTTTATTTCAGGGTCTTTATTATAGGGTCTTTATTTCAGGGTCTTCATATTAGCGTTTTTATTTTAGGTTTTTAAGGTCTTTATTTCAGGGTTTTTATTTCAGGGTCTTTATTTTATTATTATTATTATTATTATATTAATTTATTTTTATTTCTTTATTATTATGGATTAATTTGATTTAGTTTGAACATTTATCCAACCCTGAAATGGTGCATGAGTCGCTGTATTTTGGCTGGATTTTTGTGAGATTCTTTATTGGAACTTGAACTACTTCCTACTACTGCTTTCAGTGTTTTATCCTCAACTTTTCACTGGTGTAAAACTTATTTTAGGTTTTTAGGGTCTTTATTTAAGGGTTTTTATTTCAGGGTCTTTATTTCAGTGTTTTTATTTTAGGGTCTTTATTTTAGGTTTTTAAGGTCTTTATTTCAGGGTCTTTATATTAGGGTCTTTATTTTAAGGTCTTAATTTCAGGGTCTTTATTTAAGGGTCTTTTCAGGGTCTTTATTTTAGGGTCTTTATTTCAGGGTCTTTATTTCAGGGTTTTTATTTCAGGGTCTTTATTTCAGGGTCTTTTCACAGTCTTTATTTCAGGGTCTTTTCAGGGTCTTTATTTCAGGGTCTTTTCATGGTCTTTATTTCATGGTCTTTTCACGGTCTTTATTTCAGGTTCTTTTCAGGGTCTTTATTTCAGGGTCTTTTCACGGTCTTTATTTCAGGGTCTTTTCAGGGTCTTTATTTCAGGGTCTTTTCACGGTCTTTATTTCAGGGTCTTTTCAGGGTCTTTATTTCAGGGTCTTTTCACAGTCTTTATTTCAGGGTCTTTATTTTAGGGTCTTTATTTCAGGGTCTTTATTTTAGGGTCTTTATTTTAGGGTCTTTATTTTAGGGTCTTTTCATGGTCTTTATTTCAGGGTCTTTTCACGGTCTTTATTTCAGGATCTTTTTAGGGTCTTTATTAGAGGGTCTTTATTTCAGGGTCTTTATTTCAGGGTCTTTATTCAGGGTCTTTATTTCAGGGTCTTTATTTTAGGGTCTTTTCACGGTCTTTATTTCAGGGTCTTTATTCAGGGTCTTTATTTCAGGGTCTTTATTTCAGGGTCTTTATTCAGGGTCTTTATTTCAGGGTCTTTATTTTAGGGTATTTATTTCAGGGTCTTTATTTCAGGGTCTTTATTCAGGGTCTTTATTTCAAGGTCTTTATTTCAGGGTCTTTATTCAGGGTCTTTATTTCAAGGTCTTTATTTCAGGGTCTTTATTCAGGGTCTTTATTTCAGGGTCTTTATTTCAGGGTCTTTATTTCAGGGTCTTTTTAGGGTCTTTATTAGAGGGTCTTTATTTCAGGGTCTTTATTTTAGGGTCTTTATTTCAGGGTCTTTATTTCAGGGTCTTTATTCAGGGTCTTTATTTCAGGGTCTTTATTTCAGGGTCTTTATTTCAGGGTCTTTATTTCAGGGTCTTGTTAAAGACTCTGGTGGTGGTAGATTATCGTCTGTGGTGTGAGAACCCTTGCGCCCTCTAGTGGATGCTGACTGTCCCGTCCGTTGTCTCTCAGGCACGTACCAGGGCCAGTGGCTGGGTGGGATGCGTCACGGCTACGGCGTGCGTCAGAGTGTTCCGTACGGGATGGCGGCGCTCATCCTGTTCCCGCTAAGGACCTCCATAAACTCCCTGAGGTCGGACCACAGCGGCCCCGGGCCCCTGCAGCCCGAGGAGGGGCCCGTCCCGCCTGGAGACGCCTCCAACGCCGCCATGTCAGGTCTGTCAGGGCTGTGGATACTGCAGCTGAGGGCATCAACAGCCCCTGGGGGTGATGCTAACTGTAGGCACTGCTCTGTCTGATGCTGTTAGTCAAGTTAGACTTTAATCTGAGCTTTGTTTTAACATAATCTGACTAGAAAGAACTGACTGAAACTACAACATGTGAGCTGATTTGTGCTGTTAAAGGAGAATTAACGTTTTTTACAATCTGAACCTTATTTCTGTAATAAAACAAGTTGTTTTACTCACCCATAGCACTTTGGTGTTATATGAAGCAGTTTCGTAGATGTTGTAGTTTAGCGATATCCGTTAACGTGAGTGCTTGGGGCAGGTGATTGCAGTCACCAAATAACACAAACTTTATCACTTTTCAAATTACAGAAGCTCAATGTCTTAGTCTACCCTTTTGTTTGAGTCAAAAGTGGCCTGTAATCTGAGATGTATCCATAGTTTGGAGTAGATGAGGAGGACAGTGCGCATGTGCTCAGTCACAGCTGATTTGCAGATAAGAAGACACTCAGAACTTTTCTGTTGCGAGCGACACATGGCAGAAGATTGGGACTTTGAGGCTGAAGAGGACTTCTGGAGGACTCAGGACTGAAGAGGAGTATACGGATGAGGAGACAGAATGGATAAGGAAAGAATGAAGCGGAGACAGTTTTAGGAGCAGCAGAGAACAGCCATCGGTTTCACATTACTTCTCAGAATCGTGCGCTGAATCCGCTGGCCTTCTTTCTTTTCCTTTGCTGGTAAAAAATGGTCCTGACTGAAGTGGGTACTGCAAACACGATGGTCCAAACGTCTTACAGCTTTGCCTTTCATGTTTGGGTCCCGAGAGCTGAGAGCGAAATCAGCTGTGACTGAGCACATGCGACTGTCCTCATCATCTACTCCAAACTATGGATAAATCTCGGATTAGAGGCACTTTTGACTCAAACTAAAGTGTAGATTAAGGCTACGTTTATACGGCGACGATCAAAACAGAAGACGCAAAAGTGGCGTCTCGTCTTCAATTTTTTATCCCCGTTTAGACGAGCGTTCTCAACAGGAAATGTTTGTTTATACGAAGACGCAAAAGTGGGTGAATTCGATTGAATATGCATGCCAGGCCGCTAATATAATGTCAGAGCTACCTTTTTCAGGACACCACAGGGGCTCTCATTACGGTTGTTTCGCCCTCGATGTCGGGGAGCTCTTCGCTTAATGCAACAAGAGCTTGTTTAGTCATTCTGAAGTTTTCCACCCAAGCACTGTCATCAACTAATCCATTCTCAAAATTGTCCCACCACTGACTGGTTCTGCCCGGTCTTGTCCAAACTCGCCTCTGTCACCTGCGACGTATTGTTGTTGTTTTTACCGGCTTGGCGCATCAGGTGTATGCGGCGTGAACATGTTTTGCACTTCTTGCCGTTTGAAGGGGACGCGACCCGTCTTCAGAACTCCACACTCTGGAAGGAGTCTTCAGATTTTTGCGGTTTCAGAGCCCGACGGCACCGCCGCCGTGTAAACGAAAGACACTTCTGATAGAATATTTTGTCGTTTTCAGTCGCAATCGTCCTCGTCTAAACGGCCCCTAAGACAGTGAGTTTGTGTAATTTGAAAAGTGCTAAAGTTTGTGTTATTTGGTGACTGCAACGTCATACCCCAAGCACTCACGTTAACGGATATCGCTACACCACAACATCTACGAAACTGCTCCAAATGACACCAAAGTGCTATGGGTGAGTAAAACAACTTGTTTTATTACAGAAATAAGGTTCAGATTGTAAAAAACATTAATATTCCTTTAAATTACAGCTAGTTTTTCAGTTAGTTGCACTCACCTAAACAGTACCATTAACGCCTGTAAAGCTAATAACAACTAGCAATCACACTGTACTTCCTGATTAGGCTGTCGGACTATAAAATTATTTATAATTAGATGCAGACAGATCTTCGTGGACTTATTTTAACCCCAAGAGCTGCTTATACAATACATCTGATGGGGTACAGGTCCTTTAAATATAGATGTTTTGTTTCTTGTTCCAGGCCTGAGTCCGGTGGGACGCGGTGGTTTCGCCCTGACTGCTCCCAGTGAAGCGGAGCGGCGAAAGCGTAAAGGGCGTCTGCGTCAGTCCATCCTGAGCGGACTGAAGCTGCGGCGCTCGGAGTCCAAGTCGTCTCTGGCCTCTCAGCTCAGCAAACAGAGCTCCTACTGCAGCGAGACGGGCATGAGCACCGTCAGCTCCGACCTGCAGTCCAACCACAGCCCGCAGGTGAGGACAAGCCCCGCCCACTGAGTATAAGACACACCCACAGCCAGCAGGTGAGGACAAGCCCCGCCCACTGTGTATAAGACACGCCCACAGCCAGCAGGTGAGAACAAGCTCCGCCCACTCAGTATAAAACACACCCACAGCCAGCAGGTGAGAACAAGCCCCGCCCACTGAGTATAAGACACGCCCACAGCCAGCAGGTGAGAACAAGCTCCGCCCACTGAGTATAAGACACGCCCACAGCCAGCAGGTAAGGACAAGCCCCGCCCACTGAGTATAAGACACGCCCACAGCTGCAGGTGATGACATGCCCTGCCCACTGAGTATAAGACACGCCCACAGCCCGCAGGTGAGTGGAAGACACGTGTCAGTCCTGTCCATAGCCAAGAGGTGAGAACAAACCCCGTCCAAAACAGGTGAGACACGGTCACAGGTGAGTGCAAGACCCGCCCACTGAGTATTAGCCCCGCCCACTGACATACTAACAACAGGTGAGACACGCCCACAACTGCAGGTGAGGACAGTATGGGGCCAAACACCTGCGTATTAACCTAAACATATCCAACACATTCCACCAATGTCACAGTACATGCAAATACAGCTTATGTACTGATTTGTACAAAAGTGTTTATAGATTTGCAAATAGTTGCATCTTCCATCCATCCATTTTATTCCGCTTATCCAAGGCCGGGTCACGGGGGCAACAGTCTAAGCAGGGACTCCCAGACTTCCTTCACCCTGTAGACATTCAGGAGGAACAGATGCCCGAGCCACCTCAGCTGCTCCTCTAGACGTGGAGGAGCAGCGGCTCTAGTCCGAGCTCCTCCCATGTGACTGAGCTCCTCACCCTATCTCTAAAGGAGCGTCCAGCCACTCTGCGGAGGAAACTCATTTCGGCCGCTTGTATCGGCGATCTCGTCCTTTCAAGGGTCCATTACCCAAAGCTCATGACCATAGGTGAGAGTAGGAACGTAGATCGACGGTAAATTGAGAGCTTTGCCTTTCGGCTCAGCTCCCTCTTCACCACAACGGTCCGGTACAACGACCGCATCACTGCCGACGCTGCACCGATCCACCTGCCGATCTCACGCTCCATCCTCCCCTCACTCATGAACAAGACCCCGACATACTTGAACTCCTCCACCTGAGGCAGGGACTCTCCACCCATCTGCATCTCTGTACAAACACACTGTCATTTGCAAATCTGTAAAATGTTTTGTGCAAATACATTTGGAGAGAATATAAAATATAGACATACATTATTGATCCTGTGGGAAATTCAAGTTCATTTCGACTGTGCTTCTCAGTGGCTCTTGTGTCTCAGTCAAAGGTCTCAGTGCAGGGGACCTGGTCAGGGAGGGTCAGCAGTCTAGTTTACATTTGTGTAACAGTTAAACCTTGTGCATTGTCGTTACCTGCACTGTGAACAAAGGTTTGGTGTCAAATGTTTCAAAACAGTCTTAAATATGGTCATCTGTGAAACCTTCATTAGAACTTAACATCCCCATCCTCTGTCAGGGAGCCCCGATCGACGCCACAGTCACGGAGATGTACGCGGGCGAGTGGAGGACGGACCAGAGGAGCGGCCTGGGCATCGGGCGGCGCTCCGATGGGCTCACCTACTCTGGGGAATGGCTCGGCAACAAGCGCCACGGTTATGGCTGCACCACGTTCCCTGACGGCACCAAAGAGGAGGGCAAATACAAACAGAACGTCCTGGTCAGCGGCAAACGCAAGAATCTGATCCCCCTGAGGGCCAGCAAGATCCGCGAGAAGGTCGACCGGTCGGTGGAGGCGGCGGAGAAGGCTTCAGACATCGCCAAACAGAAGGCCGAGATCGCACTGTCCAGGTGAGAGCATAGATAGACTGGAGGATAGAAGTGGACTAAGGGACTGAGGTCATCTATAGTGTGTTTTCACGGACTCGAAAAATCTGACCTTGACCCGGATGTGCGGCCATGTTGGAAATATCGCTCACTCAAAGTAAACACGCTTATAAAGAAACCGTGCAGAAAAAAAATCTAAATTTCGTGATAAATCTTCCACATCGGAATCCAAAACTTCTGACACAGTTGACCAGTTGTACAGGGAAAGTCGGACGCCAAAGAAAAAGAGCGTTATATGAACAAACTCAAATTAATTGGGCGAGAAGATCCATATGAGATGGATTCAAGTTTGTTCAGTGACAGTGGCGATTTGTCGATTCTGCTGCTGTAAGAGGTCCCGATATTGTCAACGACCTGGTCTCCTCCCCAAGCCCTGATACAGCACAAGACCTTCAGAGCTCTAAAGGTCTGGAGGAACAACCAGTTTGTTTGTGGCTGTACGAGAGCGCAAAGTGCGGAAAATTGGAGACGAGCATATTGTGATGGTAAAGCTCGGCATACTTGTATCACATGTGTAACGTGTTTAAGTACGAGGGTATTGTTTTTATTATTCACATTTTGCAAAGATTAAAATATGAACATCGTCTTTCCACCTCTGTCGCCTCCTTTCCTTTGATAATCGCTCTGTCTGTTCACCCTGGTTTAGTCCTGGTTTAGTCCTGGTTTAGACCTGGTTTAGTCCTGGTTTAGTGCTGGTCGGTCACTACTTTAGGTAAACAATAGAACTGCAGGTGTTTTTCTCTGTCCGATCTATTGTGACACCGAGGACCCGACAATAGTTTGACCATTTTGCTTTTTTTAAACTTTGCGGCATAAGGGCGATGTTTGTTTTGTTTCGGGTATCTCCGACATGGCCGACACCCGGATTATGACGTCACGTGAAAACACACTATAGCGCTCAGTTGCAGCAGGCGAATGAAGCTCATTGAGGCCAAAACCAAAAATAAGTTATACGCCTCCTCCTGTACACCTCACTGCTTTGTCAGGGGATGGTGCTTGGCAATGAGGCTGTCAATCAAACCTGTCGCTCACAGCCGCAGTTACAGAGACAGCGGCCACGGATTTTCAATAGAAAGTGAACTGCGACCAGAGCTTGATGGAACCACTTTGCGTCCATGCTCACTTCTTAGTATTTGGAACGCAGTGGCAAGCGGGTTAGCTATGTCCATTTATATATGCCGTCTATGGGGAAACCTGTCAGGAGCAGTGGGGAGCACAGGCTTGGTTTTGTCCTTAGCTGGAGGATTTCGTTGTCCAAATTTGAGGTTTCCAGTTGTTTATTGTTGTTGTTGTTGTGTCCAGGATGAGTCACGCTCGTGGTAAAGCTGAAGCTGCAGAGTCTGTGGCGCAGAAGGCTCTGGAGGAAAGTCGTCTGGCTCGGATCACGGCCAAAGAGCTGTCGCCCTCCTTCCACATCTACGAGAACGGTCTGTGTTATACAGAAAATATGCTTTTCTAACCTTCAAACTCTGTTGTATTCTCATCAAAAAATGATCTTGTGTTGTTTCACACTTTGTATCTCCACATTTTCTGAAATACTTCGATAAATACCAAGGCAAGATGTTCTAAGTATGTTAAGCCTGATAAATGCAGATTAGAGCACTTTTAAAGGTCCCATGGCATGAAATTTTCACTTTCTGAGGTTTTTGAACGTTAATGTGAGCTCCCCTACCCTGTTTAGCCCCCCCCCATGGCTAAAAGTTGTGAAACTGAGCATTTGCGATCCTTTTCTGCGTTTGAAAAAAAAACAAAACAGCCCAAACGGCCGATTCTGAACAAGGAAACTTTCTGACGTCACACTCGGGGAAAGGTTTCCACCCCCTGTCTGGATGTCCACCCACGTCTCTGGAAATCACGCCCAGAGAATTTGGACCGCAAACGAGCTACGAAATGCGAGATGCGTTTTTTTATTTGCCTGGAGACATGTGAGAGTGTTTCCAGGCTCGGATGTCCTTTATCTGAGCCTCCGAACCTCTGAAACAGCAGTGGTTTAATTTTATTTTCTGTGGAAATGTGTTTATTTCACGGGACGCGTGTCGTATCTTCCTAAGCGCTTAAAACACACAAGTGGGTGACAGCACACAGCGCACCGCTAATCCAGGAAACAGCGGCGTATTTGACCACACCCCCATCCGCTGCACTGGCCTGTCTCTGTCCTCCTCATTTGCATTCAAGCAATAACGTCCAGAATAAAGTGTTTCAGAGACATATTTATGACTCTGACTGTGTTCATGAGGCTCTTTCATGCACTGAGTGTTGATTTTGAAGAAGGATTCATTTACAGTATTAGGGAACCATTAAGGTGCCATATAAAAGCATCAAGAAGTACCATGTCATGGGATCTTTAAGGGTTAAATTGACAGAAAATTCAAATGTTACAGTACAGTTACAGTCTGGCTCCAGTCTACCGTGACATTCATATATTAAGAGATAATAACAGATCTATGATGGTAAATCTGTTTCCTGTGTGATTGTGCAGGTCTGGAGAGTGAGCGGCCGAAGCACGTGGACGGAAAGGACAAACCCGCTCCGTCATCGGGCAGCGAGAGCCCCCTGTGCACCCCCGACACCACCCCCTCCGCCCTCACCCCCGACTGCAGCCCCATCGCGCCCGCCTCTCCGCCCAAACAACGCTCACGAAAGACCTGCTTCCACCGCCAGAGCGCCCTGGACGACCACGCAGAGATACAGGTACAGGTGCACCTCACGGCGAGTGGGTTCCCTGGTGTCTCCTTCAGCTGTTTAATGCAGCTCTGTGCTCAAACATGGACACACTCCCTCCTTCTGACTCTTACTTGTCCTGGAGGAGGGCCTCCTCCTGCTTGTTTGTTACCATGGAAATGTTGTTGTTCAGCTATAATATTCCATAGTACGGCATAACACCTCTGGGGTGACATGCAACTGCCATAAAGTTACAAACTGTACCTTTAAAGATACAAAAAATTGTGATGAATTTCAAATCTGAGAAAGTTATTTTTTATGATTACAGCTCTGGAAAAAAATAACAGAACACTGCAAAATGATCAGTTTTTCTGATTTTACTACTTATAGGTTTGTGTTTGGGCAAAAGGAACATTTTTGTTTGAGTCTACAAACTACTGACAGCATTTCCCCCAAATTCCAAATAAAAATATTATCGTTTAGAGCATTTATTTGCAGAAAATGACAAATGATCAAAATAACAAAAAAGATCCATGTTTTCAGAGCTCAAACAATGCAAAGAAACAAGATCAAATTCATTTTAAAACAACATAATACTAATGTTTACACTTAAGAAGAGTTCACAAATCAATATTTGGTGCAATAACCCTTATTTTTAATCACAGCTTTCATGCGTCTTGGCCTCCACAAGTCTGTCACATTGTTCTTGGGTCCTAGTTTAGACCTGGTTTAGTCTTGGTTCAGACCTGGTTTAGTCCTAGTTTAGACCTGGTTTAGTCTTGGTTCAGACCTGGTTTAGTCCTAGTTTAGACCTGGTTTAGTCTTGGTTCAGTCCGGGTTTAGTCCTAGTTTAGACCTGGTTTAGTCCTAGTTTAGACCTGGTTTAGTCTTGGTTCAGACCGGGTTTAGTCCTAGTTTAGACCTGGTTTAGTCTTGGTTCAGACCGGGTTTAGTCCTAGTTTAGACCTGGTTTAGTCCTAGTTTAGACCTGGTTTAGTCCTGGTTCATCCCTGGGTTAGTCCTGTTCAGACCTGGTTTAGTCCTAGTTTAGACCTGGTTTAGTCTTGGTTCAGACCGGGTTTAGTCTTAGTTTAGACCTGGTTTAGTCTTGGTTCAGACTGGGTTTAGTCCTAGTTTAGACCTGGTTTAGTCCCTGTTTTAACCTGGTTTAGTCCTGGTTCATCCCTGGTTTACTCCTGGTTAAGATCTGGTTTAATCCTACTTTAGTCCTGGTTTAGTCCCCTTTTTAACCTGGTTTAGTCCTAGTTTAGACCTGCTTTAGTCTTGGTTCAGACCGGGTTTAGTCCTAGTTTAGACCTGGTTTAGTCTTGGTTCAGACCTGGTTTAGTCCTAGTTTAGACCTGGTTTATTCCCAGTCTTTCACATTGTTCTTGGGTGACTTTATTCCACTCCTGGTGCAAGAACTGAAGTAGCTCAGCTTTGTGTTTGTGTTGAATTCCACAGACGCTGGAATGGAATGGCTGTAACACATGTAGAGATGCTGATTTCAGAAAAAAATGCAGTGGTCTCTTAATTTTTCCCAGCGCTGTATTGTGTACTGTACTGTGACAAATAAAGCACTTCACAGTATTTAAATTTCTCTTTACTTCAGGTGCTGGTGGAGGGGAGGGGCCTGGAGCTGCAGAGGGGCGGGGCTAACCACACCTGGGCGGAGGACAGGTACAGCAGCCGGTCCACCACACCCTCTCTGCTGGAGGAGACGGAGGGGCAGATCAACGGCCACGAGCCCGTCGTGGTCGTAGCCAATCACAAACCGCGAGACAAAACCCCATTGACCAATCACAAGCCCCGAGACACGAACTCCCATTATAAAACCTGGGAGCACTCACTATCCAATCAGAAGCCCTCAAAACACGGCTCGTCCAATCACAAGACGCGGGAGTACTCCTCATCCAATCACAAAACATGGGATCACTCATCAGCCAATCACAGCTACAAGCCTCAGCTGCACGTTCTGACCAATCACAAAGGCCCGGACCACGCGGCGTCCAATCACAAAGCAGCAGAGCATGCTTCGTCCAATCACCACAAGCCCCAGGACTATGCCTTGACCAATCACAGCGTAAAGGAGCACGCGATTGGCTACGGGAACCACAAACAGCACAACCATAGGCCGAGCACAGGCCACACCCACCACTGGAGCCCTGCCCACTCACGTCTGACGGACGAACGCTCCGGCGACTACAAGGTGAGAGGGGCGGGACTTATTTATGAGTTTATAGAAAAGGAGCGTGACGTCACCCACAGCTCCAGTCAAATGAAGCCAAATGAGGCTAGCAGCTACTGGGGCGAACTGCAACGCTGTCAATCAAACCGGAGCAGGGAAAGAAACAGCCTCATTGGTCAGTTATTAATAAAAAAAGTGAATTAAATAGGAACATTTTAAGTTGAGAATGACGAGCCTGATGGCAGCAGTTACAGAGAGAGGGCTGATGGAGCTGACTTACTCCCGTGCTCACTTCCTCTATGAAACGAGGCGGCGCTCGGGGATAACGATGTCCATTTATACAAACAGTCTGTGGTTGTCACCCTCTCCTGAACTGAAAACATGCAGCCTTTATGTTTCAGAAGTGTTAGTTTTTATATCTGACACTGATGTTTGTGTTTAACCTCTGATCTTCAGGACCACTACACGGTGGACATGCATCTGTCCGACTCACACTCGCCCTGCCCCTCGCGCCCCAGACCGAGGCTGCGCCCGGTCCGAGAGGGCTCTGTGGACTCTGTGCAGAGACTGGACCGCCTGGCTCTGGGGGCGGAGCCGGAGGACAGAGGGGCAGGGTCATACACAGCGGAGGGGGAGGAGCCAGAGCCGTGGCCAATGAACAGAGACCTTACTCTTTCGACGCCGCTGCGGTCGCTGCCCATCATCGACCTGGAGGTGGAGCCAGAGAGCAGCCTCAAGACGCACTCGGTCAGTAGCCGCGTCTCAATTTGCAGTGTGCACAGTTCGGAGTGTGGTTTTAAAGGCATATATGTCACTTTCGGTGCAACAACTGCTGTCCCGTTTCGTTTTTGTCCCATGCGCAGTTAACATGCGGTCTGAAAACCGCAGTCGTTTCCATGGAAATTGGGGCGTGGACCAACTGCGTGAAAAAGCACACTTCGCGCACTCATATATCCCAGCATGCACCGCGCGCTACTTGTTCTACGGGAAGGCGATCCGCGGACTCTGCAAGTATGCACAGTCCTGAGCGCAGTCTGAGTACCCTTAAAACCACACTCCGAGCTGTGCACACTGAGAATTGCGACACAGCTAGTGTCTTACACTTTGAATACAGGCCAGACTCTGGTCCCAGGACTAGACCAAGACTAAAGTCAGACTAAACCAGGACCAAACCTGGTGTAAATGAGGCTAGACTCGACTAGAGCACGGATCTCCCAAAATAATGACGACACAACGATTTAGAACATTAGACCAGAATCAGAATACGGCAATATTATTTTCTTCTATTTCAAATTAAAGCCACAGTATGTCACTTTTTAGACAAAAAACAACCTAAAATGAAAGCCTGTGTGTGTGTGTGTGTGTGTGTGTGATGTGTTACTCTGACTTGGTCTTACTAAGACCGTTTAACCTCCATGACCTAACGCTCTCTCTCCTCCACAGGGCTCCAGCTCGTTCCTGGTCGTCATGGTGATTTTACTCAATATCGGAGTAGCCATTCTTTTCATTCACTTCTTTATTTAGGCCTCTGCAGGTAATGCCTACAGACTTTTACGGTAAAATACGGTAAACTCCTCCTCCTCCTCCTCTTCCTCCTGGTGCAAAGGGACAGAGGCTCTGCCCAGATCTAAACCAGGTCTAAACCAGGACTAGGACCCGGACTCTTGACGCGGCCTGCAGGGAGAGGCAGAGAGCATGAAGTACCCAAAAACTGAGACGGTTCGACCTTTGTTTGTACACTTTTACAGGAGTCACACGACGCACCAGCTCCGCACAGAGGAGAGCAGCCCCGAGGGGGTCTGACCTCACCACACAGACGTCCATCTTAAACCAAGGCAGTCGCTCAGGCTTTCCAACTGTCAATCGACCCACGCTAAAGGCGCTCTGCCTGATTTTTTCTGTCTTAAAA
This sequence comes from Paratrypauchen microcephalus, assembly GCA_036785185.1. Taxonomy (NCBI): domain Eukaryota; kingdom Metazoa; phylum Chordata; class Actinopteri; order Gobiiformes; family Gobiidae; genus Paratrypauchen; species Paratrypauchen microcephalus. Next base: position 3,899,944 of record JAVJIX010000084.1, on the reverse strand, counting down.
ACGTTAAAAACACAACTAGTTAATTTGAAACAGTTTGCAGTGGTCCAGAGTTCTTCCTCACTTCCCTTATGCATTCAGAGCGTCCTAATTACTCACCACCATGAGCTTATAAGAGGCCGGAGTGGACCTGTAACAACAACTAGCTAACTAATGCGCACTTCCTGATTATCAGAGAATAAAACAGTTTATAATCAGATGTAGACAGTACACAGCAGACTTACTTTGACCTCAAAAGCTGCTTATACAATATATCTGTACTGGGGCATTATTTATTTTATTTTTAATTATTTTTTATTTTATTTTATTTTATTTTATTTTATTTTATTTTATTTTATTTTATTTTATTTTATTTTATTTTATTTTATTATTTTATTTTATTTTATTTTATTTTATTTTATTTTATTTTATTTTAATTTTATTTTATTTTATTTTATTTTATTTTATTTTATTTTATTTTATTTTATTTTATTTTATTTTATTTTATTTTATTTTATTTTATTTTATTTAAATTTAATTTAATTTAATTTAATTTAATTTATATTATTTATTTATTGTATTTATTGTATTTTATTTGGGACAGTGCGTATTAATGAACATTTGTAATTACAATGTCTGGGAATAAAGTCTACCTAGTAACGGTGCGCCACATGACTGCTTGTCTCCATGGCGATGCTATTTGTTCTTCCTTTGCCTGGCATGTTCCACAGTAGGGCATCAAACATATCTATCTTCCATTTAGATCATTACAGGTGTTGTTAATACAGGAAAAAGGTGCTTGGCCCTGTGGTGTCATGTACCCGTCTTCATTTATACTGGTAAGTTTAATGCCATACTGTGGAACATGCCAACATGCCAACAAGCAAACGTCAGAAAGGTGTATTCTTAAACAGAGCAATCTCTCGCTCGTCCAGGTGGGTTCCACATGCTCTTATTCTCGTTCAGGTACAGCTCAAGATCGTTCTAAAGCTCAGAGGGCGTGAGAGCTTCAGGGTCTCAGGAGAAGTCCACAACAGGAGCTTCTCAAGGACGAGGCTCAAACGCAAACGTGAAGCGAAGACGACCAAGCTCGTAACGTAAAAACTTTCTGTGGTAAAGTAAAAAGTCCGGGACACTCCTTTGGAAGAGGGCCTCGGACAGTAAGGCTACGTTTATATGACGATGGTCTGAACAGAAGACGCACAAGTGGCGTTGCGTCTTCACTTTTTATTCCACGTTTAGACGAGCGTTTTCGGGACGAAATCTGCATGCAAGTGTGTGGAATTGGATTGGGTATGCATGCCAGGCGGCTAGGTGGCGCTGTGATACATTATCACTATGTCCGCGCGCATGCGTACAATCTTCCTTCTTCTCATCTGGGCCGCGAAAAGCAAAACAAAAACATGGCTACCGGTAGAAAAAAACATTTGTGTGGTCAGACGAAGAAGTTCAACTATTACTTCAGACCATGTTAGACTACAAAGCAACGAAGTCACAAGTCGCAACATATACTATATGGGCACATGTATGTGACGTAAATGCGTACGTGACGTCAGCAGATTTACCAGAGTTTTGCGTCTTGGGCAGTGTAGACGAAAACGCTACGGCGGAGCGTATTCAAGTTTTCCATTTTGGAGGGCAGTTTCAGTTTTTTGCGTCTTTAAGCCTCCAAAACGCCGTCACCGTCTACATGAAAGGCACTTCCGATAAAATATTTTGTCATTTTTACCCGTAAGCTTTCTCGTATAACAGGGGTGCTCAACCTTTTTTTAACCTTTTTTTCTACTTTTGAGGTTGATGGTGATCTACCAGTAGTCCATTTTAGAATGACCTGTTAGACATGGCAAATATGGGCTTTTGGAGTTAGATTATTTTTAAAGTCGCATAGGGGCAAAAAAAATCGGATTTGGGTCACTTCAGGCTGCAGTGTGAACATAGCCCAAGATACGTGGTCCTAAAACCGATACATATCCGATCTTTTGGTGTGCAACTTCAGTCTGAACGTCCAGGTCGCGTTCATCCGACCTGGACGTGTTTCCTCCAGCGAGAGTGGTACAAGTCGGCACTCACAAATGTACACAAACGCTCTTCTCGTCATGCGAAAATAGTACATGAACTCCGTATCAGTGAAGTGGCGAAGCACGTAGCAATCCCACCACTCTTGGCTGCAACTCCGCACCAACACATTCACGGACGTTGCTGCCACTGCCCCACAAAACGCCGTGGCTAAAAACCTCGTCCTTCTCCGTCTTCTCCTTAAAACAAATAAGCTGTACATGTTTTGGCTCCCGTACGACAGCAACTTTAGGCGACTTCCGTAAACACTGAGCACGCTCGCTGCACGTGACCTCGTTGTGTCCTCCAAGGCGCATGCGGGACACTTTTGGGGCGTTTAACGTTCACACTGGAGATCACATACAAGTCTCATTTAATTGGAAATGTGAACGACCTCGCAAAAAAAATCGGATTTCACAAAAAAATCGGAACTGAGCATTAAGCCCTGCAGTCTGAACGTAGCCATACGCGATCGACTGACACTCTGCCTGCGATCGACTGGTAGACTGCATTCGACTGGTTGGTTTTTACGTTACGAGCTTGGTCGTCTTCACTTCACGTTTGCGTTTGAGCCTCATCCTTGAGAAGCTCCTGTTGTGGACTTCTACTGAGAGACCCTGACGCTCTCACGTCCTCTGAGCTTTAGTACGATCTCGAGCTGTACTAGAACGTCTTCGCTGTATGCTATCATTTTAAAGCTCTTCAGGAAAGGTTCATTCTGGTCCTGCAAATGTGACTTTTTTGTGTGAAAAATGAGTCTCTATCTAAAGTGCTATATCTTTTAGTATCTGATTTTTGATACTTTTGACAACCCTAAAAGAGAAAACGCCATTTAAAACACCCATTACCCGAGACTATGTCTCCCCAACAGTCCAAAGCCTTACACTGCCTTCGTTTGCGATGGACCGGACGATTGTAGTTTCGCAAAGAGCTGGTGCCCTTCGATGTAAACATGCCAAGTTGAGCATGGCACAGTGTATTTCTGCCTTTTGCGTTTGGGGCCCGATCTTGTCTTTCCGATTATATTGATTATTATTATTAACTATGCGCTATATTCAGAACTATGCTGCAAGAGTAGATCCATTTAAAGGGCTCTTTCCTCTTCTTCTTCTTCTTCTTCTTCTCTCTCGTTTCGTCGTTCGGTTTCGCGGCGGCCATTTTGCATGAGGCTGTTTCAAACCTGAATCCCTTTAACATGTTCACACTTTTAAGACGCGTTTATTCAAACTTCACGGCAAAAGACACTCCAGAATTTGACTTCAAGGCTACTTTTCTGTACCGTTTTATTTGGTGGAGGGTCCGTCGCCCGCTTTTTTTCTATAGCGATGACGCTGCTCTACCTGGAATGTTCCATAATCTCACTTTAAACGGCTCGACTTTACATATATTCAATCACAGGTGGGTTTAGAGCTCAAAAATACCTAGAAAAACAGACGTTCTGACTGTGAGCGGGGTCGCCTCGCCACAGATCTGACCTGTAACTTGGTCTGGTTTGGATAGAAAGGTTTAATGCCACACTGTGAAACATTCCAGACAAAGCATTCGAAGGACCGTCCACCAGAAAAGTTACACAATGCACCTTTAAACTGAATATAACAGGTTAAACTACACACATTTCACTAAAACACAGTTAACATCAATATATTTAAGGTTTATTTGGAATCTTGTCTTTTCTAGTTTTGTAATTTTTTTTAATTAATTAATTTTCATAAAATTTCTTCTATATTTCTTATATAAACATTATCTTAAACACATACATGCAACAATATACAAAGATTACAAAACGTAGGGGGAATTAATTGATTCAGAGTGATAATTCAAGTTCTTTTAGCTGTTTATTTGGAAGGTTTTCGAATTATAATTATAATTTTACTTCCGGGTTGGACACCGGCAAAACTAAACATCAGCCAAAACTAAACGAAATTACACAATAGTTCAGATTAAAGTAATAAAAATAAACAACAGCGCCTTTATTTGGTTAGATTAAGGTTTAAACAGACAGAAAAAAGTGTTCCTTGTGCGTAAATTGTCGTAAATTGGGTTTTGGATCATTGTTGATGACTTAGGGAGAGGGAGATTCTTTTTCCTGTGTTTTTTGTGCTTTTCCTCTTCATTTTCCCCCACAAACAAATTACACAAATGTAAAACTGTGATAAATATAAACCAGAGCCACAGGTATCGTCCCAAAACAATTAGAATTAGAAAATCATGAAAACCTGTCAAAAGTTCTTTCAGTATTTGGTCAGATCTGTTCATATTTGTACAATTTGAAAAGCTAATATTACAAAATGTTAATGATAAAACTTACCTAAACTTACCAAACTAACCCTAACCCCTAACTTCTCACCCCTAACCTCTAACTCCTAACCCCTAACTCCTTACCCCCTAACTCCTTACCCCTATCCCTATCTCCTAATGCCTAACTCCTCACCCCTATCCTCTAACTCCTAACCCTAACCCTATCTCCTAACCTCTAACTCCTAACCCCTAACTCCTTACCCCTAACCTCTAACTCCTAACCCCGGGCTCCTAACCCCTAACTCCTAACCCCTAACTCCTTACCCCTAACCTCTAACTCCTAACCCCGGACTCCTAACCCCTAACCTCTAACTCCTAACCCCTAACTCCTTACCCCTAACCTCTAACTCCTACCCTCTAACTCCTTACCCCTATCTCCTAATGCCTAACCCTAACCCTAACCTCTAACTCCTAACCCTATCTCCTAACCTCTAACTCCTCACCACTAACCTCTAACCCCGGACTCCTAACCCCTAACTCCTAGCGCCTAACTCCTTACCCCTATCCCTATGTCCTAAGGCCTAACTCCGCACCCCTAACCTCTAACTCCTCACCCTCACCTCTAAATCCTAACCCCTGAGTCCTAACCCCTAACTCCTTACCCCTAACCTCTAACTCCTAACCCTGGACTCCTAACCCCTAACTCCTTACCCCTATCTCCTAATGCCTAACTCCTAACCCTTAACTCCTAACCTCTAACTCCTCACCTGTATCTCCTCTCCCCTGACCTCTGACCCCTGACCGTAACTCTAAAGTCAAATTCTGGAGTGGCCGTAGCTTCACCTCTTCACTCTGACCCACTGTCTTTAACATCACAAACTGTCATAACAATAATGGACCGACCTCAGTTAAAGGTGCACTACGTCGTTTTTCTCACGGAGCGCCCGCCGCCTGCTCGTCTCCACGGAGGTGTTATTGTTTTGCCTGGAATGTTCCACAGTATGGCATTAAATGTATCACAGTGACTCAATGACAGATGTTTTACTGCTGAAATAAGTCGGAAAAAACACGGCTCCTGACAGCGAGCAGAGTGCAGGTGTCTTGCCAAAGGACACAAAGGAAGAATGCACAAGTCCGAGCTGGCGCTAAAGATTATAAGATACTCAAATGTCACCGTGACAACTCACTGACTGATTGTTTATGCGTTTAAATAAATTAGGTGAGCTTTTCTGCTTTAAATGAACACTCTGTAACTTTTGGTGGAAGGTGTGCTATCTACCTGTCTCCATGGAGATGTTGCTGTTGTCCCTGGAATGTTGCGCAGTGTGGCGTCTAACTTATCTTGCGTTTCTTCAATTACACGTGTTTTTATTGTTCAGAAATACCTTGACAAACAGGCATTTGTACAGCGAGCGGGGACGCCTCTCCACAGATCTGGCCTGTAACTTGTCTCCGTAGATGTCCATGAGAAAAATCAAAAATGAAAGGGCGGTTGCCATGGAGACATAATATTATATCTTCTGAATGGGAAAAGGTTCTCAAAATAACCATGAATTGACGATTAAAGGCGCTGCACCTGATTTTTACTGTCTTAAAAAAAAAAAAAGTAGCTCATTTTAAACAGTTTGCAGTGGTCCTAGCAAGCTAACTGCGCACTTCCTGATTACCCGACATGCATATACCTGCTTATACAATATATCTACAGTATACTGGAAACATTTTACTCAAACTGGGCAAAAAAACAAAACAAAAAACAGGTACAGACCCTTTAATCTTTAACGTGACACTGTGGAACATCCCAGGCAAACCAAAAACACACATCGCCATGGAAACGACAAGCAAATAACCAGAAAAGTTACATGGTGCACTTTTAAAACTGACTGTCTGGCTCAGTGTCAAGTCTCTCCGTTGGTCCGTTATTGTTGCAGTCTTTGGTTTTTACGGAGATTTACCATTTTTATTTGTTCCTTTTGTCCTCCTCCTGTCCTCGGCCCGGTGTATCGCCTGAGACTGTTAAACTCTATACTCCGACGTGTTTCTGTTTGAACGAATGCTGCTGAGTGCCTCGTATCATTTTTATCTCTATTATTAAAAAAAAAAAAAAACCCTTTTAAAACTATATATGGCCCACTGAGGGGTCCACAAAGGCCTGCGCCAAAACCGTACGGGGCATTTTAACAGTGTGACCGCAATGAAACTCATGTTCTAATGCTGTTTCCTGGTTCAGAATCACACCTGCTGGAGTTTGGGGCTGCCAGATCACGATTCAGATTTGATCACAAGTTTTAGTCTGCGTCCCATTTCTTTGTCTTACCCCTTCCCCTTTATCTACGTCTTTGTCTTGCCCCTCGATATCGAGCTGAGAGGGCTCGGGGTACGAATGTTCCCCTAAAAAATGGGACACCACTCGATTACCGTTTGCGTCATCGTCCCTCGCCATGTCAAGGATTATCGGGTACCTCAGCTCGACAAAAAACTAGCTCGTTTATACGTGAAAGTTCGATGAAAACGATAACGTCGGCTAAACAGACGCCGAGACAACAGTTCACTAAAAGGAACGTAGAACATAAGCGTCATAATTGTAAACCTGCTAAACTGTTAATCGATAATTACAACTGCTGAAAATACATTTATGAGACTCCTCGGCTGGTCCATGTGACGCTGCCATCCTGATCCCAAAACCTGCCTGAGCTTGTAGTCGTACCCCTTCGTTCCAAGTCTGGTTGAGAGCTTACTTCGTTTCAAGGGGTATGTAGCCCGAGGTCGTGGCCCAAAGTTCAATTTGTCAACTGGACAAAGTTTGTTTGGTCGAAGACGTTTCGCAGCTCATCCAAGCTGCTTCATCAGTTCTGTACATGAACTCAAGAAGCAGCTGAACTGAAGCTTGGATGAGCTGCGAAACGTCTTCGACCAAATAAACTTTGTCCAGTTGACAAATTGAATTTCTCCCTTTACCATGGATTCTACCTGGACGACTGAGGGATTCTTCACAAAACCAAAGTTCCTTAACGTCATTTACAAAACAGCTGACGACCTCTTATTGAGTCAGCCTGCTCCTTTTGACAAAATTAATTTAATAAACCTCACATAATTCTGTATTTTTAGCGTTTTTTTTTTTTTACTGAAAAGGTCATTTGTGAAGACAGAAAGTCCTTGGTGTTACACTTTTTTCCTGATGATTTCTCTGAATTAAAGGCGCTGCACCTGATTTTTACCTTCTTAAAAATAACAAACAGGACTAGTTTATTGTAAACAGTTTGCAGTGGTCTAAAGTTCTTCCGTCAGAGCGTCCTCATTACTCACCACGATGAGTTTATAAGAGCTTTTCAGTAAAGTTAGCAACAGCCCACACTCCTTCCTGAGTCCAACCAAACGCGATTGTCCAGTCAGATTTGTTTATCTCAGTGACGTATGTGGAACGAAGGAGCTCAAAATGACACTTATCTCACCTCAGATGAACAGAGTTTAGTTTTGCTCATTGGCCGCATCACATTTCTGTTTCCTCGCTTCCTTCTCCTTGATTCCTCTCCTCGATCCTCCATTTTTCAGCTGTCAATCAATTGAGTCGTATTAAGTTTTTCCCTCAAAGAAAACCACGGAGGGAAGGAGTAGACGCCAGAGAAAAGGATCAAACTTTATTGGTGTCAATGAGGAGTTTAGACCCTCTGCCCCCTGTGTCTCCTCTGTGGGCGGGACTTCCTCACCCATTTCCTGCAGAATCGAGGAGAAGGAAACGAGGGAACAGAAATGAGGCGCAGCCGGTGATTCTGCAAAAATCCGCCACGTTTTTCCAGTCCCTTGAGATTTTTTTTTTTTCCCCCCTTTCTTTTTTCCCTCGTTAGCAACCATATTTGTTTTGATACAGATGGACCCTGACTGGCTAATTCAGCTGTCAATCACGCCTGTCTCAAAACACAGAGATTCAACCGGATTCTTCGTAAAGTACTGAAGAAGTGTGTATAAAATAAACCTGTACTGGGACAAATTTGACTCAAATACATAAAAAGAAATCAGGTACTAAATGACTAATAATTATGATAATAGATTAAATTAAACAATTTCTACTTTTTGCTTTTCAGCTTCGTAAAGGTGCTCTTTGTAACATTTATGATGGACGATTCGCTTGTCTTGTCTCCATAGAGATTCTGCTGTAGTGGGAATATTCCGCAGTATTGCTTTGAACTTATCTTGCATTTCTTCAATTACAGGTGCTTTTATTGTTCAGAAATTCCTTAAAAACATGCATTCTTACAGTGAGCAGGGTCGCCTCTCCTCAGATCTGATATGTAACTTTAAAAAAAAATCAGGTACAGGCCCTTAAAGCATCTTATTTTTGAACTAAAATAGTCCGTTTAAACATGAGTTAGCCGTCACACTGTTACTCTGCCTGTAGTTTTGCGAGCTGGTGGTCCTGGAGGAGAGCCCTGGGACTGAAATGGCATGCACTGTTTGTCTTTAACAGGTTCCACTAAAATACGTCACGTCACTGGGGTTTCTGCGCATGTTCGTTTGGAGTCTCCACTTTAACGAATCCATGTACGGCCACAAACGCGCTCTCCGCACCACCAGACCACGGCATCGGAGCAGCTGTTTTCAGAGAAATATGATAAACAATATGAATAATTATATATAGAAGTCAATCTGGACCAAACAAAGACAAACTTAAGACTTAACAGGACTAGAGAGGTTAAAGGTGCACTGCGTAACTTTTATGGTGGAAGGAACGTTACCTGGTTGTCTCCGTGGAGATGTTACTAATTGCTTTGCCTGGAATGTTCGTCAGTATGGCATTAAACACATCTAACTTGCATTTATTTCATTACAGGTTGTTTTATTGCTAAAAATGTACTTTGAAAACATGAGTCAGGGCGCCTCTGCATAGATCTGACATGTAACTTAGTTTGGTAGTGCCACCTGCCATATTGTGGAGCATTCAAGGCAGTAACATCTGGAAATGAGCAGATAGCTTACCCTCCAGGAGAAAGATTACGCAGTGGATCTTTACGTCATCACTGATTTTAGGACTAAAGGAGATGAGCACAAGAAAAGTGACTAATTAGGACTTTAGATATAGGACTTAAAAATATAAACCAGAACTATAAATGTGAACTCTAACACAGCCTTCCCCTCCCGATGCCCTGCTCCGGTCAGGCTGCCCCAGTGCGCTCTGGGAGAGTTCTTGTGGCTGTGGTTCTGTGGCTCGAGGCTGACTGATACGAGTCTGTTTTGTACGGCACTGACGCTCCATGTTGTGACCATTGCATGCACAGCATGCTCTTTCTACTCTTTGGTTTATGAGGTTGTTTCCAACTTAATGTGGAGAAAATATCTACTGTTTCAAACTAAACCGCCTCCGTGTCGTCTTTTTCACCCAGTCAGGACTTTAGGACTGAAGTTATTGTTTAATGATATCAGTGTTGTGTTACATTAGAATGTAAATCCAGCCTGCCCCTCCCCTGGATGTCCTGCACAGGCCGCTGTCCCACTTTTTCATCTGTGCTACATGCATCTATATATACACACATTATATAAAGTGAGAATTACACAAAAATAATCCTCAAAAGTCACTTTCTGACTTCTGGGTATTAATATATTGTGTGGTCTGTTCCAGTTCAAATGTTTTGTTGTTCTTAAAACTGATATTATATAAATTATAAGATTTTATAGCAGTTTCTATTAATCATTTCTGTCCCACCACATTGGACTTGAGTTATGTCACTTTTACTGTTATTTGAGGCGATCACATTAAACATAATCTACAAATGTGCCAGAAATACTAAAGGATCTGCTGCTTCTGCTTCGCTGAAATGATCCTGTTTGTGGGTGAGGCTGAAGCCCAGTGGCAGTGGCACAGTTACAACAGAAGAAGGTTGGGGAATTGAACCGTGTTCTGTCATTGTGTCCTTGGGCAAGACAGTTCCCCCTAACATGAATGTGGCGTCTGCCTAAGTGTTGGTGGTAGTTGATAGAACCTATGGTGCAGATTAGCAGCCTCTTCTGTCAGTCTGCCCCAGGGCAGCTGTGGCTAAGGTTGGAGGTTAGAGTTTGGAGTGCATGACTGTAAAGACCTTGGAGACAAGTCCGGGGCATTATTATTATTAGTACTATATTATGAGTGCCCTCCCTGCCTCCTGAGTCTGTCGTCACGCCCCTGACACAGATCCGTCTGCAGGCCTATTCACACAGCGCCCCCTGGCGGCAGAAATGGGGCCCTCCAGTGTCCTGTTCACGGACTCTTTGTGCGGTGCTTTTATTTCCCTCTGGACGGACTGTCTTCGCTTTTAGTCCGTTTTCCCTGAGGTTTTCTGCCCCCTGTGCCCCGGTGCCCGGTCCGTCCCCTCCCCCTGCAGCGGCGCTCGGCTGCGGTTTCCGGTGTCCGTGCTCCGGAGGATGGCGTCCGGCTCCAGCCGCATCCCCTGCACCAGCCCCGGCCCCAGCCCCGCGCACCCGGAGAGCCCCCGACAGCAGGCTGCCCACGGCGCGCAGAAGCACCGATAAACCCGCGGTAAGTGCTCCCGTGCTGCTCGTGTTCATCTCCCGGCTGTGCGGCTCACCTCTGCGGGCTTTAGGCGTCCCTCCTCCCGCAGGAGGCTTCACGACACCCCGCTCCCAGGCCTCGGCCGCCGGGGCTCCGCTTTCACCGACAAACGGCCGCCGTCTACGGAGAGCAAATGCATTTTATTCTTTCATCATTCTGGCTGCTGCATTAAACACTTTTGCAGTTTGGACATTTTCTCATCTTTTCCTTTGATTTCCGACCCTCCGTTTGTTTAACTAGTTAGCATCGTTAGCATTAGCCACAGTGCTAACGTCATTTTTGACGCTAAATTCAATTTCTGCGCCAAAGAAGAGTTTGTTGCGTGTTTTAACCCGTGTTTCACCTCTAAATCTCAGATAAAGGAGCGTCATTCGTGTTCGTGCGAACATGTCAATGTAATGCGCAAATGAGCGAATAAAATGCATCAAAATGAACCGCTATTTAATTTGTCGCCAGGAAATAGACCGACCCCCTCCGGCGGATCCGGGGAGCCGCCGCTGGATTCACTGCGCAGCTCCAATAACGAACCGATCAGTTTAATTTGAGAAAATGTGATGTTTTTGTGGATGAATAAAACATGGATCTGTTCTGGGCCTGTGATGCTCAGGCTCCTCTCTCTGCATCCCTGTCAAATGAACAAACAAAATCAGTTTCCTGCCCCTCCGCATCCTGAAGGGAGATTATCGTTCAGGATCACGTATCGATCCGCTGATAAAGATGTAATGACGGATTTGGCGTGAAACGTCGCACATAGAGCCATTGTTTCACTGATTAAGTGTTTGTCTCATTATTCATAGGCAGAGGGCTGTTCTTTTGAAATTGTTAACAAGTACACGCAGTTTTACAAATGTGTGGCTCAAAATTACGGCTCAAATAGTCCGTATATTTGTAGTGTTTTTTGTTATGTTTTGGGAAAATTGCCGTAGACAAATAAGATGCATAAAAGCGACCTCAGGTAAATGTAAGATATTGAACTGTAATGAAGAGTTAAAGCCACTTTACCTCATTAAACACAAGGTGATGTTTTGAACATTATTTATTGCATTAATGGATGTTGACTTTGTCTCCATGGAGATGTTATTGCTTTATCTGAAATGTTCCTCAGTATTGCATTAAACTAATCTGTTGCCGTGGAGACAAGCAGATGATGCCATATTAAAGATGAGATCTGTGGAGAGGTGACTCCACTCAACATGAGAATTTATGTTGAACATTTAAGGTGAAGCAATAACAGAGACAAGCAGCTGGACTCCTTACCAGGAAAGTTTTCCATGAGTTTCAGAATGATGAAAAATTAGGAGCACTGCCATAGTAATAAACAGTCGAACTAAATGTATATATATTTTGAAGAGGATTAAGTTCTCACAGTGTTACATAAAACTTGAAGCTGAAACACATGAATAGTGCACCTTTTAAATTTGTGAAACATAAAATAATTTTCTTTTTGTGTTTGTCTTTGCAGATCCCTTTGTGAGTTTGTACCTCTGCCTCTCTGCTGATTTCTCTGTGTGAATCCTTCAAAAGGTCAAAATGACGGAGGCGTGGCAGCAGTCTGCCCCGGCCGTGGTGCACACGCTTCCCCAGGGGGCGGAGAACGCCCTGGGCTGCACCGTGTACGGAGTGGTCCTCCAACCTGATGCCTCCACCCTCCAGCAGGTCCAAGCGCAGCAGCCACAGATGCAGGTGACCAAATGCAATGCCTGCGGTCAGGACATCTCACACCTCGCCAACCCTCACGAGCATCAGTGTATGGTCACCCAGGATCGCTCCTTCCAGTGTACGCAGTGTATGAAGATCTTCAGCCAAGCCACGGACCTCTTGGAGCATCAGTGCGTCCAGGTGGAGCAGAAACCGTTTGTGTGCGGCGTTTGCAAAATGGGCTTCTCTCTGTTGACATCGCTGGCGCAGCATCACAACTCGCACGGCAACGGGAACAATCCGATGAAGTGTTCCATCTGTGAGAAAACCTACCGCCCTGGATCTGGCAACGTCACGCCCACTTCCTCCGCAGCCAATCCACAACAACCATCAAGTGGCGAAGCGTCCGGCGGAGTAGCTTCTATCGACGAATCCTCTCCTCCCGCATTCGAAGCTAACTCGCCAGATCGACCGTACAAGTGTTCCGTGTGCCACAAAGGTTTCCGGCATCTTTCCGAGTTAACGCGTCACGAGAGAGTTCACACCGGCGAAAAACCGTACAAGTGCGACCAGTGCGACAAAAGCTTCAGCCAGTCGTCGCATTTGGCGCATCATCAGAGAACACACAGCTCAGAACGGCCGTACAAATGCGCCGTCTGCGAAAAGAGCTTCAAACACCGCTCCCATCTCGTACGCCACATGTACGCGCATTCTGGCGAGCATTTGTTTAAGTGCAACCTGTGTGAGATGCATTTCAAAGAGTCGTCCGAGCTCCTGCACCACCAGTGTCAGCCAGAGGGGGAGCGTCCCTTCAGCTGTGGGTCTTGCGGAAAAAGCTTCAAACGCCCTTCGGATTTGAGACAACACGAGCGCACGCATTCGGAAGAGCGGCCGTTTCAGTGCGAGGAATGCCAGATGAGTTTCAAACAGCAGTACGCTCTGGTCCGCCATCGCCGCACGCACAAAAACCCGGCGGACCGCCCATTTAAATGTAACCTCTGCGACAAAGGATTCCTCCAGCCCTCTCATCTCCTCTACCACCAACAAGTGCACGGAATGGAGAGTCTGTTCAAGTGCGCGTCGTGCCAGAAGTCCTTCAGCCAGTCGGGGGAGCTGTTGAGGCACAAATGCGGTGGCGAAGTGGAAAAACCGTACAAATGCGACGTTTGCGGAAAAGGCTACAAGAAGAACTCCACTCTACAACGCCACCAGAACTCGCACTGCACCGAAAAACCTCTAAAGTGCTCTCTTTGCGACAAGCGCTTCGTCTCTTCCTCGGAGTTCGTCCAACACAGGTGCGACCCGACCCGCGAAAAACCCCTCAAATGCCCCGATTGTGAGAAGCGTTTCCGGTATTCCTCCGAGCTCCAGCGTCATCGCCGGGTCCACACCGGAGAGAAGCCGTTTAAATGCGCTAGCTGTGATAAAAGTTTCAAACAACGTGAGCATTTGGCGAAACACCAAAGCGTGCACTCTAGGGAGACCCAGTTTAAGTGCGTGTGGTGCGGGGAGAGGTTTGTGGATCTGGCCGCTCTACAGGAACACACGGTCCAGCACACCGGAGAGGCAGAGAACTTCCCCGGTGAAGAACAGTGCATCTCATAAAGTAAAAACTACGAGAAAAATACGGAAAACTAGCATCTACGTTCAATATTAGGGTTTAAGCAAGGACTTAATCTGTAATAGAGAAACATATTGTGCTCTTATTGTCCTGTGGGTTACGGTGAACAGAAATTGGCTGGTTTAATACAGTGAGGATTAAGGCTGAAAGATGAATTTCAATTTATGGAATTGGCAAACAAAAGTCTTCTGTTTTATTCTGCAAAGAAACTGCTAACCCTGTAGTTTGGATCTGTACAAACGTGTTCTGAACTGTGATTCTTGTATTAGTTTGTCAGTTCAGGTTTCAGTCTTTTTGTCAATTCTTCTGGACGTGTTTAAAATGTGAACTTTGAACAGAATTCTACTGTTAAAACAATAAATCACAATTAGATGTATCCCCATTCGTTCAGCCCTATTAAGGATTTTGCTAAATAAATTGAACGAAAACTATTAATAGAGTTATTATGTGCTCTTTGTACTGGACTCTGTGCCAAGTCAAGTAAAATCTCAAACATAAAAACAATATATCAATATAAAAACAGCCCCTTTTTGAAATATGAATTAAGCATATGATTTTCTGCTTATCACAGTCACAACAAAGGTTAAATACGTACATTATTTAATTATAATATTACAAAATTACACGTTTAAATTGTAGCTAGTTAGCATTAGCGCGGCTAATAAAATTAGTTTTTTGAAAATGTACTTGTTCAAAATACAAATTCCATATGGATTACTAAACTTGAGTAACTTTTGAACAGATAATAAAACATAAAACTACTTTTTGGGGATTTTTTTTGTTGTAAATGTAAAATTAGTAAACTCTAATATTACAAAATTACACGTTTAAATTGTAGCTACTTGGCATTAGCGCGGCTAATAAAATACGAGTTTTTTGAAAATGTACTTGTTCAAAATACAAGTTCCATATGGATTACTAAACTTGAGTAACATTTGAACAGATAATAAAACAAAACTACTTTTTGGGGTTATTATTTTTGTTGTAAATGTAAACTAGAGTAAAACTTTGCGTAATGTATTTGGAGGTTTTTTAGCGTGTCATAATGTTAGCTCTATGATAACCTGACCAGTACGAATCCTTTCAAACAGCTAAAGCAGCTGTTTATTCAAGTCTACACTCAGATATTGGAGAATGTAATGAAGATTTTCCCCCCAAAATTGTAATTTTTTTAGGCACAGTGAATATTTGAGTATTTTTGTTTACATTATTATCTTTTATTTTCATACTAAAAACAGAATTTTGAATGTCTTTGTTAAGATATTGTGAATTTCCTAACAAAACTGGGGACATATGTGATCTATTCTCAAATATATGTGTATTTCCAGGGCCTGTCTTAAACATATTATTAATTATAAAGTAATTTAACACAATTGAAACCTATTTCTGTTCACCGTAGCAACCCAAAACTTGCTTAAGCTAAAATCTCGCCAGCCTCTTGCTCCCTCCTCCCATTATAACGGTTAATTATTTGTGTTATCCGCCATTTTCAGAATTTTTGAAAAGACTTAAAGCGAAACATTGACTTTTGAAAGCGGGACCCCCCCTCCCTCTTTAAAGATGTGCCCTACCATTTCATTTTTGTGGAATTTTGCATGTGAGTAAATCTATTTTATCCCCACGAAATGGCCAGAACTTTCCGGAAAAACTGAAACACGGAATTTGATGTGCCTTTTTTTCAATGTTGTGTTTTGTTGTTTTTAAGTTTGTATCTTTATTATTATATATTCTACCCTCCCTTTTTTGCGAAGCGTTTAAAAATGGCTGGCTTTTTCCAAATAGTATTCCTAGTTAGCGTCATATGTTTGTGCATGAATATTTATCACTCTTTAATCACTGTTGTAATATAGTTTTGTTATTTTAGAAAACATCCTACGAAAAGTTAAAATACGTGTGGATTCGTGAACCTTGTATAGCCTGTGTCCTATTAAAAAACGTGTTGTTGCATCTTTGTATTGGCCAATTTTGTCGCTGCAAGCTAACGGTTATCTTAAATACAAACTCAACAGACGCGTGGGGTTTCAAAAGTATCAGAAAAAGCAAATAATCGATACTAAAACTAGTATTGAAATTAGATACACAAGTATCAGAACAAGTCTAAGAGGGATTACACAGATAAGAACACATGGGAATAAAAAAAGTACTGTGATTTTTATTATGGTAGTATTGGTATTGAGTCTATTCCTTGGCTTTTTCAGTTGCAATACCGGTATAATAATCAACTGATACCTAATTTTAACCGATACCAGTGTAGGGACTGAAAATGACATTTCTTTAAAACACCGTTAATTTATTATTACAGGAGATCCAACTGTGTTATGTAACTGTTATTTATCTTTTAAAACACAACTGAACGGCTTTGTATGAGTAAAAGTTCATACATGAGACGTTCTTGGACAAAATCAGCCTGTAAATAACATGCAATTAAAGGCTCGTCCACGATGTCAGCATAACCGATAACCAATCCAGCTAATCTTCCAGTACCAGTATCGATATCTGTGCATTCTTAATACTGAAATTGAAATTTTAGTATTGTGACAACACTAACACTAAATCTGTACGTTTATTTCAATCAAATAAAAATTTTGCCCATTTTTTTTTACTTTCCTGATATAAATATGACACGTTTTTGGTGTTAATTCCACGTTTCTGTTGTTTGTATTTAAAAACTGAAACTTAACGCGACGGAGTTGATTTCAAGTCTTGGTTCTGGGGCATCGAGACTTGATTGGTGCAATAGAAGGTGCGCAGTGTATTATTGGACTACTGAACCTAGTCTGTTCTGTTCTAGAGTTGTGTGGCAAAAATGTAAAGTGCTTCTAGTTACGTTCAAGTTTGTTTTAAAAGGTCCTATATTATGCAAATGTCTCTTTCTGGGGCTTTAAACCATCAAAATCATCAAAAACATACCTAGAATTGTGTTTATTTTCATTAAGTAAAGTGTTTTTAGTAGGGCTGGGCTTGATTTTCAATTTTTCCAATTTTTTCTGCTCAAAAACAAAAAAAAAAAAAGGTTTCATTATCGATTTTATGAACAAAAATCTGAAACTTTTAAAAATGAATGCCAATTAAAGGTGCACTGTGTAACTCATCTGCTTGTCTCCATGGTGATATCGTTTTGCTTGGGATGTTCCACAGTATGGCATTAAACAATTATATCTTGTTTTCATTCAATTACAGGTGGTTTTATTTCTGAAAAGCCGGGTTCACGTATCCACAGATCCACAGATCTGACCTGTCACTTGGCCTGGTGACGTGGCCTGCTCGTCTCCATGGAGATAGCGAAATGAAAAAGCCATACTGTAGAACATTTCAAGAAAACATGGAATCAAGCCAGTGGTGGACCCTCTACCAGAAAAGTTACAGAGTAATTGCCCAACTCAAAATTTTATTCAGTTCCTCGTTTTAGAGCGTAAAACACTACCCACCTTGTGACATCATCAGGTGGTTATCCAGATGTTCTCCTTTGTGTTTCTAAACCCCGTATTGTCAGTTCTAAGCTCTCAAATCACCTTCATAATGATGCATCTCAACTTTGAACCTCGCAGCTATTGTTTTTACCTCATTTGAACTTGCAACTCTCATTCAGTACGTGCAGAAATCGTGGCGGAAATAACTTGCTTTTCCAAACGTTTACAGTATTGGAACGTAGCTGGCAAGTAAAAATGAAATACCGGGGTTTAAGTGTTCGGAAACAGCTCAAACTGCCTGTCTAATGCAAAATATAGGACCTTTACGTGTTTGTTTTGTATTTTCTGAACAAATAAGGAAACTTCACCGGGGTTAGGCTCCTCACAGATTCACAGTTAGCTGCTGTAAAGATACGATTCATTTGGGACAATGCGGATTTGAAGTTTCAGTTTTTGTATTTGAGATGCCATCGTAACATTATATAGGCCGGTCGTTTTTGTTTTTTTACAGATGTGGATGTAGATTTGTGTTGTAATACTGAGTTCTTGGGTTTGGTCACTAATAGAAATGATCAGGTTCAACATTTGTGCGTTTACCATTTGGATATTTCATAGCAAAGTACAATAATAACAATATAGTCAATGGCAAAAGGAGAAATTCAATTTGTCAACTGGACAAAAGTTTATTTGGTCGCCTCCGTTTCTCAGCACATCCAAGCTGCTTCTTCAGTTCTGGTCAGACGCTGGTGGACACTGCCTATATCTGCCTGAAGGGGGCGCTCACTACAATGAAATGACTCTGAGACTACCACACCTACTTGTTTACAGTTGGTGTTAGTTAGGTGGGCCTGTTAGATCTGCAGTGGGAGTGGAGTGTGGGTCTTGTTAGCAGAACCATTCAGGACCAGAATGGTGTTTTCACACCTCTGGACCTGACCTGCTGCACTATTGTTTTCTTTGTTTGTTTTGATTTAGGTTTGAGGATAGAGTTATAGATGGAGACAAATGATGTCTGAAACCTCCATTTCTGTTCAAGGAAGGATTCTCTTTTTTGACAAAAATAGCCTCTTTAACTCCTCCTCTCAAACCAGTTCTTTTCTCTGGCCAAGATCTGGACCTCACTGTCCTCAAAGGAGTGGCCCGTGGCTTTTAGGTGGAGATGTACAGCAGACTGAGGTCCGCCCTGGCTCTCTCGTCTGTGTTGGTAGTAAGTTCAAAGTAATTCCATTGTAGTTAGCACCTCCTTCAGGCAGATATAGGCAGTGTCCACCAGCGTCTGACCAGAACTGAAGAAGCAGCTTGGATGAGCTGAGAAACGGATTCGACCAAACAAACTTTTGTCCAGTCGACAAATTGAATTTCTCATTTTGCTGTGGATTCTACCCGGACGACTGAGGAATTCTACACAAATGTAATCAATGGTTAAAACTGGCTCTTAGGGATGGTACAAGATGTCGTTCCACAAGATCTCGCGAGACAAAATTGTTAAAAGATCACCCACACATGAGAAAAAAGAGGTTTTGTTTACATTTGGACTGGACAAAAAAACATTACGTCATGGCAAGTTGCCTCTTTTGCAGTTCCAAAATTGGAAAATTATGAGGCCAAAATTGGAAACTGAATCGTGGGATTTATGTATTTGGAATTATGTTAAAATCTCGCCTCGAGGAAATCCGGTCGTATGACGTCATTACACTCTCAAATCTGAAAACCACCAATACATAGTCAATTAATCAGTCAATCTATTGTTTATATATTTATCAAGTAATTAATTCTTCTTTGTATTTGAAAAGTATTACTATTGTGTACTCTACCACTGTGTGCTCTAGATCTACACGTGTTCCTGTTACGCAAACGTGCACTTCTTCTTCTTCTTTGTCCCATTTTTGTCGTATCGAAACAGCCGTGTAGAGATTAGCACCATTTATTTTACGAGCTCAAAGTTACTGCCAGGATTAACATGCCGTGACTAAGCGTATACTCCTCTGACACCTCTGCAGTATGTATTTAAATAAATGTTTTTGGAGTTTGAAAAAGGGACGACCTGAAGGAGATGACTCTTGTTGATACTGTAAACATAAAATAAACACCTTTAACTCCAGTGTTTTTATTTTTTAAAAGGTCCTATATTATGCTAATTTCTCTTTCTGGGGCTTTAAACCATCAAAATAATCAAAAACATACCTAGAATTGTGTTTTATTTTCATTAAGTAAACAGTATTTTTTAGTAGGGCTGGGCTCGATTTTCAATTTTCCCATTTTTTTCTGTTCAAAAACAAACAAAAAATGATAAAAGGAGAAGTTCAATTTGTCAACTGGACAAACTTTGTCCAGTTGACAAATTGAACTTCTCCTTTTATCATGGATTCTACCTGGACGACTGAGGGACTTTTCACGCAAACAAAAAATGGTTTCATTATCGATTTTATGAACAAAAATCTGAAACTTTTAAAAATGAATGCCAATTAAAGGTGCACTGTGTAACTTTTCTGGTGGAGGGTCCGCCATCTGCTTGTCTCCATGGTGATGTTATCGTTTTGGCCTGGGATGTTCCACAGTATGGCATTGAACAATTATATCTTGTTTTCATTCAATTACAGGTGGTTTTATTTCTGAAAAGCCGGGTTCACGTATCCACAGATCTGACCTGTCACTTGGCCTGGTGACGTGGCCTGCTCGTCTCCATGGAGATCGTGAAATGAAAAAGCCATACTGTAGAACATTTCAAGAAAACATGGAATCAAGCCAGTGGTGGACCCTCTACCAGAAAAGTTAAACAGTGCATCTTTAAACAGAGTAATTGCCCAACTCGTTTTAGAGCGTAAAACACTTGTACCCACCTTGTGACATCATCAGGTGGTTATCCAGATGTTCTCCTTTGTGTTTTTAAACCCCGTATTGTCAGTTCTAAGCTCTCAAATCGTCTTCATAATGACGCATCTCAACTTTTAATGATTATTTTCACTGTTTTGTTACGAAGTTTTGCTTTATTTTCGTAAAACTGCCAGTCAAAAGTTTGGATTCACTTTTTGATTCATGTTTCTCCTTTATTTTTTCTGATTATTTACATTGTAGATTCACTGAAAGCATCAAAACTGAATGAACATGTCATCGTTGATTTGCACTTTTGGTATTTCTTGGCCCTGACGTGACACTGTTTTGATTTCAAGTTGGTTTTTGTTTCATTCACACACATTTGAGTAATCCTTTACTATTAGTCATAATCTCCGCTCTGTTCCACCTTGTGATGTCATGAAGTTAGATTTTCAACATTTAAAACTGGGACACCCTCGGATTGGGAGGGTTGGCATGAATTAAAGTGCCTAACATTGTCCATTTTCGAGTCATTTGTGGGTAAAATCTGAGGGATTTTGAACAGTACTTTTTTTTGCGCCTTATCGTCATTTTCAAGCAAGTTTTCTGGATTTTTTCGAAACAAATGACAACATATTGGCCGCTTTACTGTTAGTGGGTATCAGATTGGTTAAAAAAATGGGACATTTCTTGTATAAAACTGGGACAAATTAATGGATTTGGATAAATCTGCTGGGATAGTTGCCTGGAAGAATCCATGACTCATCGCTGTACCAGCGAGTGTATCGCGCTGTATAGGAAATACAGAGAGATATCATTTGGCTGGCCAGGTAACTGGGATAGTGGACACAGGGCTCAAAACTGGAACTGTCCCAGGTAAAGAGGGACGTCTGGTCACCCTACATGAAGTGGTAGTTTTCAAGTTAACAGCTCCTTTTACCTTTAGTTCAGTAGAGATCGGCAATAACAGGGCTGAAATGATCCAAATGATTCTAGTGAAGGTGCATGGAGTTTAAAATCACAGTGGAGCACTTCCTGTATTACCACATGACATCACAAGGTGGAGTGTTTTCCATTTGAGAGATGAACTCAGCCTAAATAAGCAAGATTTGTGTTTTAAACATGCACGAATGAAACAAAACACATTGAGACCTACTCATTTAACCTAGACAAGGAATATGATACAATATTTGAGCAGGTTTAAGCTTAAAAGACACGTAGAAAACCAAATATCATAAAAATTTAATAAACATTATTCATTTTAAGTAAATTAGCCCCAGTGAAGATAACACATGTATGATAACTGGGTCATTCCAGAATTGGAGGACATTTTGGCTTAAAATTGTTGAAAAATAAAGCTTCACTTTTCAGATTTTCTGCTACATATTCATCAGTAATAGGTAATAAACTATCAAATGCTTGATTAGCTCAGCTTACGGATCAATGGTACAATTTTTATGACATGATTTATTTGGTTTATTTATTGATTTCCTCTAATCACAGTAACAGAGTTGCAGGTAACAGGGTTGCAAAATCCGCGCTAATGTTCACTTTATCTCAGGAGTAGAAGCTGTTTAGCTGTTACTGCTAATCAAGAGGAAAAACTTATTTATGCAAATAAGTAAAGGAAAAATAATAATAATTGTCTTATTCTGATCATTTGCATAACAGGGTTGCATGAGGCAGAGTGAGACATTCAGTCAAGACTAACAATGTTATAAAAATATGAAAAATAGAAGAGAAGATAAACCTTTGCTCTGCCCATTCTTTTGAAAACTGTTTGATGATGTCAAGTCCAGGGGATCATGTGGTTCACTGTTGATTGATTGATTGATTGATCATGTGGTTCTGCTTTCTTCTTCTTCTACCAGACTAAAAATGTTCTGGTAACAGGGTTGGTGCATGTTGTGGGACACATGTTCCATGAATAATAATAATTATTTGAAATATTATGTCTATTAAAACAAATGTTCCACAGTTATAAGAGATGGAAATGAAACAAATAATACAAAAGAAATTTAAATTTAAGTTTGGTCATTAGAAGGGTGGGCATTTTGGGGGGTACTCCAGACTTATTTGGTACTATTTCCAAGCATTCTTTTCTCTTAGTTTTTTTTTTTTTTTTTTAGATTTGGTCTCAGGACAAGTAAATTCACTCAGAAACTGTATGATTTAGTATTTTGAATGTGGATTATTTAATATTTGATGGGTGGGACATTAAAAGTTGTCCTCCAATTCTGGAATGACCCAACTGCAAATGTAAAAAGAATTTATATATATATATATATATATATATATATATATATATATATATATATATATATATATATATATATATATATATATATATATATATATATATATATAAATTAAATGGCATAAAAAGCATGCAAATAATAAAGACAATAACTACATGTAATGAGAACTAAATAAAAATAAAATTCTTAAATTACCTTAAATAAACTTTATGTTTTAAAACGGCGCATTTCCTGTTCCGGGTGAAGTTGTCTGCAGAGACAAGCCCCCCACCCTTTAAAACACACCACTAAATCACAATAAATATAGAAACTACCACCTTAAAACTTTTATCATTTCCCGTGGGATTTAAGACTCGCACATTTAAGAATCCCCAAACCTGAACCGCTGCTTTTTGATCGCACAATCTCCAGGCTCACCGATTAGCACTAGCCTGTTAGCATCTCCTCCGTCTCTGGCTTCACCTCTGCGCTCCTTTACCGGTAAATAACCCTTTTTTACTCATACAAACACTTAATAAATCTTAAAATTATTCCTGTGCAGGTAAAACGTAGATTGCAATCATATTTAGCTGTAAAATGGTCATAGATCGCAACGGCGAAGGGTCGAAAGAACGTTAGCTCGAGGCTAACGCTGTCAAAATAGATGTTTAATTGTATTTGTAATAGAAATGCACGGGGTTTTTGCACGTTTGCAATGACAAATAAGCAGTTAAGATAGAATAAATCTCATTTTTATATTAGAATGTGTCTTAATGTTTAATTCTCACCTGTAATAGCACGCATTTTCTGCATAGTGATAGAGGAAATGGCTCAGATTATGTGTATGCCTATTTAAGAAGCTTTACATTTTGATTTGGCTGATTGTAACATGTTTAATGGTTAATATTTGTAAAGATCCAGGCCTGACTGATGTTCCCTGCAACCACTAACAACAACATCAAGGTGTAGTGAAGAAGAGAGGCTTTGAATGAGGAAAAATAAGAAAAATGAGAAAATTAATGAATAAATGTTGGAAAATGTTTGTAATTAACATGATTTATGGTGTTGGTCTCCGTCTGTGTGATCTAACCGTGATTGTTGTTTGTAAATGGTAAACGTGCGGTTGAACATGCAGCTTGCCTGTGGTTTCTGAGGGCTACACCCAAAGTGAAGAATGCACTGTTTACTTTCACACACGCATTGATCTGGAGGTGTGGAAACGAGCCTGATATGAAACAAACAGGTGTAAATAACTGCTCCCGATGATTATGACACGGAAATTTAAAATGGTGACATCCAATCAGACAGTACGCAAACATAAATCCTGCCTTTGACTCTTTCTTTGCGTGTTGTAACGTCAGGGTATGTTTGTTTTGTATGAGTTCTGACCCTTTCCCTAATTTCTGTCAGCACAACAAATTTTAATATTCTTTTGCAGCTAAAGATTGTCTGTCTGAAAATACATAAACAGATAGTAACTAGGGAAGGGGGAGGGACAGTGTTGACAAGACGACATGTGAAATTGGGTCGACGAAAACTAGACAAGACGAAATTTTAACATAATTCCTAATACAGTATACAGTGGTCCCTCATTTATCGCGGGGGTTAGGTTCCAGAAATAACCTGTAATAAGTGAAATCCGCGAAGTAGGACAACTTTATATTTGACAATTATTATACATGTTTTAAGGCTGTAAACGTCTCACCACACACATTATACACTTTTCTCAGACTGGAATGAACATTTTCTCACATTTCTCTCTTGTTTAAACACTCTAAACTTTCATGGGGGGGGGGGGTGGGGGGGGGTGTATGCGGACACGTGCACCCGCTCATCGTGGTCACGAAACTAGGCAAAGAGCCACATGCAGTGGTTTAAGCGTGGTTTAGACCTGGTTTAGTCCAGGTGTAGACCTGGTCTAGTCCCGGGACCGGAGAAGTGTGTGCGCAGACACGTGCACCCGCTCATTGTGGTCAGATCCGTGAGCAGCATGACCGGCGCGAGGCCGTGCGTCCAACCCGGGGCTGCGAGCACGAGACCGAGCCCGGCAGTGCCCGGACCGTGCCTCCCCCTCGGGACTGCGTCCAATGACACAGTCGAAGCGAACGCGCACAAGAGCCGCACGAAACAAGCCAAAGAACCGCATGCGGTGGTTTAATCCTGGTTTAGACCTGGTTTAGACCTGGTTTAGACCTGGTTTAGACCTGGTTTAGACCTGGTTTAGTCCCGGTCTGGTCCCGGTCTGGTCCCGGTCTGGTCCCGGTCTGGTCCTCATGTCTTAGTCCCGGTCTGGTCCCAGTCTGGTCCCAGTCTGATCCTCATGTTTTAGTCCCGGTCTGGACTTCCTACAGATCCAGTGACTCATGTCTCGGCTCCCCGTGCATCCAGCGGGACTCCCGGAGCCCCCCCGGGTCCCCCCTCTATAACATCTATATAAATGTGTCAAACTGAACACATTCTGTACTGTACAGGAGACACGGAGGAGAAGACAATCAGGACGCACAACACAATGTTCAAACACTATTAAAAAAAAAAAAAAAATCCGCAGAACAGCGAGGCAGCGAAAAGTGAACCGCGATAGAGCGAGGGACCACTGTATACATTTCAAGATTCAGTTTCTAATTTTTCCCTCACATTTTTTTATTTATTTGTTTCAATATTTTTGTTTCCATTCTAGTTCCGCTCACAGTCGGAAGGTCTGTCTTTCTAGGTACTTTCTAGCTATAAAACCATCTGTTATTGGACAAATATAAAGTGGAGCTTTTGCCTTTGCCTTAGGGTGCGTTGGGTTCTGATTTGAGCCCAGTTTAGTCAAGATGGGAGACCTGGTTTGGTCCCGTTCTAGTCCTGGTGTAGTCCAGGATTAGTTCCGAAAAGAGTTTAATCCCAAAATCTTTGTCAGTATGAATGCACCCCTAATTTTATTCAAAGTATGGATGCACACTTTTGCACAAAATCCAATTATATTTTTGTTGTTACAGATTTACAATTACATTTGGAATATATGTTTTAAAGTAGGGTTTGTAAAAAAAACTCAAAGAGCATTAACAAATGAACACAACACTGAAATAGGAACGGCTAAATTAATTAAATCCAAGAATCCCACCTATTTCAGAACATGTTTGTACAGATCTAAACTACAGGATTAGCAGTTTTAATGCAGAACGAGACATGAGATTCCGTTTGTGTTGGAAATTATGGCACTTCAAAAAACTGTAGCCTTTACGATTTGATAACTGCTCACCCTCTGGAACTATAAGAAATGTAACTCACCAACACTTGATCCGTTTTTCTCCAATCCAAATATAAACACTTGGATCTCGAAATCTCTGTCATTTTTTTCAAGTCCGCACGATCTTGTGGCAGTTTTGTCTCATGAGATCTTGTACCATCCCTAATAGTAACTAATTACAAGCTTGAAAAAGGCATAAAAAGTGAGGTTTATTTAGGCCTGTCACAATAAATACTATAACATTTGAGAAATAACAGATGGAATAATTTGTGGGTTAATATTTGTCAAGATCCCGTGAGACAAAATTGCCACAAGATTTTCCATGTTTCTTTCACATGTTTTTAGAATTGGAATGGAAGAAAAAGGCTGAAAAAAACTTAACAAGTTAAACCTGTTGTATTAAAATGTAGTCCTAGAATGGTAGCAATAATATGATAGAAAATGAATAAAAAATTGTGATGCCAAATTGGAAACTAGAAACTGGAATAGATTTAGACAAATTACTTGGACACAGTAGCTCACACATCAATATTATTATTACAATTATATACAATATATTATAATAACAAAGAGTAAAATATATAGTAAAAGGAGAAATGCAATTTGTCAACTGGACAAAGTTTATTTGGTCGAAGACGTTTCGCAGCTCATCCAAGCTGGTTCATCAGTTCTGGTTAGAGTGCTGGTGGACACTGCTTACTGTATATCTGCCTGCAGGGAGGAGCTAACTACAATGAAATTACTCTGAAACTATCCCACCTCTTTTGTTTTCAGTTCCCCTCCTGACCCCTCCATTCCTGCTCAAGGAAGGATCCTTCCTTGAGCAGGAATGGAGGGGTCAGACACAATTTCAGACACAATTTGTCTCCCATCTCCCAGCTAAACAAGAGCCCAGACAGAAACTGAAAACAAAGAGGTGATAGTTTCAGAGTAATTTCAGTGTAGTGAGCTCCTCCCTGCAGCTAGATATAAGCAGTGTCCACCAGCACTCTAACCAGAACTGACGAAGCAGCTTGGATGAGCTGCGAAACGTTTTTGACCAAATAAACTTTGTCCAGTTGACAAATTGAATTTCTCACTTTACCATGGATTCTACCTGGACGACTGAGGGATTCTTCACACAGTAAAATATATAACAAATTGTAATAAACTTCTAAATAATTAGCAATAGAAAAGCAAGAGGTGTGAAAAGAAAATGTAGCAAGAGACAAAGAAACCTGCACTAATTTTATATTTTGGAATTGTAGGAATTATGTTAAAGGTCCCATGGCATGAAATTTTCACTTTCTGAGGTTTTTGAACGTTAATGTGAGCTCCCCTACCCTGTTTAGGCCCCCCATGGCTAAAAGTTGTGAAATGTGTAAACTGAGCATTTGTGATCCTTTTCCGTGTTTGAAAAAAAGACAGCCCAAACGGGCGATTCTGAACAAGGAAACTTTCTGATGTCACACTCGGGGAAAGGTTTCCACCCCCCGTCTGGATGTCTACCCACCGTCTCTGGAAAACACGCCCAGAGAGTTTGGACCGCAAACGAGCTACGAAATGTGAGATGCGTTTTTTTTATTTGCCTGGAGACACGTGAGAGTGTTTCCAGGCTCGAATGTCCTTTATCTGAGCCTCTGAACCTCTGAAACAGCAGTGGCTTAATTTTATTTTCTGTGGAAATGTGTTTTTATTTTATGGAACACGTCTCATATCTTCCTCCGTTCTTAAAACACAGAAGTGGGTGACAGCGCACAGCGCACCGCTAATCCAGGAAACAGCGGCGTATTTGGCCACACCCCCACCCGCTGCACTGGCCTGTCTCTGTCCTCCTCATTTGCATTCAAGCAACATCGCCCAGAATAAAGTGTTTCAGAGACATATTTATGACTCTGACTGTCTTCATGAGGCTCTCTCATGCACTGAGTCTTGATTTTGAAGAAGGATTCATTTACAGCAGGGGTCTTCAACGTTTTTCAGGCCAGGGACCCCCAAACAGATGGCAAACTGGGCCAGGGACCCCCTACTATATATACGGCATAGAATTGTGTTTTATATTAAATTGAGCTTAGTGTCATGTATAAACATTGCTACTCTGGTTTGGTACATCCAATACAAGGAAATAATACACAGGTTAATACTGTATTTTACACTATACAATATAAAATTATATTATTTTAAAGTGAAATCAAAAGATTTCGCGCCCCCCCCCCCCCCCTTCCCCCGCAGTACCTCCGCGACCCCCCTAGGGGTCGCGACCCCCCCGTTGAAGACCTCTGATTTACAGTATTAGGGAACCATTAAGGCGCCATATAAAAGCATCAAGAAGTACCATGTCATGGGATCTTTAAAATTTTGCGTCGTCTTGTTCTCATGGAGCCAATCTCGTTTATCGTCTCGTCTTGTCCCACCCCTAGTACTAGTCACTTCATAGTAGAGTTGAATCCATTACCATCCACCTACTAAATAGCTTCATTCTGAGGGTTATTTATTGCAGCTCATGTTTTTAAATATATTATAAATTTACTATCGTTTTTGGGGGATTATTCTGCTTCAGTGTCAGAAATTAGTCTTTTATTGACTATTTTATTCATTAAAACTTACTACATTTTGTTATCGTGACAGGCCTATCCCTCTGTTTATCTGTAATTTTTTGCAGTTAATCAGAACACAATCTTGCATCGATCTGGGAGTTGTAGATTTTCTTTGTGCTGAAAGTTGATGGTGTGTGCTTTTAACGAGACCAAAACAACCTCAGCAATTCCACTAATAAAAGCACAGAGGCCTTCACTTGGTTTAGTCTAATGCATCCATGAGGGGCCATGCTCCCGCTGCGACTAACAATTATTTTAGCTTTTTAACGTTTTCTTAATTTCAGACACAAATATTACATGGTCCATGGTTAAAAAAAGAAGGAACAGGATACAAAATATTCACAAGTTAGTAAAACATTATTTCCTTTTGTAAATTTTTTGTAAATCTAAAGGTGCATTTTGTAATTTTTCTGGTAGAGGGCGATCTGCCATGCTCCTGTCTTTATGGAGATTTTCTTACTTTGCCCGGAATGTTCCACAGTACAGCATTAAACTTATCTAACCCTATGGCGATCAGCAGGTGATGGCATCAAGTCAAGTTACAAGTCAGACCAGTGGAGAATGCAGCTCATGCACTGTAAGAAATTAATGCATATATTTTGGAGCAATAACTACACCCATAATGAAAATGCCAGATAAATAAGTGTAATGCTGTATTGTGGAACATTGCAGGCAAATCAATAACTTCTTCTAACATCATAGACTCAAGGACGTAGCAGACGCACCAGAAACGCATTTATAACCAAAATAAAGGTCAAAATATGGCTTCTAAATAGAGAATATTTACAAAAAAGTATATTGATAAAGAAAACTAACAGTTTTTATTTTTTTTTACATTTTGGTTTAATAATTTCTTTGGTATAACAGGTCTTTTCATGTGTTTTTAGAGTCTGTACACTCCAGAAACGGTTACAGTTATCAAAATACGACTATTATTTATAGTCGACTTATCACTCAGTCGATTAATCACTGTAACGTTGTTTACAATATCTGTTTTTCAATACTCTGTCCACGTCTAATGATCTTGTATTGTACAGTTGATTTCAAAACATTTTGTAGTTTGTACAGAGCTAAACTACAGGGTTACTAGTTTTTGTGCAGAATGAAACGGGAGATTTTCTTGCTTGAGGAGGAAATTATGGTCCTTCAAAAATTACAGCCTTTGTGATTTGCTAATTGCGTCCATTCAAATTGTGATTTTTGATTACGATTAATCTTGCAGCCCTGTAAAGCTGTTAAATTGTTCCTTATTCAAAAAAGTGTATGTATAAACACTAATTATTATATCAAATATGTAAATTATCCTTAGTACACTGTCACAGTTCTAACCGTAGATCCGTGCTTATAACTTTATTAGCTTTACACAACTGCAGTCTTTTTAATGTGAGATGTGTTGATGCCACAGACTGTAAATGGACACAGCTGTCCACTACCTTTCCCGTTCCAAACAGGAAGTGAACATGGGGGGTCTTCTGGCTCCAGTTCACTTTACACTGATAAATTGTCGCTCCTCTCTGTAAATGCTGCTGTGAGCCTCGTCATTTTGCTCTTAAAATTTCCATAAACACCCACTCTACATGATCCTGGTCCTATGCATGTAAATAAATTCCTCTTCTTAAAGATCCCATGACATGGTACTTCTTGATGCTTTTATATGGTGCCTTAATGGTTCCCTAATACTGTAAATGAATCCTTCTTCAAAATCAACACTTAGTGCATGAGAAAGACACATGTACAGAGTCAGAGTAAAAAAATAACTCTCTGAACGACTCATTCTGGGCCTTGTTGCTTGAATGCAAATGAGAAGGACACAGATAGGTTAGAGGAGCGGGTGGGGGGGGGGCCAAATGCGCCGCTGGTTCCTCGTTTTAGCGGTACGCTGTGCCTGGCCCCACTTCCACGTGTGTAAGCGCGAAGGAGGAAAGGACAGCCTTTTCAATGGAAAAAAAAACACATTTTCACAGAAAATAAAATAAACCACTGCTGTTTCAGAGGTCCAGAGGGTCGGGTAAAGGACTTCCGAGTCTAGAAACACTCGCAAATAAAAAAACGCATTTCGCATTGCGTAGCTCCTCCGCAGTTCTGTTACATGCTACTTTTTCTTGCTGTTCTTGATCTGTGCGTTGCAACACTGGAATTTCCCCACTGTGGGACTAATAAAGGTATATCTTATCTTATCTAATCTGTAATTATTTTAAATGATAAATAACAGTTAGAAAACACATTTAGATTTTTTTTTTGCCTTATGCTCTTTATCTTTAAAGGGACAGTGTGTAAGATTTTTACCCGTTAATTACTGAAATTGAAGATACCCATTCAAAAATACATTGTTTTCCAAGCCTTTTCACTTCCATCATGAAATCAAAGTATTCTTTTGGACTTAGATATAGTCACATAAAAGGGGGATCTTCCCCATGCAGAGGCAGCCATTTTGAATACGAAAGCCGCAGAAGGACATTTGGACTCCGCCTTCGGCAAGGCTCGTGGTTTTGGGTAAACAACACAAGCATGCTGTCGGATCAGACGTCGTAATGGATCTAACACGTGTTTTGGACTAAATTGTTTTACTGGATTTTATTCGCTGGATCCTTACGGACAAATTGAGAGCAAGTTTATGGTGAAATACAGAGTTTGACCTGCGCAAAGCATTCTAAGGTAAGCTAACCTCGTTTTGTGCTTTTCCGTATAAAAGCCCCATGTGCTCAGGGAGTGATTGTTTTGCAGGGAAATGAATTGCATAGTCAAAAAGAGGAGACTGTAAGGTTTCATTTGATGTGTAGAGTGTCATGGTACATGATTGGGAATGTGTGTTTTCATGAGAAAAGGAAAAAAAAAACAAAACGGGACTGCGCAGGTCCCTCGAGGTCTGCCGTAGCTAAAACAGAAAGTGCAATAGCGACTATCCACCTATGCGCCACGAATCCTACACACTGGGGCTTTAAAGGAAATCCATTATATTTTCAGTCTCTGCCCTGGCATCAGTTAAAATCAGGGATCAGCAGATACTAAAAGCCATACTATCGAAATCAGCATGGCAGTAGACGGGGGGGACAAAGGGGTCTTGTGCAGTCGTTTAAAGCTAATAAGATTATAAGCATGGATCTACGGTTATAACCAGCGGTGCACATAACTGGTACGCAGGTACGCATGCGCGACAAAAATGAGCGATGCGTACTGCGACTTGGGCCACTACCGCGCTCCTGCGTACTGACTATCCCTTCTAAACTATTTCACATGGCTGTTCATGTTGCCAGTGCGAGTATCTAGTTGAATGTTGGTAAAGTCAAACATGTCTAAAAAGAAACAGACAACAGTAAGCAGTTTTCTTTGGGGATTCGCCACCACCACCAAAGAAACAACAACTGGAGTCGAAAAAAAGACTTTTTTCTGAAAAGTGGCTGCAAGAAGTACCATGGCTTGAGGCTAATGATGACCGGACTGAAATATGCAAGATTTGCTGTGCCCATCCACAGCTAGCAGACAAAACGGGTGCGTTTTATAAAGGCTCGAAGAATTTCAACCATCCGTCATTTAACAAACACGAAAAGAGCAAGGAGCATACCAACGTAGCGCCAGCCATTGCTAATAAACAAGCTAGCAGAGAAGAGATTGCAAGTCGCGGAGGACAGTGAGGGGGACTTTTAAGACTTATCGCGGATGAGGTGAGTACCAAACACTATCTGCTGGTACTCACAAGAGTAACTCACTAAAAAAGTTATGTGCACCCCTGGTTATAACTGACAGAAAGTGTGAGGAATTATTTACGTATGTGATATAGCAGTTATACTTTTGAAAGGTAATTGTCTCAAAGATCAAAGTCAAAGATCAAGATCAAAGTCAGCTATATTGTCATTTCTGCCATATCTGTTCAACATACAGTGAATCGAAATTTCGTTTCTCTCTGGCCAAGCAGTGCAAAAAGACAAAATACAACATAAGCACAAAACAAAAAGTATCTGAGACAAAAAAATCTTAAATCTAGGGTCTGATCTAAAAATCTAAAGCAGTGCAAAAGAACAAATAAATACCTATTTACAGATATCCAAAATGTGCAGTGTGCATCAAAAATGTGCAATGGAAGATACAGTAGTGAACTGGTAATGTGCAATAGTGTGTGCATTGAAGTAAAGTTATGGATAAATGTGCAACAGTAGTAAAACCAGTGCAACGACAGTACAACAGTAGTAAAATTCCACTAGTAAATGTGCAACAGTGCAACAGTAGTCCTCAGCAACAGTTTTTAAAGTGTCTAGAGTGATATGTGGAGACGGGTAAGGTGAGAGTTCAGCTTCCTGACAGTCTGATGGATGAAGCTGTTTGACAGTCTGGTGGAGTGGGCTTGGAGATTCCGGTACCTTCTCCCCGAGGGCAGGAGGCTGAAGAGGCTGTGTGAGAGGTGGCTCGAGTCACCCACAATACCGGACGCTCTGCGGGTGAGGCGGGTGCTAAAAATGTCCAGGAGGGAGGGGAGAGAGACACCAGCGATCCTCCCAGCTGCATTCACTATGCGCTGCAGGGCTTTCCTGTACTGTTCAGTGCAGCTCCCGTACCACACAGTGATGCAGCTGGTCAGAACGCTCTCAGTGGTGCCTCGGTAGAGGGTGGTCATGATGGGTGGGGGGGCTCCAGCTCTCCTCAGTTTGCGGAGGAAATAGAGGCGCTTCTGAGCTTTCTTTGCCAGTGATGTAGTATTCACTGTCCACGAGAGGTCCTCACCGGTGTGCACCCCCAGGAATTTGGTGCTGCTCACCCTCTCTACTGCAGCACCGTTGATGGACAGTGGGGGTGCCGGGTGGGGCCTCTCTGGAAGTCAATAACAATCTCCTTGGTCTTTACAACATTCAGAAGGAGATTGTTATCGCTGCACCACTTTGTCAGAAGGCTCACCTCACTCCTGTAGTTTTTCTCATCATTATTAGAGATGACACCCACCACAGTCGTATCGTCCGCAAACTTCACAACGTAATTGGTGTTGAAGGCTGGTGCGCAGTCGTGGGTCAGCAGAGTGACTATCCCTTCTAAAATTATTTCACATGGCTGTTCATGTTGCCAGTGCGAGTATCTAGTTGAATGTTGGTAAAGTCAAACATGTCTAAAAAGAAACAGACAACAGTAAGCAGTTTCTTTGGGGATTCGCCACCACCACCAAAGAAACAACAACTGGAGTCGAAAAAAAGACTTTTTTCCGAAAAGTGGCTGCAAGAAGTACCATGGCTTGAGGCTAATGATGACCGGACTGAAATATGCAAGATTTGCTGTGCCCATCCACAGCTAGCAGACAAAACGGGTGCGTTTTATAAAGGCTCGAAGAATTTCAACCATCCGTCATTTAACAAACAGCTCAGTCCGAAGAGCATCGGACTGAGCACACAGCCCTGGGGGGCTGTCTAATGCAGCTCGAGGTGTTTCTGCCGACCCGCACTGCCTATGGCCTCTCACTGAGGAAGTCCAGCAGCCAATTCCACAGTGAGGTCTGAAGCCCCAGGTGGTCCAGTTTGGTGATGAGCTGCTGTGGGATTATGGTGTTGAGCGCTGAACTGAAATCTATGAAAAGCATTCTCACATCCATCCATCCATTTTCTTCCGCTTATCCGGGGCTGGGTCGCGGGGGGCATTCTCACATATGAGTCCTTATTGTCCAGGTGGGTGAGGGCTGGCTGGAGCGCAGAGCAGATTGCATCCTAAGTGGAGCGGTTGAACCGGTATGCAAACTGGAATGGCCCAGTCTGTTGTGCCAAGGCAGTCCCATAGTGCAGACGACGCCCCCTCTGGCCACACCTGGATCTGCTTCAGAACCGGTTTGATGACTCTCACCCAGGGTCTGTATGCCGGTCTGAGCAGAACAGAGATGTGGTCAGACAGGTCTATGTGGGGGAGGGGGGAAGCCTTGTATGCTCCTTTGTGTGTGATAAAAGAAGAAATTCAGTTTGTCAACTGGACAAAGTTTGTTTGGTCGAAAACGTTTCGCCGCTCATCCGAGAGGCTTCGTCAGTTCTGTCTTTTATCATGGATTCTACGTGGACGACTGAGGGACTCTTCACGCAGCTCCTTTGTGTGGTGTGTAAACCATGTCCAAAATGTGTTTCCTCTGGTTGGAAAATCAACATGCTGATGCATTTAGGGATGAAAGAGTTCCGTCTTTTAGCGGATCTCCGCTTTTTTTTCAGCCGCGGGGTAATTTTTTTTTATATATATCTGTGCAAATTCGTTGAGAAAGATTTTGGGTGTATATAGGTGTGTATAGCTGTGTTTAGGGTCACCAACCGTCCCTTGAAAAACAGAATCGTCCCGTATTCAGAACAAAAGTACGTGTATCTCGTATTAAACTGCGGTCCGCGCGAGCGCGTGTCTGGAGCCGCGGACCGAGCGAGTGAGCGCATCTCTCGCAACAGCGTGTACCATTGCGTGTACACAGGGACTTTCCGCTTTTTTCATGATTGGCCACTTTCATCCCTGTGCATTTGTGGAATGACAGTCTTAAGGTCTGCATTATTGAAATCACCACCAATTAGGGGTGGCACGGTATATATTCGTATTGAACAGTCACGGTACGGGGGTCACGGCTCGGTGCGCGCATTTTGACGGAGAATATACGGTACAAAAGTTTAATATTGAACTGACCACAGGACTATCATTTTGCAAGGGTTTCCTTGAGGACTCTTTAACCATTGCCATTTGCGAGCCCTGATGAGCACATAAAGTCATCAGTCATGAAAAGTCACGGAACCCCTCCCACACTTGGCCCAGAGAGTTTGGACCGCAAACGAGCTACGAAATGCGAGATGCGGTTTTTTATTTGCCTGGAGACACGTGAGGGTGTTTCCAGGCTCGGGTGTTTCCAGGCTCGGGTGTCCTTTATCTGACCCTCCTAACCTCTGAAACGGCAGTGGTTTAATTTTATTTTCTGTGGAAATGTGTTTATTTTTCAATGGAAATCGTCTCGTATCTTCCTTCTGCGCTCAAACGCGGAAGTGGGGCCAGCGCACAGCACAAAGGAAAAGAGCGAAAAGTTTGGGCCCCTCCCCCACCCGCTGCACGGGCCTCTCTCTCTCCTTCTCATTTGCATTAAAGCAACAACGCCCATAATAAAGTGTTTCAGAGTTCAAAGCTGCCTTTGAGGACAGCCTTTCTGGTTATGTTTTTTTTTCCTGCACTGTACCGAAAATGTACCAAACCGTGGGGTCTGAACCGAGGTACGTACTGTACCGTGAGTTTTGTGTACCGTGCCACCCCTACCACCAATGATAAAAAATCTGTCCGGGTGAGCCGTCTGTTGTTCGCTGATTGACTATAACTTTATAACTCATAAAGTGCCTCCTTTCTATCAGCGTTGTTTGCTTTTGGGGGGATGTAAACAGCGAATAGCAAAACCACTGTAAACTCCCTCGGTAGATAAAAAGGCCGGCACTTCAGAATCATAAACTCTACCAGAAGTGAACATTGTCAACATACCACCACAGTGTCCTGACAGTAATCGTCTCGAAAAAAGATGCATAAACCCCCTCCGTGAGATTTAACTCCGGTGACGCCGCTAGCTCGGTCCGAGCAGTAGCATGCTAGCCCGTCCAACCGCAGGGCGGAGTCCGGGATGTTGTTGTGAAGCCATGTCTCCGTAAAAACAAAAACGCAGCATTCCCTCACGTCACGCTGGGTAGACCGCAGTCTAAGATGGTCCATTTTATTGTCCAGAGACTGCACATTGGCGAGGAGAATAGATGGTATAGCCGGCCAGTGCGGGCTAGCCACTAGCCTAGCTCTTATACATCCGCGCTTGCCTCTCTTCTGCTTCCTTAAAGGTCCCATGGCATGAAATTTTCACTTTCTGAGGTTTTTGAACGTTAATGTGAGCTTCCCTACCCTGTTTAGGGCCCCCCAATGGCTAAAAGTTGCGTAATGTCTAAACTGAGCATTTGTGATCCTTTTCTGCGTTTGAAAAAATCAGAGCTCAAATGGGCGATTCTGGACAAGGCACCTTATTGACGTCAGATCGAAAAAAGAAATGCAAATGCAGTTCCACCATCGTCTGGATCTCCACCCCCTGTCTCTGGAAATCACACCCAGAGAGTTTGGACCGCGGAGGAGCTACGCAATGCGAAATGCGTTTTTTTATTTGCCTGGAGGCACGTGCGAGTGTTTCTAGGCTCGGAAGTCCTTTACCCGACCCTCTGGACCTCTGAAATACCAGTGGTTTAATTTTATTTTCTGTACAAATGTGTTTTTTTTCATTGAAAAGGCTGTCCTCTCCTCCTTTGCGTTACACACGCGGAAGTGGGGCCAGGCACAGCGCAGCGCAAACACAAGGAACCAGCGGCGCATTTGCCCGCCCTTCCTCTTACCAATCTGTGTTCTTCTCATTTGCATTCAAGCAACAAGGCCCAGAATGAGTCGTTCAGAGAGATTTTCTGACTCTGACTGTAGACTGTGTCTTTCTCATGCACTAAGTGTTGATTTTGAAGAAGGATTCATTTACAGTATTAGGGAACCATTAAGGAGCCATATAAAAGCATCAAGAAGTACCATGTCATGGGATCTTTAAGCACCGCTTGCGGCGGGGCCGGCGGAGTAGTCCGAGCGGCTCAGTTTTCTCCTCTAATGCAGCATCCAGGGAGTTGTGTTGGGCAGTTCTGCCGATGTCCAACAGAAACTGCCTACTGTACTTGTTATAAAACACAGAAGACGAACAAGACTGACAAAGCAGACAGGACGAAAACGCAGCACTATCTAGGCCGAGCCGAGCCGCTGCGTCCATCCGCGCTGCCATCTTGAGTGTCTCTTGTTTGAATAAGGAACAAAAACAGAGCTAGAAATCATAGAAATCAGCTGGGAAGTTTCTGGTTTGACCCGAAAAAGACCTCATCATTTAACAACGTTCCAAGCTCTAGGAGTTTAAGGGGCCCAGAATTGGATCTTCTTCCTATTAATTTGTGTTGCCCCGGGCCCCCAAATTTCTGTCGACGGGCCTGGAAATCTGTATCAAAACAGAAAAAGTTATTTTTGAATCAGATGGTGGACCCGGAAGTAACATCACACAACCAAAGACCCTGGTTTACCCTCACACACTTGTATCTTTCAGCTGGCGGCTCTGTTCCTGTCTCGGACTGGACTCGCTCTGCTCTGGTCTGTGTCTCGTGTGGGGCTCCAGTGTTTATCCTCCAGACCACGCTGTGTCCCAGCCCTGTACGAACCCCATGAGACCTGCGGGGGGCGCCGCGCTCTAGAGCCAGCGATGCCCGGTCCCACTCCTGCCTCCAGCAAAGCACGGGTCTACACAGACGTCAACACACACAAGAACCGCGAATACTGGGACTACGACGCCTACACGCCCAACTGGAGGTAAGGACTGATCCAAGACTAAACTAGGACTGAACCAGGACTACTGAACCAGGTCTAAACCAGGTCTAAACCAGGTCTAAACCAGGTCTAAACCAGGTCTAAACTACATCTACACAGACGTCAATAGACAAATGAACTACGAATACTGGGACTATGACGCCTACACGCCCAAATGAAGTAAGGACTGATCCAAGACTAAACTAGAACTGAACCAGGACTACTGAACCAGGATTAATCTGGGTCTGAACCAGGTCTAAACCAGGTCTAAACCAGGTCTAAACTGCATCTACACAGACGTCAATAGACAAACGAACTATGAATACTGGGACTACGACGCCTACACGCCCAACTGGAGGTAAGGGCTGATCCAAGACTAAACTAGGACTGAGCCAGGATTAATCTGGGTCTCAACCAGGTCTCAACCAGGTCTCAACCAGGTCTCAACCAGGTCTCAACAAGGTCTCAACAAGGTCTCAACAGGTCTAAACCGGATCTACGCAGACGTCAATAGACAAAAGAACTATAAATAGTGGGACTATGCTCCCTACCTGCCTAACTGGAGGTTTAACCAGGACTACACTCGGACTATGACACCTGCCCGGTCTATTGGTGGTAAAGCAAGACTAAAACGGGACTAAAGTAGGACTAAAGCTGGGATTTATTTAACATGGCCTAAGCATGGTCTAAACATGGAAAAGACCAAAACCAGGACTAGAGCAAGACTAGAGCAAGACTAGAGCAGGACTGGAGCAGGACTGGAGCAGGACTGGAGCAGGACTGGAGCAGGACTGGAGCAGAACTAGAGCAGGACTAGAGCAGGACTAGAGCAGGACTAGAGCAGGACTGGAGCAGGACTGGAGCAGGACTGGAGCAGGACTGGAGCAGGACTGGAGCAGGACTGGAGCAGAACTAGAACAGGACTAGAGCAGGACTAGAGCAGGACTGGAGCAGGACTGGAGCAGGACAGGAGCAGGACAGGAGCAGAACTAGAGCAGGACTGGAGCAGGACTGGAGCAGAACTAGAGCAGAACTAGAACAGGACTAGGGCAGGACTAGGGCAGGACTGGAGCAGAACTAGAACAGGACTAGGGCAGGACTAGGGCAGGACTGGAGCAGGACTAGACCTTTTAAGAAGAGAACAGTGTATTTTTGTAGTACTGCCGGTGAGTATAAAGCACGATCTTTTTTGCAGTAATCAGGACAACTACCAGCTGGTGCGGAAACTGGGCCGAGGGAAATACAGCGAAGTGTTCGAAGCCATAAACGTCACCAACAATGACAAAGTGGTCGTCAAAATACTCAAGGTGAGATCAGACTTGACGCAGTCACAGACCGTTTAAAACATGTAGCTGTTGTTGACCCATTAAATTAAACAGGCTTTTTAAAGGTCCGATATTACAAAAAAAAAGACTCTTGTGAACTAAAAGTCGTGTTCTAACGCTGTTCCCTCCTTAAAAACAGATCAGGAGTTGTGTTTTATGTCATGTCACAGTCAAAGTGTACTTTATTGTCAATTCACTATGTAACAGGCATTACACAGAGGACTGAAATTGTGTTTCACCAGACACCAAATGTGCATTTTAAACTAAAAACACACACACACACAAACACGCAGCTACACTCATGGACATGAAGTGTATACAGACTAGTGCTGTCAGGCGATTAAAAAAATAATCTAATTAATTACAGGATTTGTAATTAATTAATCAAATTAATCGCATTTTAAGAGTGTGAGAGAGAGAGATAAAGAGAGAAACTGAGGGAGAGACTGACTGAGTGAGTGAGTGAGCGAACGAACGAATGAACTCACTTTGCGATTGAGTTTGTCAGTTTTCATGTGGTCGCTTTGCTCATTCGTTTCCCAAATTCTGTGAGCGTGGTTTGTTGGTTTGGTGGTTTGTTGCTTTGTTGAAGTGCGCTCACACTTGCTCTATCGCCGGTAACAATGGAACTTGTCCGGACATGTTTGTCGTTCAAAAGAATTCTTTTTGACAAAAGCTCCAAATCACGGCGTTCTTGTCGATCGTCCCGTCCTCGTTTTTTTAAATAAATAAACTTGCCGTTCAAAGGCCCTGGCAGCGATTCACTCGCCGCACGCCAAATTTTAAAATTTTAAATTTTAAAATGCGCGTATGAAATTGCCGCTTAATTAATTGCGTCAATTTTTATAGCGTGTTAATTTGCAGTGTAATTAATTAATCTAATTAACGTGTTAAACTGACAGCCTTAATACAGACATCAACAATAAATAGACATAAGACATACAGGTAAACATATATGCTTCAACAAGAAGGAAAGTTCGAGGTAGCTCTTCTTGGTAGCTGGTGTAGGTGAAAAATGAAATGTGCAATATGTAAGGTGCAATTTGTAAAGTGCCTGATGGCTTAATGTAGTGATAGTTTTCAAGTGAACAGCTCCTTTTACCTTTTAGTTCAGTAGAAATTCCAGCACTGAAATATCCAAATGATCCTGTGAAGGTGTGTGGAGTTCCAAACACAGGGAAGCACCTCCTGTATTACCACATGACATCACAAGGTGGATCAGAGTGTTTTCTGTTTAACACACAAGCCCTAAACATGCAGGGTTGTGTTAAACGTGTGAAACAAAACACAGCTCCAGGTCTGTTTGTGATGAGGAAACAAATTTATAACATCGATCAGAAAATAACATGAGCTGTTTAAGGGCCCGTTTACACGAGAACGCTTAAGGGTAAAAACAACAAAATATTTTATCGGAACTGCCTTTCGTTTACACGGTGACGGCGTTTTTGGGGCCTAAAAACACAAAAATCTGAAACCACCCTCCAGAGTGGAAAAGTTAAATACGCTCCGCTGTAGCGTTTCCGTGGAAACTGCCCAAGACTCAAAACTGGTCAGATCTGCTCACGTCTGTACGCGTTTACGTCACATAGATGCGGCATACGTTGATACCACGGATGTTCAAGCTGTGCTAGCAGCTCTAGTCAACATACAAGTCATTTCAACAATTGTATAGATCACACCCACACACGTCTACGGCGTACAAGTCTTTCTCACACTCTCACAGCCACACAGACGCCAAGACAAGCGACTTCCGCATGAGGCACTTCAAATGTAAAACCCCATGTGATTTTATATTTTCTAATTCACTGTAATCCTCCTGTAATGTCACTATTTTCAGTACAATATTCAAAAACATGTCAACAAAAATACAAGTCACTGAAATGTTTGGAGCGGAACTTGACAACTCATTTAAAACGCAACTAGAACATTTTATTTTGATGTTTTACCTTTCTCTTTTCCGGTACAGTCGTGGTTAGAAATGTAACTTGACGCTGTTGTGATGTTTTTTTTTTTGTTTTGTTTTTTCAGTCCAGCGCCTCCCTTCGCTGGCTTTTGCGTCCACTTTTGCGTCTTCGTATAAACGCGGATAAAAAATTGAAGACGAGACGCCACTTTTGCGTCTTCTGTTTTGATCGTCGCCGTATAAACGTAGCCTAAGATGTGTGAAGAATCCCTCAGTCGTCCAGGTAGAATCCACGGCAAAAGGAGAAATTCAATTGTCAACTGGACAAAAGTTTATTTGGTCGAATACGTTTCTCAGCTCATCCAAGCTGCTTCTTCGGTTCGAACTGAACTGAAGAAGCATTTTAATGAACCCAAACACACACACGTTGTTTTTGGAGTAAAAGGGCTGAGGCAGGCGCTCTGGCTTTATTGGGCCTTCATCAGGGCATGTTGGTGTTTTTAGACCTTTCCTTAAGAATCCAAAAGTACTTTAAAGTGATAGTATGTAGGCCTGGGCGGTATACCGCTTCATATCGAATACCTGTGTTGTTTTTTTTCAAGTATGGATTTTTCATATACCCCAATCCCGGTGAGTGTGTGCGTACAAAACGTGGGGAACACAGAGCGGTGGAACGTGGCGCCGCAGGACATTGTTTGAGAGGGGGACTGTTTTGAACGTGGCGCCGCAGGACATTGTTTGAGAGGGGGACTGTTTTGGCGTGAGAGCGGTGGAAGCTCGGTGTGTGTCGAGCGGAGAACAACATGGACGGAGAAAACGTTACAGACACAGAGAAACTTATACCGAAAAGAGGAGCCATGTCAGTCGTGTGGAAGAACTTCGGCTTTAAAAAATCTGGCGCCGATCGAACGACCGTATTCTGTAAATGTCGTTGGGCTAAAGTCGTAGCCGCAGGAGGCGACACGAGCGATCTGCTTCACCACCTCCGTCACAAACACGTCCTGGAATATGAAGAATGCACGAAACTAAGATCTGCATCCTCTTCCACGTCTGCAGGGAACGTTCAAGTCGGCGCCGCGACACAAAACACCACTCGGACGTCACTCAAAGACGCGTTTGCTAAGGGGACCGTCTATGACAAGAAAAGCAAACGGTGGAACGATATAACCAACGCTGTTACTGTCCACTTCGCCAAAGACATGGAACCAAATACCGCGACACAGATATAATTTTGAAAAACACCGTGATTACAGTTTTTGGTTATACCGCCCAGCTCTAAGAGTATGTAACTTTCTGGTGGTGGAAAGTCTGAAAAAACTGCATAATTCCATGGAGATAGAAGGGTAAAATCATAATGTGGAACATTCTCCATGGAGGTAGATGTGTTTTATGCCATACGGTGGAATAAGTCCACCTCCTCCAGGCGAAATGTCAGGTTTGTGGAGATGCAAGCCTGCTTAGTGACACATGTTTTTCACTGCAATAAAAACAGCCAAAATGGAAAAAAAAAACATGCTTTTATTTTTGTTTGTTTTTTTTGCCTTAAAGGGATATGCCACCCCCAGGTCAAATTTGGGCATCTCCCCACAGTCCAGAGACTAAAATAAGTGGTGGAAAGCGTTTTCCTGCTCACCCAGCCATTGTCCGAGTCTGTCGCCACTGACCGCCGCGGTATCTGGTGCTCCTCCGCCTTAGACTGGAGTCTAACGTCGCCAGAGAAAGATTTCGGCCAAAAGGAATTAATTTGCTCGATGCGTTTCCCAATTACTTTGTGTGTAGTACGCATTCATATCGAGTGCAAATAAATGTGCAAATCAACACGGAGAGCTTGCCTTGGTCATTTTGGGTGGGAACTATTTTCCAGTGCGTAAGAATACAGCCGTATCACGCAGCACGCTGCCAGGGGAATCCCAGTTACGCACCGGGAAGGGAGTTCCCCTGTTGCACAACGTGGTGCGTGATACGGCTGGGTGAGCAGGAAAACGCTTTTCACCACTTATTTTAGTCTCTGGACTGTGGGGAGATGCCCAAATTTGACCTGGGGGTGGCATATCCCTTTAAAAGTTGCATAAAGGGGCTTTAAATATGCACTATGTAACCTTTCTGCTGGAGTTCCGCCACCTGCTTGTCTCCATGTTGATTGATTTGCCTGGATTGTTCCGCAGTATGGCATTAAACTTTTCCATCACCGTGGAGAAAAACAGTGACACCACCAGGTCAAGTTACACGTCAGATCAGTGGAGAGGTGACAAAGGTGTTTTATGAGAAAATAAACACATTTTAATTCAACATATGCAACCTTGAGGATTTTAATGCCATACCGTGGAATATTCTATGGAGACAAGGTGACGGACGCTCAGAAAAGTTCCATGGTCTAAGGTGCAAAGGTCTAAGTGTATAACCGTTACCGTTTTTGTTTTTCAGCCAGTGAAAAAGAAGAAAATCAAAAGAGAAATCAAAATATTGGAAAATCTAAAAGGAGGAACCAACATCATTCGGCTGGTGGATACGGTCAAAGATCCAGTGGTGAGTGACAGGCACTGCTCCAAACGAACACCAGAGGGCGTCCTAATGCCATGACGGTGAATCTGTGGTACAGAGGAGGGACGGTGAAAATATGGCAAGGATGCTGATGATAGAACTGCCAGGAAAAAGAGGCCTAGATGAAGACTAAAAAGCTGATTTATGTAGTGAGCAGAAGATGCAGAGGGGGTCAGGAGGAAAGGATCAGAAGATGCAGCGGAGAGGGTCAGGAGGAAAGGGTCAGAAGATGCAGAGGAGAGGGTCAGGAGGAAAGGGTCAGAAGATGCAGAGGAGAGGGTCAGATGGTGGAGAAGATGCAGAGGAGAGGGTCAGATGGAAGAGAGGATGGAGAGCAGAGGGTTAGATGATACAGAGGAGGGTGAGATGGAGCAGAGGAGATGGCCAGGAGGAGATGATGCAGAGGAGAGGGTCTGATGGTACAGAGGAGGGTCAGATGGTGAAGAAAATGCAGAGGAGATGGCCAGAGGAGGAGAGGGTCAGGTGGTACAGAAGATGCAGAGGAGGGTCAGAGGGTACAGAGGATGCAGACGAGGGTCAGGAGGAGAGGATACAGACGAGATGGTTAGATGAAGCAGAGGAGAGGATCAGATCAGATGGTACAGAAGATGCAGAGGAGAGAGTTAGATGGAGCAGAGGATGCAGAGGGTCAGATGGAGGAGAGGAGATAGTTAGATGGTACAGAGGATACAGAGGAGATGGCCAGGAGGAGAGGATGCAGAGGAGAGGGGCAGAGGATTCCTAATATCGCTCTAACCCTTTGTCTGTTGCAGTCTCGAACGCCAGCGCTTGTTTTTGAATTCATCAATAACACAGACTTTAAGGTACATTTGCCACTAAACACATCGTCGATCTTCACCTGTCTTCCTGTTATCTCCTGCGTAAATCCACCTGTGTGCCTCTGTAACACTGCCCCCTTGTGTGTAGGAGCTGTACCAGAAGCTGACAGACTATGACATTCGTTTCTACATGTTTGAGCTGCTAAAGGTCAGTGTTAAAGTGATAGTTCGGGTTTTAAAAAAAAAGTGAATCTTAGACCGTGAGCCAGGGCCTCAAAATATGGAAACCGTTACCGAAAAAGTGGCAAAGGTTACCATACCTTTTCTGAAAGCCTGGAATCTCAGCTTTTCAATGATGTATGATGGCCATCTGACAAGAGTAGCTGTTTTGAGTTATCACACATAATGTAAACTAAGGTAGAGAAAATAATGTGT
Source organism: Paratrypauchen microcephalus (assembly GCA_036785185.1). NCBI lineage: Eukaryota > Metazoa > Chordata > Actinopteri > Gobiiformes > Gobiidae > Paratrypauchen > Paratrypauchen microcephalus. The sequence goes on along the minus strand of JAVJIX010000084.1, from coordinate 3,855,296 downwards.
ATAAATCAAGCAGAACACTGACATAGCTGAAGATCTATATTGGACATATTGGAATATTTTATTTTGTTATGTTTGGCATCATTTTAAACAGGAGACTCTTGGCTTTCATTTAAAGCCTTTTGTGAACATTTTGGATAAGTACAGCCAAACCTGGAGCTCTTCAAACTTTTAATCACACACGTTTTCCTGCCATTTCCACCTAAGTCATCTTTTGTCTTTTAATCCTGTGGCACCAGGGAGCATCAGAGAAGCAGAATCCAAATACTGAAATACTGGCATGACCCTAAGGATTCAGAAAATCATTTACCCATATTATCTGATTTGGAGGGGGTGATTTTCGGTCTTATATCAGACATTGCGTTTGAGAAAATAATGCTTATAAATTACGCAGAACATTGACATAGCTGAAAATCTAAAAACGATATAACAAATAACAAATGAGACATGGATTCCTATGCTTTAAGGTGTGGTAACCCCAATTATGACATTGCCATTACTGTAAAAGGTCAAGGTCATGACTTTAGGCATGGTCAATGACATTCTTTCTTGTGAGTGTATGTTTGGGTGTGGGTGTGTCTGTGTGTGGGAGGGGGGTTACAGATAGACATGTAATGTATCTGTTTTATATATTGTAGTTTTACTTTTTTGTGTATAACTTTGTTTTAATTAAAAGGTACCATGCTTCTTTTGGCATGGGGACTACCAATGGAAATTAGCCTTTTGGCTATAATTGGGTGCATTTACATTTTATTTGTAAAATGTCCATTAATGTACAATGTCCCTCTATGACAAATAAAGGAAATAATAATAAGAATTTTGTGACATTTTCGCAAACATTGCATCATTCAAGGCCACGACACTAATCAAATTCCTCGTCGGAATCCTCATCAGAGGAATAGGATTTTTCTTCATCAGCAAAGTCATCCTTCTGGTTTTTGCACTGTCTTGCATGGCATAGGTCAGTGCAGGCCAAGTTGTTAGCAACACACTGACATGATGGAGTAACACAGTCCCTCTTGCATGAGCAGGACAGAAACTCAAGTACTGCTTGTGGACCAATGGAGACATTGAACCAGTCTATGGAGAGGTGCAAGTCACCATCTTGGTCCACTCTAGACCACCCATGCTCAACTGGGGAAGGAATTTCAGGGTTGTTCTCAAGGCATCTTCTCCAGATACTTTACCACGACACTTTACCACTACCTGCAAATGCACTTACAGTGTCGCAGCCTGTGTATGTGTGTAAACCAGGCAAAGCCTGTGAACCCAGACCACGAGCGAGTTGTGAGATGTTTATGTAATTGGTGCGATTCTTTGTCCCTGTCTTCAGGAACAGGTCACATGTGAGTGCGTCACTGGTAGCCAGGCTTATCACCAATACATCAGTGTCATCAGACACAAGGATGACAGATTTGTGACCAGTCCTTGAAGCATGGCAAGCATGGAGCAGCATACGGGTGTCAGCCTCTTCCTGAGTGGACGACAGGTCTGCTACCTTGTGCACTCCTTGTTGGGTCAGCTTGTAACACTCATCTTTGGTTGTAATGTACAGAACCTTTTCACAGAGTCTTGTTCTAGACTGCTCTTTGCCCCATTCTTTGAGCAAGAAGGTAGCAAGATTTGTTTTGTTGTTGATGCTTTGTAGGAATTTCTTCCATTGCTGAACTCTGTGCCCTGCAGTGATCAGTTTGACCTCTGTGCCTGAGTCTGCACCTCTGGCAACTCTCTCCATGTGTTTGATAGAAGCCTCATTATATACATCAAAAACAATGTCAACACAGGTGCTGTGACTTGCTTCAACTAGCACAGTGGACAAGGCATAGTCTGCAATATCAGCAAATGTCTTGCCATCACCGTTCAGCTTCTGAACAAGTGCCATGGCATCTATTACGCAGGTAGAATTTAATGGCAATGATTCAGCAACACATGGGAACTTGAGCAGTTGCTTGGAAAGTGAGGATTTGCAAGTCTTCCTCACATTGTCGTCTGGTGAAGCAAGAGGCTACCAGTGACACACTCACATGTGACCTGTTCCTGAAGACAGGGACAAAGAATCGCACCAGTTACATAAACATCTCACAACTCGCTCGTGGTCTGGGTTCACAGTTGTGTCAGGCTTTGCCTGGTTTACACGCATACACAGGCTGCGACACTGTAAGTGCATTTGCAGGTCGTGGTAAAGTGTCAGCCCTAAAACTTCTTCAGAAGAATGAAAAGTTCTGTGAGACCTTTCAGAAGGTTGGGGCAGACTGGACAATGACACCTGAGTTGTATGCAGCCTTACAGGAGTTCACATGTCAAATGTACAGCTCCAAGTCCAGAATCACCAACATCAATGAAATGAGGTATGCACTGTTTTGTGCAAAGAAAGGCATAGAATCCTGGTAGTTATCGCCATGCTCAGATTCTCTCAGTAAGCACTGTCTCAGAGCTAACTATCAAGGTGCTATCTGGAGAAGATGCCTTGAGAACAACCCTGAAATTCCTTCCCCAGTTGAGCATGGGTGGTCTAGAGTGGACCAAGATGGTGACTTGCACCTCTCCATAGACTGGTTCAATGTCTCCATTGGTCCACAAGCAGTACTTGAGTTTCTGTCCTGCTCATGCAAGAGGGACTGTGTTACTCCATCATGTCAGTGTGTTGCCAACAACTTGGCCTGCACTGACCTATGCCATGCAAGACAGTGCAAAAACCAGAAGGATGACTTTGCTGATGAAGAACAATCCTATTCCTCTGATGAGGATTCCGACGAGGAATTTGATTAGTGTCGTGGCCTTGAATGATGCAATGTTTGCGAAAATGTCACAAAATTCTTCTTATTATTTCTTTATTTGTCATAGAGGGACATTGTACATTAATGGACATTTTACAAATAAAATGTAAATGCACCCAATTATAGCCAAAAGGCTAATTTCCATTGGTAGTCCCCATGCCAAAAGAAGCATGGTACCTTTTAATTAAAACAAAGTTATACACAAAAAAATTAAAACTACAATATATAAAACAGATACATTACATGTCTGTCCATAAACCCCCTCCCCCACACAACACACATGCGCGCACCCCCCCCCCACCCAAACACACACATACAAACACACACGCCCACACACACATACACATTACATGTCTATCTGTAACCCCCCTCCCACACACAGACACACCCACACCCAAACATACACTCACAAGAAAGAATGTCATTGACCATGCCTAAAGGTCATGACCTTGACCTTTTACAGTAATGGCAATGTCATAATTGGGGTTACCACACCTTAAAACATAGGAATCCATGTCTCATTTGTTATTTGTTATATCGTTTTTAGATTTTCAGCTATGTCAATGTTCTGCTTAATTTATAAGCATTATTTTCTCAAACGCAATGTCTGATATAAGACCGAAAATCACCCCCTCCAAATCAGATAATATGGGTAAATGATACATTTTCTGAATCCTTAGGGTCATGCCAGTATTTCAGTATTTGGATTCTGCTTCTCTGATGCTCCCTGGTGCCACAGGATTAAAAGACAAAAGATGACTTAGGCAGAAATGGCAGGAAAACGTGTGTGATTAAAGGTTTGAAGAGCTCCAGGTTTGGCTGTACTTATCTAAAATGTTCACAAAAGGCTTTAAATGAAAGCCAAGAGTCTCCTGTTTAAAATGATACCAAACATAACAAAATAAAATATTCCAATATGTCCAATATAGATCTTCAGCTATGTCAGTGTTCTGCTTGATTTATACGCATTATTTTCTCTACCTTAGTTTACATTATGTGTGATAACTCAAAACAGCTACTCTTGTCAGATGGCCATCATACATCATTGAAAAGCTGAGATTCCAGGCTTTCAGAAAAGGTATGGTAACCTTTGCCACTTTTTCGGTAACGACCAACCCCTCTGGCTCACGGATGTGTATGGTGTCCCCTTCAGCAGTGTCGTGCATTAACACTGACTTACCCCTGACCGTGTCATCTGAGCCGAGTTCTGCCCCGGTTCTGGCGCTGATGAAAGTAGTTCTGGCAAAGTAGCGGGACATTAAATAAAGCTTGTTTTTCTTCTCAAAACAATATTTGTCCAAAAAGTGATATATTTGCGTCACAAAACAGTTGTCCACGAAAAAGTCGGAAGTCTAAAACGCTTGGTACTATTTTCTCTTGAGTCGTATCACTGTGCGCCTATTATTATTATTATTACAGTAATCCTTCGTTTATCGCGGGGGTTATGTTCCAGAAATAACCCGCATTAAGAGAAATCCGCGAAGTAGGACAACTTTATATTTTACAATTATTCTACATGTTTTAAGGCTGTAAATGCCTCACCACACACATTATACACTTTTCGCAGACTGGAATTGACCTTTTCTCACATTTGTTCTAGTTGAAACACTCAAACTTTCATAGATTTTCAACAAAATGTATTAATAATGATGATGCGTGGGGGGAGATACGGCCCCGGAAGCCCCGCCAGACGCGCGAGGAGCAGCGACGCGCACCAACCCCTTGGAGAAGCTCCACACGTGCACCCCTCATCGTGAACAAATCCATGACAGAGAAACGTGACTGGCGCGACGCCGCGCGTACACCGGGGCTGCGAGCACGAGATCGAACCGCCGCGCCCGGACCGCGTGCTCTCAGCCCAAGCCACAAAACGGCTGCACGAAACCAGCAAAGACCTGGTCTAGTCCCGGTTTAGTTCTGGTCTAGACCTGGTTTAGTTCTGGTCTAGACCTGGTTTAGTCCACGTTTAGTCCTAGTCTAGTCTCTTAGCCAATCAGGACGCAGAACACAATGTTACACTATAAAAAAAAAAAAAAAGTTACACTATAAAAAAAAAATTGAAAAAAAAAATTGAAAAAAAAAATCAGCGAAACAGCGAGGCCGCGAACAGTGAACTGCGATAGAGCGAGGGTTCATTGTATTAAACTGTTCACTTGTAAACATCGCCACTTACAAGTGAACAGGCTAATAATAATAAATGTGGATAACTTTGATAGAATTCTCTGTAACTGTGCCTTCCCTGTGCCAGGCCCTGGACTATTGTCACAGTATGGGCATCATGCATCGAGACGTGAAGCCGCACAACGTCATGATCGACCACCAACTCAGGAAGGTACGACTTTATTTAAAATGGACTCCATTTCTCTGTCTGTTTCTCTGTGGAACCCCTCTGCTTATCCCCTCTCTCTCACGCTCTACATCCCCTCTTTCATGTCATCTTCTTTTATATCAATGCCCCGTCCTCTGTCATCTCACCCCTGTCCTCTGACCCATGTGGCAAGCACTCGTGTCTCACAGCAGGAAAGTTCCAGGAAAGTTCCAGGTTCAACTTCCGGGCCTTTCTGTGTGTTTGCATGTTCTCTCTGGCTGCATTTCAATTCTCTTTCCTCGCTTCCTTCTCCTTGATCCCTCTCTTCGATCTTCTGTTTTTAAGGCTACGTTTATATGACGACGGTCTGAACAGAAGACGCAAAAGTGGCGTCGCGTCTTCACTTTTTATTCCGCGTTTAGACGAGCGTTTTTGGGAGGAAATCAAAAGTGTGTGGAATTGGATTGTGCCAGGCAGCTAGGTGGCGCTGTGATACATTATTACTATGTCCGAATCTTCCTTCTTCTCATCTGCATCTTCTCATCTGTATGTGACGTAAACGCGCACGCGACGTCGGCAGATTTGACCAGAGATTTGAGTCTTGGGCAGTGTAGACGAAAACGCTACAGCGGAGCATATTAAAGTTTTCCACTTTGGAGGGTGGTTTCAGTTTTTTGCATTTTTAAGCCTCCAAAATGCCGTCACCGTCTAAACGAAAGGCACTTCCGATAAAATATTTAGTCGTTTTTACTCGTGTAAGCGTTCTCGTATAAACAGGCCCCAAGTGTTGTCCTGAAGAAAACCACAGAAGGAAGGAGTAAACCTGAGGGACGCTTAAGGAGCAGACTTCAGAGAAAAGAATCAAACTTTATTGGTCCTCCTCTCTCCTCACTGTGTCTCCTCTGTGGGCGGGACTTCCTCATCCATTTCCTGCAGAATCGAGGAGAAGAATCAAGGAGAAAATGAGACGCTGCCCCTGTGTAACTAAGACTTGGGCCATTCCTCTGTCTTACCCCTTCGTCTTACCCCTACCCGTTGGTTTTGTGCGTTCATGTGAGGGCAAGGGGTGTCCCGATTCTAATTTTGATCAAGGGCTCGGGCCACGACCTCGGGCGACATACCCCTTGAAACGAAGTAAGCTCTCGACCTGACTTGAAACGAAGGTGTACGACTACAAGCTCAGGCAGGTTTTGGGATCAGGATGGCAGCGTCACATCAACCAGCCGAGGAGTCTCATAAATGTATTTTCAGCAGTTGTAATTATCGATTAGCAGTTTAGCAGGTTTACAGTTATGACGCTTATGTTCTACGTGAACTGTTGTTGCGGTGTCTGTTTAGCCGACATTATCGTTTTCATCGAACTTTCATGCATAAACAAGCTAGTTTTTTTGTCGAACTGAGGTACCAGATAATGACCTTTGTTTACGTTTGTTTGCGTCAGTTGTTGTCGCCTCTGTAGACGTAGCAGCTCAGGTAGAGGCGAGGGACGATGACGCAAACGGTAAGCGAGAGGTGTCCCATTTCTTAGGGGAACATTCGTACCCTGAGCCCTCTCAGCTCGGTATCGAGGGGTAAAGACTTAGATAAAGGGGAAAGGGAAGGGGAAGGGGTAAGACAGAGAAATGGGACGCAGCCTTAGACAAACTTTATTGACCCACAAGGGAAATGATTTGGATTATTTGTGTGGGTGGGTTTCCTTTGGACACTCTCGTTTCCTCCATCAGCCCAAAACATGCAGCAAAGGTCAAAACCTCCAGCTCAAGTCCTGACCAAGACAAGACCACGATCTGGAGATGGTTCCTGACAGGCTTAACCCAGAGACTCTGAAGGACAAAGTCTCTTCCAGGGAGCGGACACTGTACCTTAATCATGTCCTGTGCTCTGTCCTCAGCTGCGTCTCATTGACTGGGGTTTGGCGGAGTTCTATCATCCTGCTCAAGAGTACAACGTCAGGGTCGCCTCGCGTTATTTCAAAGGCCCTGAGCTGCTAGTCGACTATCAGGTACAAGTCCATCTCCGCCACCTCTGCCTGTAACCATCAAACATACAGATATTTTTATTTATTCTACTGTTTTTGTCCTCTCAAAGTCCCACATTGAATACGTTACACAATAAAATCAAACATGTTTTTACTGACAAGAAATTATCTTTATATTTTTTGGAGTATTCTGATAATGAGATATTTTTGAAATCCATAAAAAATGGGCTAAGAATTGCCTGTAAATGTTTTGGTTTAGGTTCAAGTCTCAAATGTGAAAGGACAAATATTATCTACACTAATCTATCACACTAACGAGGCAAAGTTTCTATAATTTAAAACAAGGCAAATAATTCAAAGCTCCAAACCACGTGCTTTATTGATCGACAAGGGAATCGAATATAAAGAGGAAAAAATGTAAATGATAATTGTAAATTCTAAATAAAAAACAGCAAGAGGCAAATGTCAAATGAGGCATAATTATAAAAATGTACATGTACAAGTAATAATAAAATACAGAAATATTGTTATACAAATATATCTTGGCTATATATATGAGAGATTTACTGACAGGATTGGCTGTAGATCTCCATTACAAAGCGATTTGAAATAACTGAATTTCTATTTAAAATTATGCTAAAATGTATGTATGATTTGAATATTCAGAGTAAAATTACTACAGAGATTTTCACAGATATTCAGTGGGTACAGGAAGTATCCAGACCCTTACATTTTCCACTCTTTGTTATATTGCAGCCATTTGCTAAAATCATTAAGTTTTTTTTTTCTTTTTTCTCATTAATGTACACACAGTTCAAAAGTTCAAAGTTCAAAGTCAGCTTTATTGTTAAAAACCATATGTACAGGTCGCACACACAGGATTTGAAATTGCAGCGCCCCCTAGGCCCACAGTGAACATGTGATAAACAAGACAATAAACATCATGACTAAAACATCACTTATGCCTGTAGCAAAAGTACGGCACCCCAGCGCCCTCTACCGACAGAAAAACACAGAATTGTTGACATATTTGCAGATTTCTTAAAGCCCCAGTGTGTAGGATTTGTGGCGCATAGGTGGATGGTGCTATTGCACTTTCTGTTTTAGCTACGGCAGACCTCGAGGGACCCGTGCACGAGCCGTGCGCTACTGTATAAATAAAACGCGGTCCCGTTTTTTTTTTTTTTCCTTTTTCTTTTCTCATGAAAACACACATTCCCGATCATGTACCATGACACTCTACACATCAAATGAAGCCTTACAGTCTCCTCTTTTTGACCATGCAATTCATTTCCCTGCACAACAATCACTCCCCGAGCACATGGGGCTTTTATACGGAAAAGCACAAAACAAGGTTAGCTTACCTTAGAATGCTTTGCACAGGTCAAACTCTGTATTTCACCATAAACTTGCTCTCAATTTGTCCGTAAGGATCCAGCGAATAAAATCCAGTAAAACAATTTAGTCCAAAACATGTGTTAGATCCATTACGACGTCTGATCCGGCAGCATGCTTGTGTTGTTTACCCAAAACCACGAGCCTTGCCGAAGGCGGAGCCCAAATGTCCTTCTGCGGCTTTCGTATTCAAAATGGCTGCCTCTGCATGGGGAAGATCCCCCTTTTATGTGACTATATCTAAGTCCAAAAGAATACTTTGATTTCATGATGGAAGTGAAAAGGCTTGGAAAACAATGTATTTTTGAATGGGTATCTTCAATTTCAGTAATTAACGGGTAAAAATCTTTCACACTGTCCCTTTAAAAAAGAAAAAGTTAAATCTCACATGGTCAGAAGTATTCAGAGCCTTTGCTGTGACACTCGTATATTTAACTCCGGTTCTGTCCATTTGTTCTGATCCTCCTGAGATGTTCTTCACCTTCACTGGAGTCCAGTTGTGATTGATTAAACTGATTGGATTGATTAGGAAAGCCACACACCTGTCTATATAAGAGCTGACGGCTCACAGTGCAGGTCAGAGCAAATGAGAATCATGAGGTCAAAGGAACTGCCTGAAGAGCTCAGAGGCGACGTTTACACGTAGCCGGGTATTTTGAGGAACGAATATTTTTCTCCCTCCGTTTTCCAAAATAAGCCCTGTTTACACGTACACAGGTATTTTTAAAAACAGAGACATTTTCCTTTGTTTGTGCCTTTCGTTTACACAGAAACGGCAAATTCGCCTCTGAAAACGAAGGAGAACGCTCTGCAAGCCGATCAGAATCACACTTTTGGTGCGTCAGCTCCTAAAACTGTTTATCTCACTTTACACACAAACACGAAACCAAAATCTCCACTTTTGCCGGAGATTTTAGAAAGAGTCGTTTTCAGAGGAAAAATCTGTTTGTGTGTAAAGGCACAAATGAAAGGAAAAGTCTCAGTTTTTCCAGATACCCGGGTATGTGTAAACAGGCCCAGAGACACAGTTCCCCTCACAGTTCCCTCGGGGTCTTTGTTTTAATAAAATCATGTAACTGCGGAGGAACAAAATTTTATATATAAAACATCCAGATTTGAAATGAACAAAATTATTCAAATTAAGCAAGTTATACAGTCATACCTCACCTTACGAAAGACCCAACTAACGAATAATCCAAGTTACGAAACGCCTTTACGTAAAATTTTCGTCTCTGAATAGGAAAGAAAATGTAAGTTACGAAACGCGAAATCTCAAAAATTCAAATGATGCGCGCTCGGCTTCGCAGCCGCCCGAATCCCCCGAAACGTAAATACACTTGTAAATAGACTCTCCAACAGGGTTTGGGGGGTATTGGGCGCCTTGGAACGAATCAGGCCTTTTACACTGCAACTCTACTTACGAAAAAATCACGTTACGAAACCACTTCTGGAACAAATTAATTTCGTAAGGTGAGGTATGACTGTACTTGTCTAAAATAGTGGTTTCTGTCCAATATTTTCACAGCTTTTTAAAAAAGTGATTCAACTGGTTTGAGTGTTGTGCCCATGTGGTTCTGCAGATCTCTATATGAGAGTCATGAAATATAAAAACATTCCATGAAACATAAAAGGATCTTTTCTGTCTACAATTAACAGGTTTTGTGAGGTTTCATGTGTTTCTTAAATGCCAGTGTCGGGCCTTAAGATGAGATTTAAACACTCCCGTTGGGACGTGGGGGGCAGAGCGTTCCAGAGTTTGGGGCCGGGCACAGAGAAGGTCCCGTCCTCCTGGTTTAAACCTCGTCTTAGGCTCCAGGAGTTGGAACACTCCCGTTGGGGCGTGGGGGGCAGAGCGTTCCAGAGTTTGGGGCCGGGCACAGAGAAGGTCCCGTCCTCCTGGTTTAAACCTCGTCTTAGGCTCCAGGAGGTGGAGACTGTTGAAGCAGCTGTTGTTTCCTGTGTGACAGATGTATGACTACAGTTTGGACATGTGGAGTCTGGGCTGTATGCTGGCCAGTATGATTTTCCTGAAGGAGCCATTTTTCCACGGACAAGACAACTACGACCAGGTACCAGGACCGTGGTCCCGTCTCGCAGTGAATGTTACGGGATTGTCTGTTCCTGAATGTTTTTCCTGTGTGTGTAGTTGGTGCGCATCGCAAAAGTCCTGGGCACAGATGAGCTGTTTGGATACCTGCACAAGTACCACATCGAGCTGGACACGCGCTTCAAGGACCTGCTCGGACAGTGAGTCCAGACTGCAGATATACACATGACCAAAAATTCATATCACGGTGTTTTTCAAGATTATATCAATGTCACGGTATTTGACAGTATTTTTTTTCATGTACTAAGTGGTTCCATGTCTTTGGCGAAGTGGACAGTAACAGCGTTGGTAATATCGTTCCACCGTTTGCTTTTCTTGTCGCAGGCGGTCCCCTTAGCAAACGCGTCTTTGAGTAATGTCTGAGTGGCGTTTTGTGTCGCGGCGCCGACTTGAACGTTCCCTGCAGACGTGGAAGAGGATGCAGATCTTAGTTTCGTGCATTCTTCATATTCCAGGACGTGTTTGTGACGGAGGTGGTGAAGCAGATCACTCGTGTCGCCTCCTGCGGCTACGACTTTAGCCCGACGACATTTACAGGCGCCAGATTTTTAAAAGTTCTTCCACACGACTGACACGGCTCCTCTTATCGGTATAAGTTGCACTGTGTCTTTCTCCATCCATGTTGTTCACCGCTCGACACACACTGAGCTTCCACCGCTCTCACGCCAAAACAGTCCCCCTCTCAAACAATGTCTTGCAGCGTCACATTCAAAACAGTCCCCCTCTCAAACAATGTCCTGCAGCGTCACGTTCAAAACAGTCCTCTCAAACAATGTCCTGCGGCGTCACGTTCAAAACAGTCCCCCTCTCAAACAATGTCCTGCAGCGTCACGTTCAAAACAGTCCCCCGCTCAAACGATGTCCTGCAGCGTCACGTTCAAAACAGTCCCCCTCTCAAACAATGTCCTGCGGCGTCACGTTCCGCCGCTCTGTGTTCCCCACGTTTTGTACGCACACACTCACCGGGATTGGGATTAGTGCTGTCAGGCGATTAAAAAAATAATCTAATTAATTGCAGGATTTGTAATTAATTAATCTAATTAATCACATTTTGAGAGGGAGAGAGATTGTGATTGAACGAGTGAACCCACTTTGTGACTGAGTTTGAAACAATCGTTTCCCAAATTCTGCAAAGGTAGATGTTGGTTTGGTGGTTTTGGTGGATTGGTGAAGTGCGCTCACGCTCTCACGGACGTGTTTGTCGTTCAATTGATCCGTCAGGCTGAAGCAGCTTCGGTGATCGGAAAATTCTTTTTGACAAAAGCTCCAAATCACAGCGTTCTTGTCGATCGTCCCGTCTTTGTTCTTTTTATAAATAAACTCGCCGTTCAAAGGCCCTGGCAGTGATTCGCTCACCGCACGCCAAATTTAAAATGCACATTGAACTGTCGCTCATAATTAATTGCGTTAATTTTTATAACGCGTTAATTTGCAGTGTAATTAATTAATCTAATTAACACATTAAACTGACAGCCCTAATAGGGATATATGAAAAATCCATATCATAAATAAAAAACACAGGTATTCGGTATGAAGCGGTATACCGCCCAGCCCTACTCTACAAATGAGCACATGTACGGCAGAGATTTGAGCCTGTGTAGAAAAGGGCACTCGGGGCAGAACAGGCAGCAGCTTGAGCCCCTCCAACTCCATCTGGACCATCAGGACGTGCTCGCCGTGGCCGTGATCTGATTCAGTTTGTCCAAAGTCCGTGGTCAGCCGTCGGTCAGTGTTCGTCCAGGACTGTCCTCTTCATGGTGTGTTCTGTCCCTCAGACAGTCTCGTAAACGCTGGGAACAGTTCGTGCAGCCGGAGAACCAGCACCTGGTGAGTCCTGAAGCTCTGGACCTGCTGGACAAGCTCCTGAGATACGACCACCAGACGAGACTGAGCGCAGCCGAGGCCATGCAGCACCCGTACTTCTGTGAGGCCCTGAACGCACCACCTGAACACAGAGCACCTGAACGCACCACCTGAACGCACCACCGGAACACAGCACCTGAACGCACCACCCGCACAGAGCACCTGAACGCACCACCCGCACAGAGCACCTGAACGCACCACCCGCACAGAGCACCTGAACGCACCACACATACATACTGCAGAGAGAGCACCTGAACGCACCACCTGAACGCACCACCTGAACGCACCACCTGAACGCACCACCTGAACGCACCACCTGAACGCACCACATGAACGCACCACATGAACGCACCACCTGAACGCACCACATGAACGCACCACCTGAACGCACCAGCTGAACGCACCACCGGAACACAGCACATGAACGCACCACCGGAACACAGAGCACTTGAACGCACCACCCGCACAGAGCACCTCAACGCACCACCTGAACGCACCACCTGAACACAGAGCACCTGAACGCACCACCTGAACACAGAGCACCTGAACGCACCACCGGAACACAGAGCACCTGAACGCACCACACATACATACTGCACAGAGAGAGCACCTGAACGCACCACCCGCACAGAGCACCCGAACGCACCACCCGCACAGAGCACCTCAACGCACCACCTGACCGCACCACCTGAACACAGAGCACCTGAACGCACCACCTGAACACAGAGCACCTGAACGCACCACCGGAACACAGAGCACCTGAACGCACCACACATACATACTGCACAGAGAGAGCACCTGAACGCACCACCCGCACAGAGCACCCGAACGCACCACCCGCACAGAGCACCTCAACGCACCACCTGAACGCACCACCTGAACACAGAGCACCTGAACGCACCACCGGAACACAGAGCACCTGAACGCACCACACATACATACTGCACAGAGAGAGCACCTGAACGCACCACCCGCACACAGAGAGCACCTGAACGCACCACCTGAACACAGAGCACCTGAACGCACCACCGGAACACAGAGCACCTGAACGCACCACACATACATACTGCACAGAGAGAGCACCTGAACGCACCACCCGCACAGAGCACCCGAACGCACCACCCGCACAGAGCACCCGAACGCACCACCCGCACAGAGCACCCGAACGCACCACCCGCATAGAGCTCCCGAACGCACCACCCGCACAGTAAACCTGAACGCACCACCGGAACACAGAGAGCACCTGAACGCACCACCTGAACACAGAGCACCTGAACGCACCACCTGAACACAGAGCACCTGAACGCACCACCTGAACACAGAGCACCTGAACGCACCACACATACATACTGCACAGAGAGAGCACCTGAACGCACCACCCGCACACAGAGAGCACCTGAACGCACCACCTGAACACAGAGCACCTGAACGCACCACCTGAACACAGAGCACCTGAACGCACCACTGGAACACAGAGCACCTGAACGCACCACACATACATACTGCACAGAGAGAGCACCTGAACGCACCACCCGCACAGAGCACCCGAACGCACCACCCGCACAGAGCACCTCAACGCACCACCCGCACAGAGCACCCGAACGCACCACCCGCACAGAGCACCTGAACGCACCACCCGCACAGAGCACCTGAACGCACCACACATACATACTGCACAGAGAGAGCACCTGAACGCACCACCCGCACAGAGCTCCTGAACGCACCACCCACACACAGCACCTGAACGCACCACCCACACACACACACACAGCACCTGAACGCACCACCCACACACACACAGCACCTGAACGCATCACCCACACACACACAGCACCTGAACGCACCACCCACACACACAGAGCACCTGAACGCACCACCCACACACACAGAGCACCTGAACGCACCACCCGCACAGAGCACCTGAACGCACCACACATATATACTGCACAGAGAGAGCACCCGAATGCACCACCCACACAGAGCGCCTGAATGCACCATCCACACAGAGCGCCTGAATGCACCACAAACACAGCACCCGAACGCACCACACACACACACACACACACACACACACACACACACACACACACACACACACACAGCACCTGAACGCACCACACACAGCACCTGAACGCACCACACACACACACAGCACCTGAACGCACCACACACACACACACACACACACACACACAGCACCTGAACGCACCACACACACACACAGCACCTGAACGCACCACACACACACACACAGCACCTGAACGCACACACACAGCACCTGAACGCACCACACACACACACACACAGCACCTGAACGCACCACACACACACACACACACACACAGCACCTGAACGCACCACACACACACACAGAGCACCTGAACGCACCACACAAACACACACAGCACCTGAACACACCGTCCTTGGCAAACCTGCACCTTCAGGGGGACTTCCGCCTGCTCAGACGTGGAGTTTTAAGAGTTTGTCACCGTCACACACACTTTTCCAACCTGGACGTGACGCGTTTGTGCTGATGAAAAGTCTGTGTTTTCCAGTTCCTGTTGTGAAGGAACAGACCAACGCCAACTCAGACGGATCCAAGGCAGTGAACTCGAACGCCACATGATACTTACTCAACAGGTAAATGTCGGGCAGTGCCTCATGTAATAGGATATAGATATAGATTATTTGTAAATGATCAAATGAATTGTACTTTGCCCTACAAATACAAACGTTACTCTAAAAATCCATTGGAACTGTATGTAACTGTATCATCTTAAATTTCATAAACGTGATCTATCTGCATCTGTGTTAAACATGTTCAAATCCCTTTTACTGATAATTGTTTTCCATTTCAGTCAATTTTTAATGATAAAACATTGAACTAGTGCAGCTTCTGCCGCTCATGAGTGAATTGTGGAAGTTCTGAGCTTTCGCATGGGCTGCATCAAATTTTTTTTTTCTCGCTTCCTTCTCTTTGATTCCTCTCCTCGATCCTCCATTTTTCAGCTGCCAATCAAATGTGGCATATTAAGTGTTGTCCCAAAGAAAACCACGGAATGAAGGAGCAAACTTGAGGGAGGCTTCAGGAGCAGTCAGGGCTGGACTGGGACAAAAAACGGCCCTGGGCTTAGACCGGCCCCTCATAATGAGCGGAGCACAACGGACTAATTTATGTTTGTGTTTCCCGAAGCAAAGTATTTTACTATTGTTATGTCTTGGCCGAGGGGAAACCAGGGCGCAACATTTAAAGGAAAAATCCCCCAAACCACCAGCAAACTCACAGTAACTACACATTCAACAGTTTATTTAAAATGTATATTTTCTCATCGAATCTACACGATTCATGTAGGTCGCCTGTTTTGGCTTCAAAACGGCAAATTTCACTGAAAGGTGAGCGATTTTCATGCCTGTCCATCACCTAAAAGTCCCAGTATTATCCTAACATTACTACTGCTGACCTGCTGTGCCTGTGCGACACTTCCCTGGTCACTCTGTCCCTCGGGTTCTCTCGGGTTCCCTCAGGATCTCTTGGGTTCCCTCGGGTTCCCTGTCCACAGTCTGTGGCTGCTCCTCTCCCTGTCCACCTTCAGCCTGGGCTGCAGAGGACGTGGAGGCTCCAGCCCCTCCAGAGAATATGTCTGTTATTTTAGAACATTTTGCAGCGTCTATAGTGAGATTTTTAAATCTTTTATCCCGTAACTTCTCCACACCCCCTTTCTGCCGCTTCTCCATGTTTCCACCTCAACACTGAAACTGTCAGGATCAGTGCAGAGAAAGGGGCGGGACCGCTCTCGTAAGCTTCTTTATCCTGATTGGTTTAGTCCACTGTCTGTATTGAAGATGGACCAATGGGACGCCTCCTCTAAATTGTGGACCGGTCTCTAAGTAAAAAAAAAAAAATCAGCCCCTCGGACTGTCGGCCCACTGGGAAAATGTCTGGTATGCCTGATTATCAGTCCAGGCCTGGGAGCAGACGCCAGAGGAAAAAAAAGTTTCTTGGTCTCAGTGAGGAGTTTAAATCCTCTCTCCTCCCTGTGTCTCCTTTGTGGGCAGGACTTCTTACCCATTTCCTGCAGAATCGAGGAGAAGGAAGCGAGGACAGAGAAATGAGACGTGACCGTAGTCTGTCCAAATAGACCTAACCGTAACCCTAACCCTCTACTGAGAAACTGTAGTCTCTAACTCTGGGGACACAGGGCCAGATGCGCTCTTACACTTTTTAAAAAGTATATATACACTACATCTAGTTCGTTTAACTGGCAAATGGTACGAACACTGATATATCCTGGACATGTGAATGTAACCAATACAATCTGTTAATCAGTGATTCACTGAAATCCGTTCTGTTTTCTTTGTGTTTGTTTTCTACAGGATGAATCTTTGTTACCTCAGCTTGTGATGTTTCCAACAGCCTCTGGTTCAACTCGACGGCCATAAACAGAGCAGGACTGCACCCCAAATACCCCCAAATATACCCCAGATATACCCTTAAAGTACCCCAGGAACCCTCTTTAAGTCCTCCCGTAGACCCTAACCCAGTCCGAAACCACGCCCAGTCCCTCTACTTTATCAACCCACATATTTATATCTCTACACTGTACAAAGTGGCTTATTTTTAGGCAATAATCTTATTCCAATGTACATTTGTTATTAACGAATGCAATGAACTGCATATGCCAGTTTTATTCTTTATGTATGAGATAGTAGTTACATATTTATATTCTATAGGAGAAGCAGATGTATTGTTACAGAGGTTTACAGATTGTTTACATGTACAAAAGTGTCAAAAAGTCACAGGGACTTGAAATTCAGGGCAAAACGTTGTTGAAATTTAGTTGAATAGACTTTATTCAAATGAGTCTGATTCTGTTGCAGAGGGAGCTCCTGCCTCTAGGGGGCAGTATGTGATTATTTACTGAAGAGAGCAAAGAAAGAAAGAAGTCTTGGTTAGAGCTGAACTATTTTATTTAAAGAGGGGGTATTATGCAAGATTGACTTTGGAGTTTTTACTGTTATAACATTGTTCCTTCATCAAAAACACACCTGAAGACTTTTTAGATGATGTCCGTGCATGAGTAATTTTAGCGATCACTCCCGGGGCCTATTCAAACCCTCCTTACGTTTAGCTATGAGATTCTGTACAAGGCTCCGCCCATAAGCCTACGTCACCCATGCTCCCACACGACAAAAAAACCTGATACAAATCTGTACAAATGTGTGTAGAATCCCTCAGTCGTCCAGGTCGAATGCACGGCGAAAGGAGAAATTGTCAACTGGACAAAAGTTTATTTGGTCCTATCCATTTCTCAGCTCATCCAAGCTGCTTCTTCAGTTCTGGTCAGATGCTGGTGGACACTGCCTATATCTGCCTGAAGGGGGCGCTAACTACAATGAAATGACTCTGAGACTACCACACCTACTTGTTTACAGTTTGTGTTAGTTAGGTGGGCGGCTGGTTAGCTCAACTGGTAAGTCACTGACTTTCCCCAGGGGGATGTGGGTTCCAATCCCCCCTCCAGCAATGAGCTAGCCAGTGTGTGTCCTTGGGCAAGACCCTTCACGGTACTGCCCTCCGGGCGCCAAAAAGATGGCTGCTCACTGCTCCTGAAAAGGATGGGTCAAATGCAGAAGTCAAATTTCTCCCGTGTGTCACTGTGTGTGAGACCAAATAAAGACTTAATCTTAATCTCTTAGATCTGCAGTGGGAGTGGAGTGTGGGTCTTGTTAGCAGAACCATTCAGGACCAGAATGGTGTTTTCACACCTCTGGACCTGACCTGCTGCACTATTGTTTTCTTCGTTTTGATTTAGGTTTGAGGATAGAGTTATAGATGGAGACAAATGATGTCTGAGACCTCCATTTCTGTTCAAGGAAGGATTCTCTTTTTTGACAAAAATAGCCTCTTTAACTCTCCTCTCAAACCAGTTCTTTTCTCTGGCCAAGATCTGGACCTCACTGTCCTCAAAGGAGTGGCCCGTGGCTTTTAGGTGTAGATGTACGGCAGACTGAGGTCCTTTTAGGTGTAGATGTACGGCAGACTGAGGTCCTTTTAGGTGGAGATGTACGGCAGACTGAGGTCCTTTTAGGTGGAGATGTACGGCAGACTGAGGTCCTTTTAGGTGGAGATGTACGGCAGACTGAGGTCCTTTTAGGTGTAGATGTACGGCAGACTGAGGTCCTTTTAGGTGGAGATGTACAGCAGACTGAAGTCCACTCCGGCTCTCTCGTCTGTGTTGGTACATCCTCTTGTGAAGTGTCTGTAAAACTGTACAAAGCCACTTGACAAACCTGATGCGATGTGCAGGAGTTTGATTAGCGGGACGCACACACGCTGATTGTGTTGTGTTAGCGCTCTGAAGGGGGAGTGACTGAGCACGGAGAGCGAAGAGTTGTTTTAGGCGAACAATAAAAAGTAACATGGTGATCTAAATGTGACGTGTTAGAGTAAATACCCCACCAAAGTCAAATACCCCCTCTTTAATTTTTAATGTATTTCCTCCTGACGAGTGTTGCCGTCGTGTTTAGATTAGCCGTTTATTCATTTTTTTTAAAGCTATAATGTGTAACTTTTCTGGTGGAGAGCGCGCGCCGTCATCCTATCTCCACAAAGATGTCACTGCCATGCCTGGAACGTTCCACAGTATGGCATTAAACATATCGCTCTCCGTGGATACGAGGAGAGGCAGAAGCAGAAGCCAGCGGGCCAAGTTCCAGGTCAGATCTGTGGAGAGCAGAGCCCAGTCGCCGTGACGATGCACGTTTTCCCCGATTATGCTGAAGCAATAACTGTAATAAAACCTGTAAACCAATAAAGGTAGATAGTGTGTTTAATGCCGTACTGCGGAACGTTCCAGGCGAAGCAAGGGCATCTCGGTGAAGACAGGCAAAAAAAGTTACACGGTGAAGCTTTAAATCAGGATTCAAGCTTTAACATGTGACAGGACTGAAGTATGAACTGCACAGGGAGTTTAACCCACAACCTTTTTATGACGAGTCATTAGAGCTTTTAAATTTACAGATTTATGTAGTTACACTGATTCTTTTAAAGCTTGGCGAGATTTTAGTCCTCAAAAACACACCTGGAGTCGTTTGATTTCATTCACACACGTTTGACGAAGTCTTTATTATTCGTCTGTCAACATCTCCAACGCTCCAAACGCTCTGTTCCACCTCGTGATGTCATCGAGCTGCTCATTTTACCTTTAGTTCAGTAAAGATCGGCAGTTCCAGCTCTGAAACAACACTTCCAGTGGAAGTGTTGGGACAGACACTTCCTGTATTACCACATGACATCACAAGGTGGAAAGGAGTGTTTTCTGTTTTTATTTAGACGTGTGTGAATGAAACGAAACACAACTCCAGGTCTGTTTGTGATGAGGAAACATTAGAACAGATGAGAAAATGGTGTAATATGGGCTCTTTAATATCAGATTTCTTATGTTTAAGGGATAGTGCGGTTTTTATTTTATTTTTTATGTTAATCTGTATGGGTTTCCTTCTAAAAGTTACCAGTGTTGACACCGGCTTACCTCTCCGCTCAGCCCGGTTCGGCTCGCTTTCTGGAGCCCACGTAAGTAGGTCCGGTAACTTCCCTGGAACATGAAATAAAGCTTGTTTTTCTTCTCAAAACAAAACATTTGTCCGAAAGGTGATATATTTGTGTCCCAAACAGTTGTCCACGAAACATCCAGCAGCGTAGTTGGCATTCGCAGATTGTCTCTCTCGATTCGTATCACTGCGCCCATG
Organism: Paratrypauchen microcephalus; assembly: GCA_036785185.1. Classification (NCBI taxonomy): domain Eukaryota; kingdom Metazoa; phylum Chordata; class Actinopteri; order Gobiiformes; family Gobiidae; genus Paratrypauchen; species Paratrypauchen microcephalus. The sequence goes on along the minus strand of JAVJIX010000084.1, from coordinate 3,835,122 downwards.
TTAACTCTATCAGCCTGTTCACCTTTAGCGGAACTCAGTATGTTTACATAGGCTATGCTGACTACATCACCTGCTCCCATCCATCAATTATTGGCTAATGTCAACTATTGGCTAACTTCAACTATTGGCTAACTCATCTGTCATTGGTTAAAGGGATAGTGTTTTTTTTTTTTAATGTTAATCTGTATGGGTTTCCTTCTAAAAGTTACGTGTGTTGACACCGGCTTACCTCTGACAGTCTCAGCTGATCCCGGTTCGGCTCGCTTTCTGGAGCCCATGTAAGTAGGTCCGGTAACTTCCCTGGAACATGAAATAAAGCTTGTTTTTCTTCTCAAAACAAAACATTTGTCCGAAAGGTGATATATTTGCATCCCAAACAGTTGTCAACGAAACATCCAGCAGCGAACTTAGCGATCGGATATTGTGTCTGCCGACTCATATCACTGCGCTCACGTTAGCATATTAGCCTGTTCACCTTTAGCGGAAGTGTACGGCAGATGCGGTCCGCCGCAAGGGGAAGTTTACAAGTGAACGGGCTGATACGCTAACATGAGCGCCGTGATATGAGTCGGCAGACACAATACGCGATCGCTAAGTACACTGCTGGATGTTTCGTTGACAACTGTTTGGGACGCAAATATATCACCTTTCGGACAAATGTTTTGTTTTGAGAAGAAAAACAAGCTTTATTTCATGTTCCAGGGAAGTTACCGGACCTACTTACGTGGGCTCCAGAAAGCGAGCCAAACCGGGATCAGCTGAGACTGTCAGAGGTAAGCCGGTGTCAACACACGGAACTTTTAGAAGGAAACCCATACAGATTAACATTAAAAAAACAAAAAAACGCACTATCCCTTTAATGCTTGGAAGCTACTCTACAGATCCCCTTACAAGGATGGGGACTATGGGCAGTAAATTTGGAACACTGCATAGCTCAACACTATATAGGTGGCCACAGTGGTCAGTTCTGTGTGTGGTGTGGGCCAAGGGAACAAGATGTCTGTGTGTGGACGATGAGGCAACAGAAAGATGTCTGATGCCATTTACGTTTGTATTCTGCTGCCTAATTCAACATTAAATGCTAATCATCTTGAGTTTTACCCTTTTTACGATCCCTTTTCCTAAAACTCACAGTACGGTGGAAGCGGTCCGCCGCAAGCCGAAGTTTACAAGTGAACAGGCTGAGTTAACATGGTGATACGAATTGAGAGAGACAATACGCGAATGCGAAATATGCTGCTGGATGTTTCGTGGACAACTGTTTGGGACGCAAATATATCGCCTTTCGGACAAATGTTTTGTTTTGAGAAGAAAAACAAGCTTTATTTCATATCCCAACAAAGTTACCGGACCGACTTACGTGGGCTCCAGAACGCCCGAACCGGGATCAGCTGAGACTGTCAGAGGTAAGCCGGTGTCAACACACGGAACTTTTAGAAGGAAACCCACACAGATTAACATAAAAAAAAAAAAAAAAACACTATCCCTTTAAAAATCGTTTTATTTACAGAGTATTTAAATTACGTTAAAATACCTCAGTGTAAAACGTATATTCGTGAAGTTAAATGAAAAATGGTTCTAATTAAGTTATTCAACCCTGAGCGTCGTGTTTAGACTCGTAGGGACTGGGCGGTGCTTTCAGACCTTTTAAAGAACAGGGCTGCACAATCCGTCACTAAAAATTAAACATTCAAAATCCCCTGAAAATGAATGTATTGTGTCACCTTTTCAAATCCATTTTTTTATTTTCTATGTTGCCTGAACTGATAACTTCTAAGTAAAACCATCTAAAGTCCCAGTTTGTTTTGGATCTGAATAAAAACAGGTGACACAATTTATTTATTTTTCTTATTGCCATGGCGTTGGCTCTTTATTAAAACGCTGCAACAATAAATACATTTTAAAGCTGCATTGTGTAACTTTTTGGTCTGAGGTCCGTCACCTGCTTGTTTCTATGGAGATGTCATTGCTCTGCCTGGAATGTTCCACAGTGTGACATTAAACAGCTCTACTTTACATTTATTCGATTACAGGTTAGAGCTCAAAAATACCTAGAAAAACAAACATTCTGACTGTGATCTGACCTGTAACTTGGACTGGTTTGTTCTAAATGACAAAAGAAAGGTTTAATGCCATACTGTGAAACATTCCAGATAAAGCAATAACTTCTTCATGGAGAAAAGCAGGAGCTCAGTCACACAGGAGAAGCTCAGAGTAGAGCCACTGCTCCTCCACGTGGAGAGGAGCAGCTGAGGTGGCTCGGGCGTCTGTTCCGGACGCCTCCTGGACGTGTTCCGGGGAAGACCCAGGACACGTTGGAGGGACTATGTCTCCCGGCTGGCCTGGGAACGCCTTGGGGTCCCCCTGGAGGAGCTGGAGGAAGTGTCCGGGGTGAAGGAAGTCTGGGAGTCCCTGCTTAGACTGTGTCCCCCACGACCCGACCCCGGATAAGAGGAAGAACATGGATGGAGAAAAACATTTGACAGACCCTCCACCAGAAAAGTTACACAGTGCATCTTTAAGTTAAAATAGCTTTAATTAAAATTTGAGGATAGTAGAAGTGTCGATTGTCAATTAAAATCCTAGTTAAAATTTTATAAATCCATGCATGTCAAATTAAGCTGCATATTTTGAATAATTTGTGTAGATTTGTGATTTTTAGACTGGACGTTGACAAGTCGAATGAAGAAATGGGGTCTGGATCAGATTTTTGTACGCTCCCAGATAAACTCACACTACTGTTACTAAACTGTTACTGTTATACCAGTGCAGAGGCTTGCTAAAAATAATGCTTTATATGGGAACTTTTAAGTGCACATGACGGGTTAGACTGCTCATTTCACTAAAACCTATCATTCGGTTTAAGACTCGGTTTACTGCTTTTGGTGCAGTTATAATTTTCCTTCCTGGTTGGACATTGGAGCAGATGTGAATTTCGTCCCGGTAACTGTTACCTAGCAACCATGATGTAAACAAATTACACAACAGTTATGATTAAAGAAAAATAAATGACAGCATCTTTATGTTGTTAACTGAAGGTTTAAAATGCCTTCCTTGTGCATTAATTCTGTGTGTTTTTGCTGGCGTCCAGTAGGGGGAGGGATTGTTTTGGAAAACTCTTGCTGCTTCCTGTATCTTTGAACTTTTCCTTTCTTGAACTGACTAGAATTGATGTAAAATTCTGATAAATATTTGCCACAGGCGCTCTCTCGCCAAACCAAATCAGAATGAGAGAAACAAAAACCTGTCCCGTGCACTTGAAGCCTTTTTCCACCAGTGGTTCACACGTTTGTCCTTTACTTTACTTTAGTGACATGTGCAGCCCTGCTCTGTCCCTGTGTGTGTGAGAGAGACGAGTTTGTGAAGTGACGGCTGACCTCAGATCAGCTCAGAGACCAGATATATCAGAATAAATGTTTTTATTTAAACACAAACTCATGTGGGTTTTTATTTCTGTTTAGTCAGTTTATTCTGAGACGGGTCACAGCCAATCATCTGTCCACAGCCAGATTAAACCACACCAAAATAAAATTAAAATAACAATTTGAAGACACAAAAACAGATCTAAAAAAAAAAAGTTGGATATCTATATGAATCTGGACAGGAACAAAAGGATGCTCTTTTAATGGAAATGAACAGGTGCACTGGAGCGGCACCAGTCAGAGCCCCTCAAACTGGATTTACATGTGGAGGTCATTTCAAGTTTCTCACTTTTGGTGTTTTTTGTCTGGTTTTCCACTAGTGCTGCTTTGGCTACAGTGATGGTCACTACTGGCAGTATGAGGCCATTCTTTAACCCTACACAAGTTGCACAGAATGTCCAACTTCTCCAGGATGGCACATCTGGACTTGCATAAAGAGATTTAATGTGTCTCCCAGCACGATCTCCAGAACATGGAGGAGATTTTAGGACACAGGCAGTTCCTCTAAGAGAGCTGGACAGGGCTGTAGAAGGTCCCCAACCCATCAGCAGCACCTATATCTGCTCCTTAGTACAAGGAGGAACAGGTTGGGCACTGCCCAGGTCCTATTGAATGACCTCCAGCAGGCCCCTGGTGTGAATGTCTCTCCCCAAACAATGAGAAACACACTTCCTGAGGGCACCACGTCCTATAGTGGGCCGTGTGCAGCACCATGGAGCTCCACTGGAATTTGCTAAACCACACCAGAATTGACAAGTCCATGACTGGTGCCCTGTGCTTTTCACAGATGAGAGGAGGTTCACCCTGAGCTCCTGTGATAGACGTGAAAGAGTCTGGAGAAGACGAGAACGCTCTGCTGTCTGCACCAGGGTTCAGCATGAGTGGTTTGGCGGTGGGTCAGTGATGGTCATGGAGGCATTTCCATGGAGGGACACACAGACCTCTACTGGCTAGAAAACCCCAGTCTGACCGCCATAAGGTATCAGGGTGAAATCCCTGAAGCCATTGTCAGACCTTACGCTGGTGCAGCAAGTCCTGGGTTCCTCCTGATGTCCGGCCTCATGTGGCAAGAGTCTGCAGGCAGAACCTGGAGGATGAAGCGACTGATACAGTTGAATGGCCCTCAGGATCTCCTGACTTAAACCCGATAGAACACCTCTGGGGCATTATCAAAGTTCAAAGTCAGCTTTATTGTCAATTCTGCCATATGTGTTCAACATACAGTGAATCGAAATTTCGTTTCTCTCTGGCCAGGTAGTGCAAAAAGACAGTGTACAAAATACAATATGAAGACAAAACACAACAAAAACTATCTAAGACAGAGATCTAAGTTAAAACTAAAGTCTACGGTCTAAAATCTTAAAACAGTGCAACATTATGTTAAAGTCTGTCAGACAAATCCGGGTTGCTCCTCAGACTCTACAGGAGCTCAGTGATGCTCTTACACAGATCTGTGAGGACATCCCACAAGACACTGTCTCATCAGGGGCATGCACGACGTTGTCAAACATGCACTCAAGCACGTGGGACTACACAAGAGACTGAGAAGCATTTTGATTTGCTGAAATAAAATGTTGGTATTGTGCAAAATGGACTTTTTGGAGCTTTCTACCATTTTATAACTTTCCCTTATTGAACGTTTTAGACGGCCCAGACGACCTTTTTTAAGCTCATTTGCCAAATGAAACACCAGTACAGCAATAATACAATAGAATGCATGATTTATGACAATTTTATGATTTTTATTTAAGTAGAGCAAAAAAAAAAAAAAAAAGCTGTGGAAACAGCATGTTTACATAAAAACAAACATTGAAATGACATTGGGTCTGGATTGGCTCAGAGCTGTAGATTCTGCTTCATACTGCCCCTTTTACATCACAGATTACCTGTCGTGTTTCACAAAGAAATAAACTAAAAACATCCAAGGCATTCGTATTTATGGCAAGCAAAATGTGTGAAAAACGTTAATACTGACCACTAAAAGAAAAAAAAAAGATTTTTAACAACAGAAACAGGATGGATCGTTTCCTGACAATGAAATTAGCAAAATTCTATTGGCCTTTTAAACACAAAGGGAAATTCTGAGGTGATTTAACATTTACAAACCTGAAATAATACATTTAAAAGCTCATAAAACCCCTGCTCTATATGGGGGGGAGACTTCCCTTTCTGTGCACACTTTTGGCAGTCAAAGCAGTAAGTGTGTTTCCTAAAACTTGTGGTTGTGGCTTTATGTTCTGTAATTAAAACATCAACACTCAACAAGATTTTGTCAGTAAAAAATTCTTTCGCTTTTGTTTATTTGTGCTGACAGAGAAGACAGTGAAGTTTGTGACAGTTGTTGAACCTGAACCTGCCTTCCACCTCAATTTTAAACAAAATCATGTACAAAACTTTTATCTAATTATTCAGAGATCACAACAATCAGGATAAATTAGATTAAGGAAGCTGTCTATGTTCACTACTATTTTCAAAAACAGAAACAAGAACTGGAGAACTTCAGCTTGTCTTAATGGAAGATTAAACAGGATTAGACCACCTCCAGCCTCTGTGGGCTCGACGTCTAAAGGAGCTTCAGCCGATCATCTACCCACAGCAAGATTAAACTACTTATACTGCACAATACAAGAGGGGGTATAAGGCAAAACTGACTTTTTGGAGCTTTCTACCATGTTATAACGTTCCCTTATTAAAAACATGCCTGAAGAGGTTTTCCATGTACTGATATACTGCCCTGTACTCTCCTTTTACACCACGCATAATTTTATTTATTGACCTTTATTTAACCAGGAATAAGGGTTAAATAAAGGTCACCAGGAAATGTCCCATTGAGATTAAGAAGTGAAGCCTGTTCACTTGTAAACTTCCCCTTACGGCGGACCGCATCTGCCGTACACTTCCACTAAAGGTTAAAGATCCCATGACATGGTACTTCTTGATGCTTTTATATGGCTCCTTAATGGTTCCCTAATACTGTAAATGAATCCTTCTTCAAAATCAACACTCAGTGCATGAGAAAGACACATACCACAGACATGGTAAAAAAATCTCTCTCTGAACACCTCATTCTGGGCCTTGTTGCTTGAATGCAAATGAGAAGGACAGAGATAGGTCAGAGCAGCAGGTGGGGGTGGGGGGGCAAATGCGCCGCTGTTTCCTGGATTAGCGCTGCGCTCTGCGCTGTTTCCCACTTCCGCGTTTTATGCGCGAAGGAAGAAAGGAGAGCTGTTTCAATGAAAAAAACACATTTTCACAGAAAATAAAATCAAACTGCTGTTTCAGAGGTCCAGAGGGTTGGGTAAAGGACTTCCGAGCCTAGAAACACTTGCATATGCCCCCAGGCAAATAAAAAAACGCATTTCGCATTGCGTAGCTCATTCGCAGTCCAAACTCTCTGGGTGTGATTTACAGAGACGGTGTGGAAACACAGACGGTGGGGGGGTGGAACTGCATTTTCAATGTGACGTCAGAAAGTTTCCTTGTTCAGAATCGCCCGTTTGAGCTGTGTTTTTTTCAAACGCAGAAAAGGACCGCAAATGCTCAGTTTACACATTTCCAGACATCCCAAGTTCCAAAAACTCATTTCAGGGAGATGTCGTGCAGCCCCCCCAAACGAACGCGAACGCAATCTACGCAGCTGGATGTTTCGTGGACAACTGTTTCAGACGCAAATATATCACCTTTCGGACAAATGTTTTGTTTTGAGAAGAAAAACAAGCTTTATTTCATGTTCCAGGGAAGTTACCGGACCTACTTACGTGGGCTCCAGAAAGCGAGCCAAACCGGGATCAGCTGAGACTGTCAGAGGTAAGCCAACACACGGAACTTTTAGAAGGAAACCCATACAGATTAACATAAAAAACGCACTATTCCTTTAACCACTTGACCCCGGGTGTCGCTAATTAGCGACAAACTGCTTCCTGCAGCCTGTAGCCTACATAATGCATGCAAACAGGAAGTACCTAGGACCTTTTGCAAGCACTTGTTTCTTGTAGGACTGCTCAGAGGCTGAACAACATCCAGGTGATGGAAGCTAAGTAGTGAAAGTAGCAAATCTCTAACCTGGGAAATCCCAGGCTGCTTTTGTTCATTCCGATCTGAAAGACAACCTGGCAACTAGGCTAAGCGAGCTCTCCTGATTTTGGGAGCCAATCAGAGAGCGGGGAGGGGTAGAAATACGGTGACGCATACTACGTGACAAACGGAAACTTGTAGTTTGAACTGACAACTGACATGATTGGCTATGGGCTACGTATACGCCAAATGATAGACATTCGTAACGCCCAATAAACGGCTGTTGGCGATCGTAAACCACACCTCCACTACGAGATATTCAGTAGGTGCTCCCAGACCATATATCACTGTGATATGGTCTGGTGTAAACCAGGCAAGCAAATCTCTGTTTTGAGGCTGAAAATTTGCAGAAATTTTCTAACGTGAGGTAAGTTGGACTAAGATAAAAATATGTATGTTTATTGACTCCATCTTCAACTTATTTATTGGAATAGACTTTATGTGAATGATACTTTTTAAGTTATTTGAAGATTTTTATTTGTCACGAATTAGCGACATCTGTCCATAAGAGCTAACTGCGTCAGCCTCTATAGCTTGCATACATACAGCAATAATGAGTGCATTTTAGTAGTACCGTATTGGCCCGAATATAAGACGATGTTTTTTGCATTGAAATAAGACTGAAAAAGAGGGGGTCGTCTTACATTCGCGGTCTAGACATTATATCCATTCACAACGCTAGATGGCGCCAGATATCTTTAAAGCGAATGCTAAACACACCCACCGCTGACTTCAAAGCAAGCCTCGGCTGGTGTAAAAGAATGATGCGGCGTAACGGACTAACGCTGCGACGCAGAACAAGTCTAGCCCAGCGCCTGCCCTCTGACTTTGGAGAGAAGCTGTTGTCTTCAGAGGCAGAGGATGTTTGTGAGGAGTAATGTTCTGACATGACAGATCTCAGCTACTCTCAAGTTTAAACCAGTTTGCATTATTTTATTGTAATGTTTTTCCTTATTCAGATTTGTTTCAAGACTACAGTTACAGTTAGACTTTGATGGTTAATGCAGTTATTGCAATTTTGTTGTTTTATCACAGTAGATTGGTTTATTTACATTTCAAAAACCAGAAGCCATTCATTTACAAATGTGATTGCACTTTAGTTTACATATTTAAATGTTCAGATATTAAGATGTGATAGACAGTTTTTGCATGATTTGAATGAGGCAAAATAACATGCTTTTTCTCTCGAATATATTGTTATAATCATTTGTTTCAGATGTACTGTAATTATTTTCTGTATAAAAAATAAATTTGGTGTTCAAAAAGTCTTTTTTCAAACTTGAGTCTTGAAAAAGAGGGGGTCGTCTTATAATCAGGGTCGTCTTATATTCGGGCCAATACGGTATTTAGATTGATTTCAGTGCCAACAAGCATTGTTTTTTATAAAACAATTCTACCAAATTTCTATAATCCCTGAGTAAAATAGCATTCTGGAATATAATTTTCCCCTGTATTTTACACAGAACAAAATTAAGCTGTCTATGTTTTATGCAAAGCAACCATAAGGTGGACCCAGCCCAGGCTGTACCTGTGGAAAGTGAAGATGATGACGTCTCAGTGACAGCGGGGATGATGATGAGGACTCTCAGACCAGGTGATGAAAATAGCAGTAATAATAATGCTGTCACTGACTTTATATTTTTAAATGTAACCATGTGTACATGATTTTATTATGTAGATAAATTGTCACCTTTTTTAAGGCAAAAGGAGAAATTCAATTTGTCAACTGGACAAAGTTTGTTTGGTCGAAAACGTTTCACAGCTCATCCGAGAGGCTTCGTCAGTTCTGGTTGGAGTGCTGAAGGACACTGCTTATATCTCGCTGCAGGGAGGAGCTCACTACACTGAAATTATTCTGAAACTATCTCACCTATTTGTTTTTGAGTTTCTGTCTTTTGTTTTTTCCAGTTTCTCTGGCATCTAGTTTAGCATACCCATTCACCCCTAAACGACTGTTTTCACACCTCTAGCCCCGACCTGTCTGCCCTATTGTTTCTTTTGTTTGTTTTGATTTAGATTTGAGAATGGAATTATAAATGGGAGACAAATTATGTCTGACTCCACCATTTCTGTTTAAAGAAGGATTCTCTTTTTTGACAAAAATAGCCTCTAAAAGAATTGGTTTGAGAGGGGAGTTAAAGAGGCTATTTTTGTCAAACGTGCATCAATGTCAGGCACCGTGTCCTGAGGAGCTGCGCCGTGTCCTGAGGAGCTGCGCCGTGTCCTGAGGAGCTGCGCCGTGTCCTGAGGAGCTGCCAACTTCAGAATGTCATTCAAGTGCTTCTGTGTTCGCTTTGAGCGCAGCTTTGTTTTATTAATGTTCATTACAGTGAACCCTCGTTTATCGCGGGGGTTAGGTTCCAGAAATAGCCCGCAATAAGTGAAATCCGCGAAGTAGGACAATTTTATATTTTACAATTATTCTACATGTTTTAAGGCTGAAAACGCTTCACCAGGCACATTATACACCTTTCTGAGACTGGTATTAACATTTTCTCACATTTTTCTCTTGTTTAAACACTCAAACTTTTGTAGATTTTCATTAAAATATATTAATAGTGGGGGGGGCACGTGACACGCGGACACATGCGCGCGGACACGTGTGTTTGTTTTGGTACCACATATCCATGCCATGTGCGAAAGTCGAGTGGAAAGCCAACTGGATATCATTTTGGGCAAGACTCAAGCCAATGCTAACAGTGCCGAACCGCTAACAGACGCCTCTGAGCATCAGTCCTCACCACAAGACCAGGTAAGACCAACCTGCGCTCACAAGAGTTGGTTGCATTTCACCCCGGCTCCAAAATCAGACCGCTATCAATGCGTCGCCAATACTCCACAGCTCTCTAGGACAGGGTCGGGTTCGTGAGGGGAAAAGACCCACTGTTTCCTCTCTGAGCGCGAGTGTCCTCCCCCCGCTGCGGGCTCCCTCGAATGCGGCTCTCCCCGCTGCGGCACCCCCGTCCGCGCGGCGTCCGGGCCAGGCCCGTCCATGTTGATTCTTGGCTCTTCCATGGTCCGGCTCGCACTCTCTTCCATGGCTCGTGCAAGTAAACAAAGGCCACACCTCCTGTCACCCAGGCGCTCTCGTGAAGGACATCAGAGTCCCTACCACCCTGCGTGACCATCCCTGGTCTAGACCTGGTTTAGTCCTGGTTTAGACCTGGTTTAGTCCTGGTTTAGACCTGCTTTAGACCTGGTTTAGTCCTGGTCTAGTCTCTTAGCTAATCAGGGCGCAGGACAGAATGTTACACTGTAAAAAAAAAGTTACACTATAAAAAAGATTGAAAAAAAAAAAAAAAAATTGGAAAAAAAAATCCGCGAAACAGCGAGGCCGCGAACAGTGAACCGCGATACAGCGAGGGTTCACTGTACTGAGAAAACCTGCTCACAAAGGTAGGTAGTCCCAAACATGCAAAGCAGAAAAAAGGCACAGAAAATTACCAATATTTTAATAGATCACTAAAATATAATTAAAATATTTTAAGAGAAAATCAGCTGAGGGCCAGATTAAAGGTCTTGGAGGGCCGGATCTGGCCCCCGGGCCGCATGTTTGACACCCCTGATCTATGATGTGTGACTTGTGTCTGTGAGGGCAGTGGCTCCTGACTCGAGGTTCAGGGGACTTGGACTGGACTTGGACTGGCCTCAACTGATCATTGTAAACCAAATCTGCGGTGGTGTAGCTGAAGCTGAACTGGTCAGATGTGAGGGGGGACTGTTCTCTGTGTTTTAGCGACACTTATGAGCACTGGGCATGTGAACACTGTTGTGTGTGTTGTACCTGATTTCTTGAAGCTCATTCAAGTGAAGAAGCATCTGCTCAATGTCACCTTCAGATACTTCTGATAGATCCACCTCAACTGAGTTCTTGTCCACACACAGGTCTGTCAGGGATCCTTGTGTGAAGACATCACACATGTGTTTGATGTTTGTGATGTACTGGTTTAGTTGAACCTGCATCACTTCCAGATTCTCCAGTTTGGGGCTGAACAAAGCTTCATTGTCTTGTTTGAACGAGAGGAGCAAAGGACAGATGATCTGACAGACAGATATGATCCTCTTCACTGACTCCAGATCAGTTTCTTCAGACAGGTGTAGAACCTGGTTCTAATCAAACACTCCACTCTGATTTTACTACTTATAGGTTTGTGTTTGGGCAAAAGGAACATTTTTGTTTGAGTCTATAAACTACTGACAACATTTCCCCCAAATTCCAAATAAAAATATGATCGTTTAGAGCATTTATTTGCAGAAAATGACAAATTATCAAAATAACAAAAAAGATAGATGTTTTCAGAGCTCAAACAATGCAAAGATCAAATTCATTTTAAAACAACATAATACTAATGTTTACACTTAAAGATCCCATGACATGGTACTTCTTGATGCTTTTATATGGCTCCTTAATGGTTCCCTAATACTGTAAATGAATCCTTCTTCAAAATCAACACTCAGTGCATGAGAAACAGAGATAAGATGAGAAAGAGTAATTTTTCTCCCTCAGAACAGGTCATAATGGGCGTTGTTGCTTGAATGCAAATGAGGAGAAAAGAGCTGGCCAATAGTAGAGGGTGGGGGCGTGGCCAAACTCTCCGCTCTCTACTCTAGCTCTCAGCTGATCTATTTCCGTGTTTTTGCACGGGGGGAGAGATTTGAAGTGTTCTATTGAAAAATAAACACATTTCCACAGAAAATAAAATTAAACCACTGCTGTTCAAAGATAAAGGACTTCCGAGCCTAGAAACACTCGGACGTGCCTCCAGGCAAATAAAAAAAGCATTTTGCATTGCCTAGCGCATTCGCAGTCCAAACTCTCTGGGCGTGATTTACAGAGACGCTGAGTACAGACAGACGGGGGTGGAACTGCATTTGCATTTCTTTTTTCGATCTGACGTCAATAAGTTTCCTTGTTCAAAATCGCCCGTTTGAGCTCCGATTTTTTGTAACGCAGAAAAGGATCGCAAATGCTCAGTTTAGACATTTCGCAACTTTTAACCATGGGGGGGGGGCTAAACAGGGTAGGGGAGCTCACATTAACGTTCAAAAACCTCAGAAAGTGAAAATTTCATGCCATGGGACCTTTAAGAAGAGTTCAGAAATCAATATTTGGTGCAATAACCCTTATTTTTAATCACAGCTTTCATGCGTCTTGGCCTCCACAAGTCTTTCACATTGTTCTTGGGTCCTAGTTTAGACCTGGTTTAGTCCTGGTTCAGACCGGGTTTAGTCCCAGTCTTTCACATTGTTCTTGGGTGACTTTATTCCACTCCTGGTGCAAGAACTGAAGTAGCTCAGCTTTGTGTTTGTGTTGAATTCAACAGATGCTGGAATGGAATGGCTGTAATACTTGTAGAGATGCTGATTTCAGAAAAAAATGCAGTGGTTTCTTATTTTTTTCCATAGCTGTATGTGTCATGAGTCTATATAATATCTGGGTTTGACTTTCTGAAATGAGTGACAAAAATATTGAACTTTTTCCATGATAGTCTGCAGTCTACCTTATTTCTCTGTGAATATATTATACTAATAACTCTAGACGTCTCCTCTCTGTTTATTGTCCTGTGTTATTGTGGAAGGTCTGTACTGTACTCTGGCTTCCCCTGTGTTTTGTAGGTTTTTGTATATTATGGCTGCAACATTGGACAAGTTTGCCTAGATAAGATTTTAAAGAAATTGAAAATTATTTTTATGTGTGTTTCTAAAATGTGTATTTAGCTTCCAAATGTCAAGTCTTCACAAAACAATTGTATTATTGTTATGCTTTTATTTGCCAAAGATTAGAAACAAACAAGCAAACATTACATTCAACAAGTCACACAGTGTTTGAGGATGAGTGGAATGAATGAATCAACCAAACAAACATTATTTATAAAGCGCTTTTCATACAAAATTGTAACACAAAGCACCTTACAGTGATTAAGGATTAGAAGAAGAATGAAGCCAAGGTTTATTCTGGTTCCACTCCTTAACAACAATTTTCTGATTGTCAACACATTTTACATAGACGTCTTTGCACAATATAACAATATAACAATTTACATTTTATATTAATAGAATGATTATTGGGCTAAATATATTTTAATAATTTTTATAATTCTTAAGTCAAGAAACTGCTCGACTACTCATGTCAGTCGACAGTAATAAGGTTAATTTGATCTTATCATGAGGAAGACTACAGGTGAAGGCTTAAAACTCTTTGACAAAAACTCTCTTTGACAACTAAGTCAAAACACATAAATGTGTTCTCAGACCCTCGGTTTGCTCTCATAGAAACCCAAGTCTCTGTCTAAGTCTAAGCCTAAGTCTAAGTCTAAGTCTAAGTTGAAGGGCATTTGGAGTTGTTCTTTTTTATTTTCATATTGTTGTTGCCCTTCCTCTAGAGAATCACAGATCTCCTGCATAGAGTCGATCTCTGACTTCCACAGAGCTGCTCTGGCCCTGATGAGCTCTGAAGTGTTATTTGGAGTGTCTTTGTGCAGATCAATGCTGTTACTGGCAATAAGAAATATATCCACACCAATGAAAAGGACATTTACTGCTATGAACCCGCCTCTAGCAGCTTTGCCCATGGCCACTGCACTTTTGGCAGCTGCCGCGCCCACTTCTGCACCCTTTACAATGATATTACCACCTTTAAAAGCACGAGCACAATCATTGGCCATCCTAAGATACTGGGTTATGGGGTTTTCTTGGATATTTTCAAAATGTTGTTCGATGACATCGTTCAGACACTTCTGCAGATCGTTCATATCTTCCATAAACTTTTCAAATGTATTTTCAGCCCTTTTTGTCTGCACACTGTTGACTCCCTTCTCTGCAACTGTGGTGGCTACAGCGTTTGCCCCTGAAAGAACTCCAAGTCCAACCCCAGCCCCAGTCAGACCCATAGACACTCCAAATGTTACAGGAATCAGAGCCAAACCAACAATGGACATTACCCCTCCCACCACCCCCACTGAACTGCCCACCACATTGGAGATCCGTGCCCCTTTTGTCACTTTGTCTAATGCCACTGCACAGGCCTCTACATCCTCCAAAAACTGCAGCATCCTCTCTTTCTTCTCTTTGAACTTCTCCATAAGGGTTCTGTGTTGGTTCTGGAACAAGAACATCATCCTGAAGGGTTTGTCCTCCCTGGAACAAAAAAAACGTATAGCGTAATGTGAATACTTTAACACAAGTTTGAGACACATTGACAAAACTTTGATTTGATTACAGGTTTCCAAAGCTGTAACTACAGATCAATGTGATGACATCAATGACTGATCAATGTAAACCAAAACTGCGGTGGTGTAGCTGAAGCTGAACTGGTCAGATGTGAGGGGGGACTGTTATCTGTGTTTTAGCTACACTTATGAGCACTGGGCATGTGAACACTGTTGTGTGTGTTGTACCTGATTTCTTGAAGCTCATTCAAGTGAAGAAGCATCTGCTCAATGTCACCTTCAGATACTTCTGATAGATCCACCTCAACTGAGTTCTTGTCCACACACAGGTCTGTCAGGGATCCTTGTGTGAAGACACCACACATGTGTTTGATGTTTGTGATGTACTGGTTTAGTTGAACCTGCATCACTTCCAGATTCTCCAGTTTGGGGCTGAACAAAGCTTCATTGTCTCGCTTGAACGAGAGGAGCAAAGGACAGATGATCTGACAGACAGATATGATCCTCTTCACTGACTCCAGATCAGTTTCTTCAGACAGGTGTAGAACCTGGTTCTGGTCAAACACATGAGCTGAAGTCACTGCCAACTTCTCCACTGCCTCCAGGAAGATCTGCATCTCCTTTAGACCCCTCAGAGTCGGCTCCAGCCCCTCCTTCAGACCGGCCTCATCTCTGTAGCTGATCTCTGCCTCCTTTTCTGCTCTTCTCATTTTCTTTTTCTTTTTCTTTCTTTCTTTCTTTCTTTTTCATTTTCTTTAATCTTAATCTTAATCTTCTTTGACTCCTCGTCTCTTTTCTCTATCCAGTCAGAGCTTCTGCTGATGAAGCCTGTCACTGTCTGAATGTCAGTGAAGATAACAGAGATGTACTGCCTCAAAGACCGCTTCAGTTCATCCCTGAAGAACATAAACACATTATGTAATTATGACTTTGATGAACTTTAAGATAAGATAAGATAAGATAAGACTTTATTGATCTCACACAGGAGAAATTAACCATTATATTAAGACCCTGGTTATACTAACAATATACTGCGACACCAACAACTTTGACCAGTTTGAGTTTCATGTGACAAACCTATGGACATGACATCCTAACACATTTCCCTGGCTCCATTGCTCCACAGAGTGAGGCTCATGTTGGTGGTGGTACCCAGACTTGGTGGAGATGGCTCTGGGGACCCCCTGGCCCCTCACAGACCAGCCCTCTGAAGCCGTGTACACATACAAAGCATCAAATCACACAAACATTTGCTTGAAGCCGCTTCAGATGAGTGAATTAGATGCTCTGTTCATAAGGTGCACATTCACCTTGGTTTCGTGTTACGTCATAAAAGGATAGAGCGTCTGACTGACTGCTCGGACAGACAGTACGCAGGACACGAGTGGAGAGCAGAGGAGAGACAGCGACGTGCAGTCAGGGGAGGTCCTTTTGGGAATAAAGAACTGCTCAGTGTAAATAAGAATAAAGATTTAATACATTTTATATATAATATTATTTAACCACTACATTGTGAAGTTCAGTTCCCTCCCTTAAAGGGATATGCCACCCCCAGGTCAAACTTGGGCATCTCCCCACAGTCCAGAGACTAAAATAAGTGGTGGAAAGCGTTTTCCTGGTCACCCAGCCATTGTCCGAGTCTGTCAGCACTGACCGCCGCGGTATCTGCAGCTCCTCCGCCTTAGACTGGAGTCTAACGGCGCCAGAGAAAGATTTCGGCCAAAAGGAATTAATTTGCTCGATGCTTTTCCCAATTACTTTCTGTGTAGTGCGCATTCATATCGAGTGCAAATAAATGTGCAAATCAACACGGAGAGCTTGACTTGGTCATTTTGGGTGGGAACTATTTTTCAGTGCGGAAAAAGAAAGCCGAAGCACACAGCACGCTGACAGGGGAATCCCTGTTACGCACCAGGAAGGGAGTTCCCCTGTTGTGCAGCGTGCTCTGTGCTTCGGCTTTCTTTTTCCGCACTGAAAAATAGTTCCCACCCAAAATGACCAAGTCAAGCTCTCCGTGTTGATTTGCACATTTATTTGCACTCGATATGAATGCGCACTACACAGAAAGTAATTGGGAAACGCATCAAGCAAATTAATTCCTTTTGGCCGAAATCTTTCTTTGGCGCCGTTAGACTCCAGTCTAAGGCGGAGGAGCAGCAGATACCGCGGCGGTCAGTGCTGACAGACTCGGACAATGGCTGGGTGACCAAGAAAACGCTTTCCACCACTTATTTTAGTCTCTGGACTGTGGGGAGATGCCCAAGTTTGACCTCGGGGTGGCATATCCCTTTAAGAGCCTGGCCACACTGCACGTGATTGATAAGGACCCAGTAAGGCCCGTAGGATTTATACCGCCTGTAGACTTAGAGCATGCTGGATGCTGCTTCACAGTTCGCTTGTCGCTCTGTGCTTCCATCGCTCTAAACACCTGCTCAGTGTTCACACCTGTTGTTCACGTGTCAGAGCCCGTTCACCTCGTTCATCGAACTCGATTCGCCTGAAAACGCCTCGCACTGCCCGTGTGACGCAGTGATTTAGTCGCACGTCAACACACCTCTACATATTTAACATTTAAACACGAAGTTTGACTATCCCGAATTAACATTGTCTATATCAACAACGTATTTCCATCTAGGTGTAATTTAATTTTGGACAGTTGGAATTGTCATTTGAGAAATCTGTAATGTAATTTAGACTGGACGAAACAACATTTGAGAAATCTGCAATTCAGTTTTGACCAGGGGAAACAGAATTACAGAAATTTGCAATTACGTCACTGAAAACATTCAACCCGTCACATTATAATTGACAACTCGTATCTACAGATATCTATAATTCAGTTGTGGATATCTGTAATTCACGTAGTGGATATCTGGAAGTGAATTGTAGATATCCGTAATAATGAACCCCAGACACATGAACGGCAAAAGTTACCTCTTTTGCCCGAGGAAGAATGTCTTTGTGGATATCTGAAAATTTTCTTTTTGACTAGACAAAACTGAGTTAGAGAAATCTGCAACACATATCCAGCCGAGCGTTTAAATGTTAACACGACGTGCCATATCTACATAGAGTTAACAGTTTGCTTGTGCCGTGTCTGTTGTGAATGTACTTTTACAGTGTGTAATTACTTTAACTTTACTTTAATTACTCAAACTAACTTCCCCAACACTGTTAGCCATTACTTCTAAAACTAAAAATAGACTGTGATGACTCTAACAGGTCCAAAATACACCTCTACTAATTCCTAACAAGAAATAACTCATTGAAGTGAAATATGTTTACAAAAATGACTCTAAATTGAGCCAAGAGCAGAAGGACAGAGAACGCTGATCAAATCCACTGGTCCCACGCACCACAATTTGAGAACCTCTCATCCATAATTCAAAGCCTCTGTTTCAGATATTTTAAGTAGGTTCCATGTGCAACAGTTATTTTGTGTAAACATTTAGAAGTAAAACTCAAAACAGTAGAAATACATGCTCAGAAAAAGAGTGTTCACCCTCACCCCCTCCTACACTGTAATTGTATTTATATTTCAGTATTTACACTAAGTAATAATAAAAACAAAAGGACCTACAGTACCTTGCGTTAGACATGATGGCATCTGTTGTGGTTCTGCTTCTGTCTTCTGGTTCCTCTCAGATGTCACTCTTAAAGCTCATGTGGGTGGGGTTTTATGATGGTTTTATTGAACCTTTGCACATATGGCAAGCCATCGTCACATTTAAAATCTAAACTGGATATGTGTTGCAGATATCATAATTCAGTTTTGCCTAGTCTGTAAGATACTGAAAGTCAGTACATATAACTGTTGTACAACTCACAACTTTATTGTGCGCATGACTGACACTAGAAGCTAGAACTAGAGCAACGGTGCATTACATTCTTAAGCCGCTGGTGCCACCCAGCGGCGGAACAATACATTACATCACCCTTTCTTCAGTCTGTAAACAACACATACATTGTTTTTTTAGTTTAAAAAAACTAAATAACAAAAATCATATTTGGGCACAACCTACTATTATTTACATTTACAAATTAGGCTGCCTACCAAGCAACACCATTAAGAAACTGCTTAACACCAGAATAAAATTTCTCTCAATAACTATTAGATGACAACTGACTTCATCAATGCATATCACAGAACTAGTTACTGGATGAACTCATTAGACTACAATAATAAATAGGGGGGGCAGGAAATGGCGCCTTTGACACCAGGTCATATGGTTTATCCAATATGGTTAGTCGCCTAGCAATGGCGTAGTATACTTTTTTGTTCCTCTTCCCATGATGCATCTGTGTACCAAATTTGGTTTGACTACGACGAAGTTTTTGCCGGGTGTCCCATTGGCGGGAACAGATGTTTTGCCTGTTGCCATGGCAAAATGATGCGCAATGGCGTGGGGGCGTCTTTGAATTTTTTTATCGAGACCCTGTCACGAATATGTGTACCAAATTTGGTGTGTCTACGGCAAAGTACAAATTTTCTGTTCCATGCAAATACCCTAGGGGGCGCTATTACGGCCATTTTAGTTTTTTTTTAAATATCAGTCTGATTAGGGCTGGGGTGCCCACTAACGATTAAAGTTTGAGTGAAATCGGCCAAAGTATGAGCAAATTATCACTCGTCGAATTTTGACAGGAAGTGGCGCCTTCCATATCCAATATGGCTGGTTGTTTGCCTAGCAATGGTGTAATATACTTTTTTGTTTCTATTCTCATGATGCATCTGTGTACCAAATTTGGTTTGACTACACCAGAGTTTTTGCCAGGCGTCCCATTGGCAAGGACAGATGTTTAGCCTGTTGCAATGGCAACACGATGGGAGATGGCATGGGGGCGTCATTGAGTTTTTTGATCGAGACCCTTTCACGAACTTGTGTACCAAATTTGGTATGTCCACGACAAAGTAAAATTTTGCACTTCCATACAATCTTCCTAGGGGGCGCTATAGTGGCCATTTTAGATTTTCTCATATCAATCTGTTCAGGGCCAGGGTGTCCACCAATGATTAAAGTTTGAGTGAAATCGGCCAAAGTATGTGCGAATTATCGCTCGTCGAAATTTGATGGCAAGCCGCAAAAATGAACCCGAAATTTGTGGCGTTATCACGGAAACACCGTTGACTCTTTTAGAACGCTTTTAATAACTTTTAATGTCCCACTTGTCTAGATGATACAGCACGATTCTGGTGAGTCTGGGTCAAAAACTCTAGGACAGGAAAATGCGCCTTCGGCGCCGGGTCGTGTGCTCGGGCCAATATGGCCGACTTCCTGTTGGTCGCCTAGCAACGGCGTAATATTTTTTTGGTTCGTAACGACATGACCTATCCACCACCCGAATTTCATTTGTCTACAACAAAGTTCATTTTTCGGGTATAGCCATAAGTGCAATGTATTTTGATTTTCCAGGGGGCGCTGTCGAGCCGTTTTTTAAGATTTTTTAATACAGATTATTTGTAAATTCCTTTTTTGGGGTTCTTGAATTTTATGGTGGCACTATATATATCAATGGAAAGGGCTCGCATTCAGTAACGCACCCGTGGGGTCCATTGTCATTGACCTCATCGATTACTCACTTGCCCAATACACATTTTTGGTGTTTACGATGGTTAACAATTACAATTATGCCGCTATCGCGGCAATGGGCAGTGCCAGTCTGTGCTATTGGATGCCATGAGTGTCACTATAGTGTGGCATTGAGTGAAATGGGATTCTGCGTACTGGTTTTGTGGGCGCACATGACATCGTGCACGATGTCATGTGCGCCCACAAAACAATTACAATTTTGCCGCCATGCCATGTCACTGACATGAGTGCCACTATGCTTGGAAACAGGAGAGCGCTTCGCGTCTGTCTCATCTCACACGGGCCGGCAATGTTTTGGGGTAAACAATTACAATTTGGCCGCTATTGCGGCCACGGGCAATGCCACCGTGCCACGTCAGCGGGCACCATCGTTGACATGAGTGCCAGATCAATTCTTTCAGGAAGCTTTATCACTCTGCCCTGTTTAGTGATGTAGGGCAAGGGGTTTGATGCTTGGCCAGAGTTCAAACCTTTCTCTGCAGGTGATCCTAGAGTCTCACCCAGTGGAGGAAGTGTCTCTGCTGCATCTGGATGGACGGCTGGACCTGGATCGACGGCCGACTCTATCCATGGCTCGTCTGGTATGAAGTGACAAGACTGGTTGGCCATGGCAGTACTCTTTCGCAGATGCTGAATGGTGCGGCGGAACTGCCTGCCACTATGGTCCACAATGTAGGACCTGGGGGCGTTGTGCTGTCTGATGACGACTGCTGGGGACCACTTTTTGCTGCCTGGGTACGGCTGCATCCTGACGTCTTTTCCTGGTGCCAGTGCAGGGTGATGTTTTAGTGTTCTGTTTGTGTCATAGTAATGCTTCTGGAGGGCTTTGGATTGGTTGAGCAGGTGTCTGACTTTAGAGGAGTTGTATGCCTTTGGAATCAGCAGCTGCTGAGCAGCGGGGAGTTTGTTCCTTGGTCTCCTACCCATGAGTAGCTGTGCTGGAGACAGTTCCACTGACTCCAGGGGAGTTATTCTGTAATCAAGCAGGGCCAGGTGTTTGTCCGGAGCCTTATTCCAAAGTCTTTTCACTGTTTGCACTGCTCGTTCCGCCTCTCCATTTGAGTGGGGAGTGTGAGGAGATGAAGACTGATGCACTATGCCATAACTTTCACAGAAATCTCTGAACTCCTTGGATGCGTACTGCGGGCCGTTATCTGTTCAAATGACTGCCGGAATGCCATGTCTGCTAAACTGAGATTTCAGCATTTCGATGGCGGTACGCCCCCGCTGGTCTTTGAGCTCATCCACTTCAATAAACTTTGAAAAATAGTCTACTAGGATGATGTAATGTTTGCCTTCAAACTCAAAAATGTCCGATGCCATCTGCTCGGTTTAGTGGCAATTTGGGTAACTTGTTTTGGAATTCTGCACATGTGCCACAATTTCTCACCACCTCCTCTATCTCAGCATTCATGCCTGGCCAGTAAAGTACTTCACGCACTCTCTGCTTGTTCTTTACTATTCCTAAGTGAGACTGGTGTATGAGCTTTAACATGTATTGTCTCATAGTTGGTGGGATGACTATACGCAGTCCCTTGTATACCACTCCATCACATACCATGAGTTGACTTCTTGAGCCCCAGTATGGCTGAACAGTGGCTGGTGCATCCCTCCTATGCTCTGGCCATCCGTGTTGTATTGTGTGTTGCAAAGGGCTCAGTTCTTTCTTTGTGCAATCCTTAAGCTCAGCATACTTTCCTTCACTCACAGCTACATAATTCAGCATGGACACACATTCCAGCTCTGGAGTGTTCTATGGTACCTGGGCCACAGGTACCACAGTGTGTCTGGCAGTGTGTCTCCATATCCTTTCCCTTCCTGTATCTGACAGTCAAGTCATACCATTGCAGGTGGAGGCGCATCCTCTGAATGGTGTTGACAGGAGAGACTTTTTAAAGATGTCCTTGAGCGGCTTGTGGTCATTATACACTGTGACTGGCTTGCCAAAAATGTAGTGGTGAAATTTGGCACATGCATGAACGATAGACAGCTGTGCATAGCGTGTTTCTGCATCGGTCAGAGACCTGGACGAGAACGCAACCGGATAATTGTCTTGCAAAAGCACAGCAACCAAACCATTGCTGTTGACGTTGCAGAAAATTTCAACAGGCTCAGCTGGATCGAAGTACTTCAGTACTGGAGGATTGGAACAAAGTTCTTTAAGCCTGGCGAAGGCTTTTGCCTGAGCTGGTTGCCATGTGAACTCCACATTACTTTTGAGAAGTTGTCGCAGAGGTGCATCTTCTTCATTCAGGTTCGGTATGAATTTGGACAAATATGTGACAAATCCCAGGAATCGGCGGATCCACTCCTTGTCAGTAGGTGCTGCCATGGCTCTGACAGCTTCAGCTTTGGCCGGGTCTGGTTTCAGGCCATCTGCAGTCAGTAGGTGGCCAACGTATGGCACCTGGCTTTGTCGAATGTGACACTTATTGAAATTCAGCTTTAAGTTGTAGCTGGTTGCTCTCTCAATCACTTTACGCAGGATTTCATCATGCATTTTGACATTGGGTGCTGCAATCAGAATGTGTTCCATGATGGCTATGGCCCCCCATACCATTTGATGCCAAATGGTAGTCTCAGCCACCTAAATCTGCCAATAGGCGTGTTAAAGATTGTGAGAAGCGAGGACTCTCCATCCAGTTCAATTTGGAGGAATCCTGATTTGGCATCGAGGACTGAGAAAATCTGTGCACCAGGCATTGAGGACACAACATCCTCGACAGTTTGCATTGGTTAGTGCTCTCTTTTCATTACTTTGTTTAAATCACTGGGGTCTATGCAGATTTTTATGTTGCCTTCCCTGCAGACTGCCACCATAGAACTTACCCATTCAGTGGGCTGCTCCACTCTTGCAATGTATCCATCTTCCTCCATCTCATGAAGTTTCTGTACAATCTTTTCTTTAAGCACGGCCGGCTGCCTGCGCACTGGATGGACAACGCCTTTGGCGTTGGCTTTATTTTGATTGTGTACTTGCCAGGTAAGGTCCTTGTGGTACGAACTAGTTCTGGGAAGTCACATAAGCCTGGTGGAATAGTCTCTGAAAAGCTGGCCTCGGGCGGAGCGCACGCTCGGGTCTCAGACAGGGAGTTCAGTCTCGCTATTAAGCCTAAAGCTTCGGCTGTGGGCCCACTAAGTAAATACTCTTGTGCGATATCCACTATCTCAAATTCAGCCTTCGTGGTATGCTTTTTGTAGTGGACTGCTAGATCAACTGCAGCAACTGGCCTGAGTTTGTGGTTTGAGTAAGAGCGCAGCAGCTTGGTAGAGCGCTTCAATTCACCTGCATGCACGAGCTGCTGGTAGCTGTTCAGAGTTAAAGTATTGCATTTGGCACCAGTATCTATTCTAAACTGAACTTTCTGAGACAGAATAATCATGTATACTGACCATTTATCATCCGCTAATGAGTCAATGGGACGTACAATGTTTGTCAGGCTAATGTTCAGAATCTCCTCATCTGCCTCGGGCGCTCCTACATCCAGTGTGTGAACTGCACGTTTGCGGCACGCCGCCATCCAGTGGTTAGCTTTGTGGCAGTAAGAACATGTTGAGCCTTTTGCTGGACACTTTCCACCATTCCACTTGTGTTCAGGGTGTTTGCCGCAGCGAGGACAGAAAGCTGGCGGCTTCTGATGAGTGAACTTATGTTCCGGAGGATAACGAGCATTCTCGCTTTGGATAGTAGCTCTGGGCGGAGTGACATCCGATACGGTAGACAATTGTGAGCACGAGGATTCATCGAGGACTATTTTTTGTTTCTGGGACATTTCATATTGTTGTGCAATCTCTATGGCTTTTGCAAGCGTCAGGTCTTCCCCTTTGTCTAGCAATCGTTCTTGCACTTTTTTCTCACAGACACCCGCAATAATGGCATCAATAAGCATGTCATCTGGTTGAGCATATTCACAGTCCATTAAGAGTATCCTTAAGTCTTTCACAAAATTGTCAAAACTCTCACTCATATCTTGTTTCCTCTGCTTGAAGTGGTGACGAGCTATCCTCTTATTCTTCCTCGGTCTGACGTAGGTTTCAAAATTTTCCAGCACTTTGAGGGGATCCTCCTTTTTCCCATCAGCCCAGGTCAATGTTTTATAAATTTCTCTGCCTTGCTGTCCCAGCCACATGCCTATCGAGCCGGCCTGCTGCTTCCCACTTAGCTCTGACAGTGGTCCATCAAAGATGAAGGTAACGTGGCTCCTAAACCTGTCGAATTCTTGATATAAATCAGCCGCGTCCCAGTCAATCCTCGGTGCTCAAACGGTGGGGTAGCCATTTTAGCTGTGCTCCACTTCTGACACCATGTAAGATATTGAAAATCAGTACATATAACTGTTGTACAACTCACAACTTTATTGTGCGCGTGACTGACACTAGAAGCTAACTGCGAAGTAGAGCTCACAACAGTGCATTACATTCTTAAGCCGCTGGTGCCACCCAGCGGCGGAACAATACATTACAAGTCAAAAAGAACATTTCAAATATCCACAAAGAAATTCTTCCCTGGGCAAAAGACGTCACTTTTGCCATTCATTTGTTGGGGGTTCATCATTACGGATATCTACAATTGGATTTTGACTTGTCATAACACACCTCACCTTCACCTCAATTCAAGATATCGATATGTTCCTTTTCCGATGTCTTAAATTAAGTTTTGACTCAGCCAAATGAAGTTGTAGATATCTGTAACTGCAGTTGGGGATAGTCATAATGTAATTGTAGAAATCTATTTTCAAGTTATAGATATCTTGAAATTAATTTTGATTAGAGATATCTGAAATTGGAGATATCTGTAACGTTCATTCTGCCTGGTTAAAATGTAATTACAGATTTGTTGAATTAAAGTTCTGTCTCGGTGAAATGATGTTGCAGATTTCTGTATGTAAATGATCTTCACTTTAGGCAGAGCAGAGCATTTCCACGTGGACCTGTCGCTGTTAATGGAAAGTTCATTTATAAGTAAGAAAGCCAAAATGCATCTTAGGGTCGTTTTGTTTATGCGCTCGTGAAACGTTGCAAATGATATTAACAACAAAAACAAATTTTAACACTGACGTTTGTTTAGCTTTAGGAACAAATGTCTTTTTGGACAGATCGGTGCTGCTCGTAGCTCGAAATGACGTGGTGCTTCCTGTGTCATGACGTCATAATGACTTTTGAGATCTTTAACTTTTAATCATTATACAAACAATATCAATATCCCAACTGGGCCATAAACAAAGGCAGACAAGTCAACAATAAAACCAACAAACCCCGGAAAAAACACAACAAACCAGAGGGCAGCAGGATCACAAGAACACAGTCACACTACCAGACGTTAGAGGAATAACTGAACCCATCCAGAGAGCCATGAAAATACACAACATAAGCACTGTAGTCAAACCACACACAAAACTCTGCCAACAGCGACTACACCCCAAAGAGAAAATCCAACAAGAACAAAAATGCAACGCCATCTACAAAATCCAATGCAAATCATGCAATAAATCATGAATAGGGGAAACGGGCCACCCAAGGCAAACAGGTCCTGGGGACGGGTCAGACTAAGAGCGGTTCAGAAGTCCATGATGAGAAACACAGTAAGGCCAGTTACGTCACACAGATTGGTGTTACCGGGGCCCCATTTTGGGGCCAGGTCTGGGGTGGGTGCTCAACAGCGAGTGTCTGGTGGCGTGGGCCTTACCCCATGGGGCCTGGCCAGGCTCAGCCCGAAGGAGCGACGTGGGGCCATCCTCCTGTGGAGAGCTGTTAACCTTGACTGGGGATGTTGTCGGATGGTGGAAGGAATACTTTGAGGATCTCCTCAATCCCACCGTCACGTCTGCTGAGGAGGAAGCAGAGGCTGAGGACCCGGAGGCGGACTTGTCCATCACCCTGTCTGAAGTCACTGAGGTGGTTGGAAAGCATCTCAGTGGCAAGGCCCCAGGGGTGGATGAGATCTATTCTGAGTATCTTAAGTACCTCTGGACTGGCAGACCGGGGTGGTGGTCCCTCTGTTTAAGAAGGGGGGCCAGAGGGTGTGTTCCAACTACCCTCCAATTACCCTACAACTTCACACTCCTCAGCCTCACAAGTAAGGTCTATTCCAGGGTACTGGAGAGGAGAATCCGACCGATGGTCGAACCTCAGGTCCAGGAGGAGCAGTGTGGTTTTTGTTCCGGCACTGGTCCAGCTCTATACTATCC
Organism: Paratrypauchen microcephalus; assembly: GCA_036785185.1. Taxonomy (NCBI): domain Eukaryota; kingdom Metazoa; phylum Chordata; class Actinopteri; order Gobiiformes; family Gobiidae; genus Paratrypauchen; species Paratrypauchen microcephalus. The sequence goes on along the minus strand of JAVJIX010000084.1, from coordinate 3,808,678 downwards.
ATCAGGTTCTCAGCAGTTTGCCCAACCAGTCCACATGTGCTTTGTGGACCTGGAAAAGGCATTCGACCGTGTCCCTCGTGGGAGTACGGTGTCCAGGGCCCTTTGCTAAGGGCTGTTTGGTCCCTGTATGACCGGAGCAAGAGCTGTGTTCACGTTGCCGGCAGGAAGTCGGACCCGTTTCCGATGCATGTTGGACTCCGCCAGGGCTGCCCTTTGTCACCGGTTCTGTTCATTGTGTTTATAGACAGGCATAGTCAGGGGTTGGAGGGGTTCCAGTCTGGGGACCACAGAATCTCATCTCTCTTGTTGGCGGATGATCGTCCTGATAGCTTCATCGAACCGGGACCTCCAGTGTGCACTGGGACAGTTTGCAGCCGAGTGTGAAGTGGCTGGGATGAAGATCAGCTCCAAATTTCAGGCCATGGTTCTCGACCGGAAAAATGTGTCTTGCCCTCTCTGGGTGGAGAGTCCCTGCCTCAGCTGGAGGAGTTCAAGTATCTCGGGGTCTTGTTCTTGAGTGAGGAGATGATGGAGCGTGAGATTGACAGGTGGATCGGTGCAGCGTCGGCAGTGATGCGGTCGCTGTACCGGACCATTGTGGTGAAGAGGGAGCTGAGCTGAAAAGCGAAGCTCTCAATTTACCGGTCAATCTATGTTCCTCCCCTCACCTATGGTCATGAGCTCTTGGTAATGACCGAAAGGACGAGATCGCCGATACAAGTGGCCAAAATGAGTTTCCTGGGCGCACCCTTAGAGATAGGGTGAGGAGCTCAGTCACACGGGAGGAGCTCGGAGTAGAGCCACTGCTTCTCCACGTCGAGAGGAGCCAGCTGAGGTGGCTCGGGCATCTGTTTCAGATGCCTCCTGGGGGAGGTGTTCAAGTCAGGACCCAGGACACGCTGGTGGAACTATGTCTCCCGGCTAGCCTGAGAACGCCTTGGGGTCCCCCCGGAGGAGCTGGAGGAAGTGTCCGGGGTGAAGGAGGTCTGGGCGTCCCTGCTTAGACTGTTGCCCCCGCGATGCGGCCCCGGATAAGCGGAAGAAAATGGGATGATGGATGAGGTTGTTGTGTTTTTAATATAATCATCTACATGATAAAAGGAGAAGTTCAATTTGTCAACTGGACAAAGTTTGTTTGGTTGAAAATGTTTCGCCGCTCATCCGAGAGGCTTCGTCAGCTCTTGGTTCTTGTGCTGGTTAGACACTGCTTATATCTAGCTGCCGGGAGGCGCTCCCTACACTGAAAAAGCTCTGAAAACGATCCCCACTAATCTGTCTCTTTGTTTTTCAAATTACTCTGGCAACTAGTTTCGCCTCCCTATTCAACATCTAACGACCCTCTCCACCCCTCTGCCCTGGATCGTCTGCCCTAATGTTTCTTTTGTCTGTTTTGACTTGGATTAAGAATCAAATTATAAATGGGAGACAAGTTATGTCTAACTCCCCCATTTCTGTTTAATGACGGATTCTCTTTTTTGACAAAAATTGCCTCTTTAACTCTCCTCTCAAACCAGTTCTTTTCCCTGGCTAAGATCTGCACCTCACTGTCCTCAAAAGAATGGCCCATGGCTTCTAGGTGGAGATGTACGGCAGATGACGGTCCACTCTGGCACGCCCGTCTGTGTTGGTACATCCTCTTGTGAAGTGGCTGTTTTGTTTCCCCAATGTAGCGCTCACTGCAGTCTTCACTACACTGAATGGAGTAGACCACATTGCTTTGTTTGTGGCTCGGTGTTTTGTCCTTTGGGTGGACGAGTTTTTGTCTTAAAGTGTTTGTGGGTTTGAAATAGACTGGAATTTCATACTGTCTGAAACTATTGTTTCTGTAGTTTTTCCGAAACGCCGGCCAGGTACGGAATCGCTACCCCTTTCCTCCTGGGTTCGGATTCTCTGTTGTCTTGTTTCTTGTCCTTGTCTCTCTTGGTTTTGTTGACAGCCCATTCAGGATATCCACAGAGAGGGCTTCCTGCACATGTTGTTCTTCTTTCTCCTTACCCTCTGTGCTTGTGGGAACCACTTGGGCCCTGTGTTGTAAAGTCCGAATAACACCCAGTTTGTGCTGCAGTGGGTGGTGTGAATCAAAAAGCAGGTATTGGTCTGTGTGTGTGGGCTTCCTGAAGACTTCTACTTGGAGTCCCCGTCTCCTCCTATCGTTACTGCACAATCTAAGAATGCCAATGTGTTATCCTTGGCATCTCGGTTTGTGGATATCCTAAATGGGCTGTCAACAAAACCAAGAGAGACAAGGGCAAGAAACAAGACAACCGAGAATCCGAACCCAGGAGGAAAGGGGTAGCGATTCCGTACCTGGCCGGCGTTTCGGAAAAACTACAGAGGATTTTCAGACAATATGAAATTCCAGTTTATTTCAAACCCACAAACACTTTAAGACGAAAACTCATTCACCCAAAGGACAAAACACTGAGCCACAAACAAAGCAATGTGGTCTACTCCATTCAGTGTAGTGAAAACTGCAGTGAGCGCTATATTGGAGAAACAAAACAGCCACTTCACAAGAGGATGTACCAACACAGGCGGGCGTGCCAGAGTGGACCGTCATCTGCCGTACATCTTCACCTAGAAGCCGCGGGCCATTCGTTTGAGGACAGTGAGGTTCAGATCTCAGCCAGGGAAAAGAACTGGTTTGAGAGGGGAGTTAAAGAGGCTATTTTTGTCAAAAAGAGATTCCGTCGTTAAACAGAAATGGGGGAGTTAGACATAACTTTTCTCCCATTTATAATTCGATTCTTAAACCAAGTCAAAACAGACAAAGAAACATTAGGGCAGACGATCCAGGGCAGAGGGGTGGAGAGGGTCGTTAGACGTTGAATAGGGAGGCGAAACTAGTTGCCAGAGTAATTTGAAAAACAAAGAGACAGATTAGTGGGGATCGTTTTCAGAGCTTTTTCAGTGTAGGGAGTGCCTCCTGGCAGCAAGATATAAGCAGTGTCTAACCAGCACAAGAACAAGAGCTGACGAAGCCTCTCGGATGAGCGGCGAAACATTTTCAACCAAACAAACTTTGTCCAGTTGACAAATTGAACTTCTCCTTTTATCATGGATTCTACCTGGACGACTGAGGGACTTTTCACGCATAATCATCTACATTTTCTTCAGCTAAATTTCACACACTAAACAAAAGTGAAAACTCAGAACAGAAGCGTTCCCTGTCAGGAAGTCATTCTGATCAAACCTGGAACAGTCTTTAACAGTGTTTAAATCCAGCCTCAAAATGCTCCTGTTGAGCTGCATATGACTGAAAGGCTTTTATTCTGGTTTATTCTGGTTTAGACTTAGGTAAACTGTATTGATCCACAAGGGAAATTGTTACAGTAGGGGTTATTGTACAGTCGCTCACTCATCAAATATACTATATAACAGAGGGTAACAAAAAATAGGTGGAATAGCAAAAAAAGAGCAAGAGACCGGTGTCAGATGAGACATAACTATAAAAATTAAAAAATGATAATAAATGTACAGTATATGTACAAATCAGAATTAAATAGAAAAGTAAGTAATAAAGTATAAAATTAATTCATTCATTCATTCGTTTTATTTGTTTGTATTGTAATTTAAAGTCTTTCTTTTTCCGTAAAGCATTTGAATTTCTTGTGTACTTTGCCTCGTTTTGTCTGATCTGAGACTAAGACCTGTCGTGTCATCAGTGTGCAGGCAGGGGGCGGCGTTGGCTCAGTGGTAGAACGTTCACAAACACAAAGGACGCCTCATTCATCTCCACGCAGTGGTGCAAACATTTCTGAAAATAAAACAAGCAACAGTAAACTGGATATTTACACAAAATTATATTTAAAGCTGCACTGTGTAACTTTGTGGTTGGGGGTCCGTCACCTGCTTGACATGCATGGATTTTTAAAATTGTAATTCTAATTTTAGCTGACAATCAACACACACTACTATCCTTAAATTTTAATTAAAGCTATTTTAACTTAAAGGTACACTGTGTAACTTTTCTGGCAGAGGGTCCGTCAAATGTTTTTCTCCATCCATGTTCTTCCTCTTATCCGGGGCCGGGTCGCACGGGCAACAGTCTAAGCAGGGACTCCCAGACTTCCTTCACCCCAGACACTTCCTCCAGCTCCTCCGGGGGGACCCCAAGGCGTTCCCAGGCCAGCCAGGAGACATAGTCCCTCCAGCGTGTCCTGGGTCTTCCCCGGGGCCTCCTCCCGGTGGGACGTGCCCGGAACACCTGCCGAGGAAGGCGTCCAGAAGACGTCCAGAACAGACGCCCGAGCCACCTCAGCTGCTCCTCTCCACGTGGAGGAGCAGCAGCTCTACTCCGAGCTCCTCCCGTGTGACTGAGCTCCTCACTCTATCTCTAAGGGAGCGTCCAGCCACTCTGTGGAGGAAACTCATTTCGGCCGATTGTATCCTCGATCTCGTCCTTTCTGTCATTACCCAGAGCTCATGACCATAAGTCTCTTGGGTACTTGCTTTTTCAAAACAAAACAACAGAAAACAAAGCAGCAGAGGCGGCGTGCTGTAGCCGCTGCAGACTGCTGTTGACACCGCAAAGATAAAAACGTACCATCCCAGGCTGGATCAGCCTGGATAATGGAACTTTATGCAGATCACCGGTGCTATATTGAGGACATGACCCAGACTACAGCACAAGGCACCCCCACGAGCTGCCAGACACGCAGCAATGCTACAAGCACAGCGATGCGGGAGGATGGCTTATGTAGTGTATTCATTTGCGGACAGACTGATTACCTGTCACCACTGTTTAGGGTGCACAGCATCACACATACGGCACAAAAGAGAAAGGGACTATTCAGTCCATACGTGACCGTAGGAAAAAATGAACTCTTAGAAATTTGGGAATGAACGAATGAGAAGTATCAGTTCATTACATGACACAAAAAATGCACAATACGCAACTTAATTCAATGGAGCGAGGGACGGATGTGGTGCAGGACTGTAGCCAAGCAGCAGCACTGGAATGGAGGTCAGAGCGACCGCTTAAAGAGGCCTGGATGATCGCATGGGCAAAAGGGGGAGCGACAGAAAATGGAGTGCTTAAATAGTCTACCAGGCCAGCGCCACAGAACGACAGGTAAGAGAACCCTAGACCCAGACCCAGCCTAGACCCTCCAAGCTGGTCTTGCCACACCTGGTTCACAATAATAAGAAATAAGTTCATAGCAGAACAATAGCTAAATACAGTAAATGAATACTGATTGAACCAATTAATGTTTCAACTTCCTTTTGAGCATTCAGAAAATAAGTTTTGAATTGTTAATAGCAATTGTGTTAATCTTTTATCACTCATTTCCACCCCATTCTATAGGCCTTAATATTTTGTTGAGATATATAACAGGGCTCTCAAGGCTCACGCATTGAGAGTGTGACACACGCAATTCGACGTATTCACACGCGCACACGCCACACATGGCATTTCTCACGCTGATTTGTGTTATTTTTTTTATTTTTTATTTTTTGTGCCCAGAAAATCGGTCTGTGTGGCTTAGTTTATGCAGGCTCCGCGCGTTTTCAGCGCCACCCCCTCCCCCTGCTTCCCCGGAGCAGGGGGAGCAGGGGGAGCAGACACGCTGTCCCCCGGGCACGTCCTGAGCCTCAGTCCCGGTGCCACGTCTCCTCTGAGACGCACCGACTCCGGTCCCCGTGTCTCCGTCTGTGCGTAACGTGTCCTCCCCGACGGCTTACGCGCGGAATACGCGCGGCCCAGAGCCGAACTGCCCGCGGTGAGACGCGGTGAGCCGCGGGCCCGGTGTATTATCCAGACTCTTACATGAATCCGTTATGAATCCTCCCCGGCCCCGCTCCCTCCTCCCCGCCCCTCTCAGCGCGCACTGACAAAGTGCGGTGATGATAAAACAAACTGAGAACCATCAGGTAATAACTTCATTTATATAACTCTCATTAGTTGCTTTGTAGTTTAAGTTTGCTTAAACTACAAAGGCTCTCAGCACGCAATTCGACGTGTTCACACGCTCACACGGCATTTCTCACGCAATTGTTCACTCGCACCCCCCCCCCCCCAGTCACACGCACGACCCCGCTCAAAACTTGAGAGCCCTGGATATATATATTGTTTATCTTTAGCGTTAGCATCTCCCTGCACAACTTCACATTTAAACAATGGAGCAACTTCAGAGCTCAATATGAATACAATTAAAATATGATTACAAATGTAAATAAATGCTAAATAATAGCAAAAGGAGACTAAAATCATGAGATTACAACAGATGACTCACCTTATCTCAATAATGAATTCACAAAGGGAAGAGACGGTGAATTTATACTGGGGCAAGGCGAAGGTCACACCAAGAAGAAACAAAAACACAGAAGACGAGGCTGGAGGACCAAGGCTGCACAATAAATCAAAAGCCAGGTATGAACAAAGCAAAAGGGTTTTGTGTTATTAAATAGTTGTGTAGTATACTATATATGAACCGATTACATGTGTCCTATCACAACTATAAGAGATAAGACTTTATTGACCTCACACAGGAGAAATTCACTTGCCACAGTAGCTCCAGTTTAATGCAAAAGAAAGTTTGAACAGAAAGTGCAGCAGCAGACTTAGTAACGCGTTACTGTAGTCGGGCTACTTCTTTCAGTAACGAGTAGTGTAACGCAACTACTATTTCAAAACCAGTAGTCAGATTAAAGTTACTTGTGCGTTACTATTTCTGCATTTTGTTTCGTTTCATTTAGTTTCGTCAGCCTCGGTTTCCCATGGTTTCATTATGGGAAACCAAGGCTGACGAAACTAAACTAAACGAAACTTACGAGGTTTACTTGTTTTACGTGAAGAGCAAGAGTCAGAACTTGATGCGCGCATGAGCGCCGTCCTCTGTAGTCGTCTTGCCCTGTGTCTTCATCGTTTGGAAATTGATTGTAAAATAGTGTAAACCTCACGATGCTGCTCAAACATTTGTGAGAACTGTATAAACTGAGCAAACCATATCGCTAAGGCTAGATTGAAAACAGCACGTAACACCGTTATTCTCCTCCTTCCGGGTTTGGACAGGGCTCATTTTTGTCCAATGTCTGAGCGACCTCAGCAGGGGGAGTTTTTTTTCGCTGAAAACGCGCGGAGCCTGCATAAACTAAGCCACACAGACCGATTTTCTGGGCACAAAAAAAAAAAGAAGAAATCAGCATGAGAAATGCCATGTGTGGCGTGTGAACATGTCGAATTGCGTGTGTCACACTCTCAATGCGTGAGACTTGAGAGCCCTGTTAGTGTCATGTATAAACATTGCTACTCTGTTATGGTACATCCAATACAAGGAAATAATACACAGGTTAATACTGTATTTTACACTATAAAATATTAAATTATATTATTTTAAAGTGAAATCAAAAGATTTCGTGACCCCCCTGCAGTACCTCTGTTGAAGACCTCTGGTTTACACCATTCGTCTTTCTGCAGATAAAGTCATTAGCTGAGATTGTTTGATCAACAGAAAGTCAAGTGTTATTTTGCCTGCCTAACTCATGTACAGTGGTACCTCACCTTACGAATGACCCAACAAACGAAAATTTCAAGTTGCGAAACGCCTTCACGTTAAATTTTGTTCTCTAGATACGAAAGAAAATTCAAGTTACGAAACGCGAAATCTCAAAAATTCAAATAATGCGCGCTCAGCCACCCACATTATACGCTTTTCTCAGACTGGATTTAAACTTTTCTCACATTTGTCTCTCGTTTAAACACTCAAACTTTCATTTTCAACAAAATTATTAATAGTGAAGTGTGTGGGGGGAAGGAGGAGGGGGGAGAAAACTGCGCTCTGACATGTGTGATAGCGGCATGTGTGACAGCTGACCCGGCTGCCAGCAGGTCTAGACCTGGACTAAACCTGGACTAAACCTGGACTAGACCTGGACTAGACCTGGACTAGACCTGGACTAGACCAGGACTAGACCAGGACTAGTCCAGGACTAGACCAGGACTAGACCAGGACTAGACCAGGTGAATTAAAGCGCCGCACGTGGGTCTATTTCCTGGTTTTGTTTCGAGTCACAGCTGAGGCGAGCTGCTGCTCGCATGCAAGACCTGCTCTCCAGGGCCCCTCCAGGCACGGAGCCCCAGACATCCAGCGACCCAGGGGGACACTGCCAGCCCGCCTTAAGAGCTCCCTAAGCGGGCATGGGTCCGGGGATTGTCCCGGTCACCGGCCTGGAGGTCTTGAAGAGGCCGACCTCACGGTTCTATCCAGGCCGCTCTGTGAGCACCTTACACGGGCAGGTCTGGAGCAGCGGCTCGCCTCAGCTGTGACTCGAAACGAAACCAGGAAATAGACCCACGCGCGGCGCTTTAATCCATCTGGTCTAGTCCTGGTTTAGTCCTGGTCCAGTCCTGGTCCAGTCCAGGTTTAGAGCTTGGTCTAGACCTGCTGTCAGCTCCGCGCCGGGTCAGAGCGTGTCAGAGCGCAGTTTTCTCCCCCCCCCCCCCCCCCCCCCCCCACACACTTCACTATTAATAATTTTGTTGAAAATCTATGAAAGTTTGAGTGTTTAAACGAGAGACAAATGTGAGAAAAGGACGCAGAACACAATGTTAAACCTTGTCTTATGTGTTTGCAGGACTATGGCATGTTTGTTCTCCTACTGGCTGTAGTGTTGGTGTTCATCACAAACATGATGAAAGAGTTCATAACAGAAACAAGAGTTTTTGAATTATTGTTAGAGGTGGAGGAAACAGAGATGGAGAAGAATGTGAGCAAGGCAATGAGAACCAAAGCAGAGCACATCCTGAAGCCCTTTGTGGAAAATGGGGAGTGGAGAAAGACCTACCAACAATGTCAGGAGATCTTCAGATGGACAGAAGAAAGTACACCAAAGAACAACACTGCAGAAACACAAACATCTGAGACACTCAGCCCTGAGGACTCTGCTGAAGACAGAACCATGGACACTACGGACAAGTGTGGGGTAGAAGTGAGGAGACGCACCACAAAAGTAAACTCCAGTGGCTCCCTATACCACAGCGCATCCACTTCAAGATCCTCCTCACATACAAAGCTCTTCAAAACCAGGCCCCCCCATACCTCACTGAACTTCTCCAGCCCCACCGTCCCTCCCGCAGTCTCCGATGAACCGATTATAACCTCCTCACTCCCACTGTTAAATCCAAGCACTGGACCTTGGGGGACCGAGCCTTTTCCACTGCTGCCCCCACCCTCTGGAACTCCCTGCCCTTCCATATCAGAAACTCGGACTCAGTAAACAATTTCAAGTCACAGCTCAAAACTCATCTTTTGACCATTGCCTTTGACCCACATTAATTTGTTTTGTTTTATTTTTATTCCTTTCTGTAAAGCGTCTTTGAGTTGTTTTGAAAAGCGCTATATAAATCTTATGTATTATTATTATTATTATTATTATTATTATTATTAAATAGTGGAACTAAAAATGTGACTGAGCCATAATGATGAAGCCGTGCTTCTCTTACAGTACCAAGCTAGTAGATAAGAACACTGTAACAAATTTCCTGTAGAATTTACAGTAAAGAACAGGCAGAAAAGTTGCCGTAAAAGTGATGCTAATTACTGTAAAAATGAATTACTGGATGTTTTACATTTTTTTTGCTGTATATAAATTACAACAATATATTGTTTCATATTATAAACAACCATTAATTGTATTTTAGTTTACAATATTATCTTGTATTCTATTCAAATTACAAGAGTTACCTGCCAACTATTTTGCCACTACATACAGTAGCTGCTACTTGTTCATAATTCATTATTTTATTGTAGAATGTTTTTACGGTTAATCTGTCACATTTAGCAAATTAAGCATACTGATATTGATGACAATCCAAATTGTATCAACACTACATTAGATTATTTTCAGCTGTTGTCATAAAATAATAAACATTAAAACAGTAGTCAGTCCTGCAACAAAACATTTATTAACAATCAATAGAGTGTATACCTGATGTCTATATATCTATATTTTCAACAAATTCACAGACATAGATGGCATAAACATATACCGGACTGCACAAGACTAATGCAGCCACTCAATGTCACTTTGAATGAACTACTGTCAATTGCAGCAACAAAGCCAAATGTGTAAAAAAAGAACCACTTTGGAGCCACTTTTTTTTAATAACAGTGTGCCATTGTTGTTTTTGTTTTTGCAACAGGCTCAAAGCCATTCAAAGTCCATTAATCTTTTGAGAAGTGCAGAGACATGAAGGTTGACACTGTTGTTCCACTTCTGTTGCACCTTCCCACTTTTTGGACTGATCCACTTTGTTGCCTTTGTGCCAGAGGTTGGGTTGATCCCTATGAAGCATCTGAAGTCACAAAATCAGAGAAAAGGACACTTAATGAAATACAGTTTTTACAAAATACAGCAGAACCCATCAAGTCGCGGAGACGAGCACGGAGATTTTATTGTCACATGCGCTAGGGTAGAGTAGGTTATGCAATACAATGGAAATGCAGGGACTTAAATAAAAATAACACCATTTGTTATTCATGATGGAAAATGTAACAAAAAAAATCCACTACAATCGCCATCCAGCACATACCTCTGGATGAATTCCAGTGTGTTTGATGCCTCCTCTTGGTACACCAAATTGAAGACGTAGTAGCATGAGAAGAACGCTGCCAATCCATGTTCTGGTGTGGACCCACAACCACTTGGCCCTCAATGCTCAGCATCTAATTTGTTGCAGTGAGGACATCACCTAAAACATAAACAAACATGATTATAAAATATGATATCTATATGTTAAACTAATATGTCATTCACACAGTCTCTAGTTTTGCAACAGACAAAAAAAAACTACCTAAGACGATTAGTCTTGGAGACACAGGAAGCAGCAATGTTCTCTCCATCAGCAGCTGTTGACAACACCTGTAAGACAAAAAAACACAAAACAACAAGTCTTAAGATTCTTATTCATTCAAATCATGGTAGAAGAGTTGACTGAGTTGTAAGTAAGTGGACTTCTTTTTGGAGCTTGAAGACATTTCACCTTTCATCCAAAAGGGTTGTTAAAGGAGCTAGAGCAGGCATGGGCAAACTACGGCCCGGGGGCCATATGCGGCCCCTTAAACTTTTTAATCTGGCCCGCCGAACTTGAAGAAATTATATTAATAAATCTTGTTAATGTTTTAATTTCCCTGAAATTCTGGCGTTTTCCAACAGCGGATGCACTAGATACATTGACCTTTGTTGAGACGCGGCGTTTTGCTCCACGTTTGTGCTTTACTCTGATCTGGATCAGCCCTTCTGTAAAGATGAGCGGAGCTAAGAAAAGAAAAGTGGACAGAGAATGTCGAGTGTTTAATAAGGAGTGGACAAGTAAATATTTTTTCACCACATACTTATCAGCTGCTGTATGCCTGATATGCCAAGAGACTGTAGAGGTTTTTAAAGAATATCAGGCGTCACTTTGTCACAAAACATGCTAACTATGCTAGCAAGCAGTCAACGAAAGAAGGAAAGAACCTGAAGGAGAACAGAACTTTCAGTGCTCTAAAACAGTAACTGTTAGTAATTAAAAAAGCTGTATTTTATTAATTAAATTTGCTGTGTTTTAAGAGTCATTTCAATAAACAGCTAAATACTGTGGAACTTCAAAGATGGACATTTTGTTGTAATGCTTTTGTTTATTTTTAATTGAAATAAAGCACATGTTTTCTACATATCCCATGTTATTTTTTGCTCTTATGAGGTGGATGACCAAAACACTAAATCCACCTGGTCCGGCCTCAGATGGTTCATGGTGCTTGATTTGGCCATCACTACCCCGTTGCATTCTTGGTTTGGTTTGTGTGCCTGTGCACCTGGACCTCATTAAATGGGTGCAGGGACACTACCGGTTTACCTGTGTTTTTGGCGCCATCTACTGGCCAGACTAGCAATAAAATATTAAGAGGGAGAGAGAAGAGAGGAGAAGATGAGCAGAGGGGCTGGGCTTTTTTGACTTGTCAGTGAGCCCCAAATATTTTACTCCTGTGTATTATGAAGTCTTACATGTATTCATAATATGTGTTTCATTGAAGTGATTTAACATTAGTTTTGTGAAGTGCAATATTTGCAAGGCAATGGCAGATATTTCCCTGTGTTGTTTTCAGATTTTAAGGTAGGACAGGTGTTGTTTTTGCAAAGGTTTTTTAACATAGTTTATTACTTTTAACACTTCTCTCTCCTTTATAACTGTTATAGAATTTGGTCTGTTACTCTTTAGTTCTCGGGCCTTGCACGGGATTGGCCCGGTGCTGGTGCACAAGGGAAATTACTGGACACAGAACACATCACAATATATTATAATAACAAAGAGAAATGGTAATAATAAATTATAAATAATAGCAATTTATGGATGGATCTATGGACACATCATTGCTCTGCCTGGAATGTTCCACAGTGTGACTTTAAACAGCTCTACTTTACATTTATTCATTTACAGGTGGTTTTAGAGCTCAAACATCCCTAGAAAAACAGACATTCTGACTGTGAGCGGGGTCGCCTCTCCACAGATCTGACCTGTAACTTGGTCTGCTTTGTGTTATTAGTTCTTTTTTCAGACCATGAGTTTGTTTTCATACCTGACAGTTTCAGGTGCTCACTGCGGTCTTCCTCAGTCACATGACGTTGCTGAGACGTGTCCGGTCACCTGAGTTAAACAGATTTTGGCGCCGTCTTTCTCCCGGTGGAAGCAGGACGACAGCGCCATCTGCAGTCCGACTTCCTCAGGACAGTGACAGGTGTGTGAGAGCTGCTTGTGAGCAGCCGAAACTGTCAGGTACGAAAACAAACTCTTGGTCTGAAAAAAGAACCTAATGACATAAGTTATCAGAAGACCAAATGACCCTCATTGGACTATTGGTCTGGTTTGGTCTCCATGAAGATAGAAAAGGTTAATGCTGTACTGTGAAACATTCTAGACAAAACAATAACATCTCTACAGAGAAAAGCATTTGACCAGAAAAGTTACACAGAGCACATTTAAACACATAAGTTCAGTCCTGTTTCCTATGTCCTTGCCTCCTTCTGTCCTTTCCTTCACTGTTCCTCATTTTAATTAATTAATCATTGCATTTATATAACACCGTTAAAGACACCCAAAGTTGGTGTTAAAGTCCTATTGTAGCCACAGCTGCCCCGGGGCAAACTGACGGAAGTGGAGTTGCCAATCTGCGCCATCGGCCCCTGGTGTGCCCTAAGTGTTTTATTTTGACATTTCTGGTCAGCTTGTTACTTTAAGTTTTACTTCCTGTCTGGTGATTGTTTTCCCCTGTGTCTGTCTGCAGCTGTTTCCCAATTCAGCGAGTGCACGGTTCTGAGCGTCCTTGGAGGGGGATGTGCGTCATATCTGGCGCGACAACCGCCGTTCCATTCGGTTTTTGTCCCTTGCACATTTCGGATGTCGTGCACAGGATCCAAGGAGCGCTCAGGGAGTTAGTGTGTTTGCTCAGACACATTAAAAATTAGGGGGAACATTGGCCATGTCCCAATTCCAAGTATTACTAGTCACAATAGAATCATATTTTTGTCTTTAGGGAACAAGGAGCAGACCACCCGGCTCATTGAGCTGAGGCGGGACCTGTTCCATTTCGCGGATGCCCATGTGATCCCCGGACTGCACTCAGGGCTGAGCGAGTATGCACCACCTCGACTGCAGACTGAGACCACACTCCGAACCGTGCACTCGCTGAACTGGGAAACGGCTCGCATTTATACCCCGTGTTCTCCTCTTTGGTTCATTGTCAATAGCTGTGTCTCAATTCTCAGTGTGCACAGTTCGGAGTGTGGTTTTAAGGGCATGTCCGTCACATCCGGCGCGATGACTGTTGTCCCATTTCATTTTTGTCCCATACGCAGTTAACATGTCCTCTGAAAACCGCAGTTGTTTCCATGGAAATCGGGGCGTGAACCAACTGTGTGAAAAAGCACACTTCGCGCACTCATATATCCCAGCATGCACCGCGCGCTACTTCTACAGGAGAAAATGGAGTCGGCGGCTGCATCTGGTAGTTGCGAGACCTGTCGCATTTTGCTGATGCCCATGCGGTCCACGGAGTGCACTCAGAGCTGTGCAAGTATGCACAGTCTTAACTGCAGTCTGAGCACCCTTAAAACCACACACCGAACCGTGTACTCTGAGAATTGGGACACGGCTAATGTCTCGTCTGGTCTTGTCACGTCTCGTCACTAGTAGTCATGTCTTGCCAGTTTGGATTTTTGTCAGTTCTTTGTTTATTATTAAAGAACTTAAAGGGATAGTGCGTTTTTTTTATGTTAACCTGTATGGGTTTCCTTCTAAAAGTGTCGTGCGGTAACACTGGCTTACCTCTGACAGTCTCGCCTCAGCCCGGTTTTGCTCTTGCCTGGTTTACACCTGACCATATCACAAGTGATATATGGTCTCGTAGTGGAGGTGTGGTTTACGATCGCCAACGGCCGTTTATTGGGTGTTACAAATGTCTATCATTGAGCGTATACATAGCCCATAGCCAATCATGTCAGTTGTCAGTTCAAACTACAAGCTTCCGTTTGTCACGTAGTACGCGTCGCCGTCTCGCCACCCCTCCCCGCTCTCTGATTGGCTCCCAGAATCGGGCGAGCTCGCTTGCCATAGTTTCCAGGCTGTCTTTCAGATCGGAACGAACGAAAGTAGCCTGGGATTTCCCAGGTTAGTTCTGCTCAGGTTCTGGAGCTCACGTAAGTAGGTCTGGTAAATTTGCGGGGACGTGAAATAAAGCTTGTTTTTCTTCTCAAAACATTAGTCCAAAAAGTGATATATATGTGGCAGTAGCGGTAGCTCCCAAGGTGTACTTATAATGTACACTACACAACAACGCCACCCCAATAATGGGGACTAAGAGGTACTAAGGCACGCAGGTACGATTTTACACTAAACAGACGAGACAGTTCCAATTCACAGTCTTTATTGTAAATTCTTAGAATGATGTTTAAAACAAGTCCTTTTATTATAAACAGTATAAAACTCAATTCAATCTTCTTTAAAAAGGCCTAGCGCACACACACTCACACACACCACGTGGGGACGTCCAGGAGCTGAGGTCAGGCTGGAGGACAGAGAGGAACCAACAATAATGGGATGAAAACTAAATAAAAAAACACCAACACAAAGAAAACCACAAACACATTCAACAACAGAAGAAGAAAGTGCACTGCAAAATAATATATATACAAAGTTTATCACCACCACCAAAAGGACCGACCCCGCCACCAGATTGGCCAATCAACTCCTGGAACACAGAATTAAAACATTACAAAAATAGTACCAACACCCAATAACGCTCCAGTTCACACGCCACGCTGGTCCAGTGCTGTATTTCGCAACAGCTCGTTCAATCCCAGGAATATCAGGGAAAGGAGGGGTTAATTTCCCGCCGCCCCGTTCACCGAAGCGCACACCGCGAGGGGGAGGGGATGGGGGTCCCCCCGCAGAACACCCCAACAATCTTCCCCAAAAGCAGGCGGCAGGTTAGAAAATGCCCGACCAGCGCAGGCCAGAAGCAGGCAGTCAAGAGGCGGCGTGAAGCGAAGCACATGCAGAGTTGGCACAGAATACAAACAACAAGCGACAGTGGAAAGAAGTGCAGCAGGACAAAACGGCAGCGTCTACACAAACATAACAGGAGGAGGTATAAGTACGATTAGCATTTACAGCTCATTAACCCAAAGACACCGACATACTTGCCACTTAAGAGCCAAACTTTGAGCTCCGCCGAGGGAGAGGCGAGGGAGAGCTATCACAGCGCCTAAGAGAGCTAAGCTAAGCTATAGGACAGCCGAAAGTAACCAAACAGGGAAACCCTTACCGTGAGCGTTATCATGAGCGGCCTGAAACAACCGGCATATCCCCTTATTGCGCGGGTAGACTGTCCATGCTACAAGTTAGATAAATACATTAGAAACAGTCTGAAAATGTGAATGAAGGAGACCACGTGCTCCTCTTACCCGCAAGGACGCACGGAGCGAGCACGGAGCAAACCCGGAAGTGAACGCCGGCGGGCGGGCCCAGTGCCAGAGGCCAGAGGGGAGTGCGGCAGAAGGGCCGGACTTTTATAGGACGCCACCTAGCGCTGGCAGCCAATAGACACCCGTGCCCATTAAGCAACTGCGCGCTGCTTACATTCTCATACTGCTACATATATTTCCGTCACAGTTGTCCGAAAAAATCCAGCTGCCTATTTTCCCTATTTCGCATGGTTCCCTTTTCTCTCGGAGTTGTATCACTACGCCCGTAGCCTACCGAGCCTGTTCACTTGTAAACATCCGCCGTCGCCGTACCGCATCTGCCGTACACTTCCGCTAAAAGTTAACAGGCTAATGGAGCTAATGTGGGCGGAGTGATACGAATCTAGAGAAAATATGCGAATGCGAAAAACGCTGTTGGATTTTTTCGGACCACTGTCTGTGATGGAAATATACATCACTTTTTGGACTAATGTTGTTTTG
Organism: Paratrypauchen microcephalus; assembly: GCA_036785185.1. NCBI lineage: Eukaryota > Metazoa > Chordata > Actinopteri > Gobiiformes > Gobiidae > Paratrypauchen > Paratrypauchen microcephalus. Next base: position 3,792,235 of record JAVJIX010000084.1, on the reverse strand, counting down.
AGAAGAAAAACAAGCTTTATTTCGCGTCCCCGCAAACTTACCGGACCTACTTACGTGAGCTCCAGAAAGCGAGCCGAACCGGGCTGAGACGAGACTGTCAGAGGTAAGCCAGTGTTACTACACGACACTGTTAGAAGGAAACCCATACAGAAAAAAAAAAAACTATCCCGAACTAGTCCTGCATTTTGGGTCATCCCTCCTGTGCACACTCCACTTTCACACTGGCAATGTGGGAGAAGTGTCTTGCCTAAGGACACAACAACAGTTTTTGCAACTGGTGCCCCCCTGTGGCACTTGGAGTTCCACCAGGCCCGGCCCTGCTGAGCCCCTGAGATCTGACGGGATCAGACTTTTGACAGGCCGGTGTGGCCACATTTTCAAACCTCGGTGTCAAATTCTTCTTTAAAAATGTGATATAAAAAAAAAGAACATGCGGGGCATCCATTTCCTCATGTCTCCTCTCGCTCTCTGATTGGTCAAAGAGTCAACTTCTACTGTTTGTTATTTACCAAGTTAAACTAAAGCTGCACTATGAAACTGTTCGGCTGGTTGTCCGTCACCTGCTTGTTTCTATCCTCCTTCTATCCCTTCACTGTTGCTCATTTTCAAACCTCAGTGTCGTCGTTCTTTATGTACAGCTTATATTTTATACATATATTTATCACCGGCTGGTTAGCTCAACTGGTAAGTCATGGACTTTCCCCCTGGAGGTTGTAGGTTCAAACCCCCCCCGGGCAATGAGCTAACCAGTGTGGGTCCTTGGGCAAGACCCTTCACGGTACTGCCCCCCGGGCGCCGAAAAAGATGGCTGCTCACTGCTCCTGAAAAAGGATGGGTCAAATGCAGAAGTCAAATTTCTCCCGTGTGTCATTGTGTGTGAGACCAATAAAGGCTAAAAGCTTAATCTTAATCATTTTGGCCCAGGTGCCCCTCCACAAATTTTACCTCCCGTCGCTGCTGTTTGTAAGTGTACACGACGTAATCGACCTTCTCATGCCGTTTTCCTACCCACAGTCTTTCTAGCGCCCCCTGTGTTGTGTATGTTTATTATTGCACACTAATAATAACACTAATTTGAACAAGTTTGCTGAGATAAAAATTCGATTTTTCTAATAAGATTTTTGTAAATTATGTTTATGTAAGAACCTTATATGTGTGTTTATTTTACAAATGTCAAGTCTTCACAAAACAATAATATTGATAATTCCGTCCAATTGTGACATATAAAATATAAACAGTGTCACCGTCGGGCTTTGGGCACAGTGTGGTCTTATTTCCAAAAAGTATTTATTTATCTAAAAACAAAATCACTGTAATGTTACTTCAACAAGCCACACTATATTTACAGGAGTAAAATGAAGTCAGATCTTATTCTGGTCCCACTCCTTAACCAGAATTGTTGATTGATTGATTGTCAACACATTTTACATAAAACTGTTTGCACACTATAACAAGTTACATTTTATATTAACAGAATGCTTATTAAAACATTTTTTAAATCATTTTTTAAAATAATTCTTAACATTGTGAGCACATATGTCGCCTGAGTTTAAGTGCTAGATGGCGCTGTGATATCCTGTTGCAGAATCAACATGGCAGCCCCCAGTGGAAGCAGGTGAGTTTGACTTTCCCACTGGTCAAGTGCAATAATTCCTCCATGGAGAGGAAAATGAAGGGAAAATCTATATCAGGTTAGTAAAATATTTGTTTTAGACCATGTAGAAGTAGTAGTTGGTGATTTTCAAAGAAAAATAAACAAACCAGGAGGTATTTTATCAACTGACCACATATGTGGCTACTATGCATATAGTAGTGACCTTATAAATGCCAAATATGTACACATATGTGGCCAGTATGCATGTAAGTTTTTGTACTGTATTAAAATAATGATATAGTAATAATCTTTCACATCACAAATACAGTGATGAAGCAGCTATAGTACGAAAGTTTGAGGGTACATTTTATTACAATATATTATTATATATTATATTATATATATTATATATGCACTAAATATTCTATATAATATAACAATCTCTATCTGTTTGAATTGGCTAAACAACCAAACACTGCTGAAAGTTGACAAAATTGTTGGTGAAGTTCACAGAATGTCAGTGTTATTTCAGGGAACAATAAATATTTTGCTTATTTATTTTATTTTATTTTTTTTTATTTTTGACATGTTGACACCATGCATTAGCTGCATGGTGGCAACATATGTGACACCCCTAAAACCCCCAATTTAGGATCTTTATTTGAAAAAGCAGTATGGGGTATGTCTAATAATGTAAAAATACATGTCTGATTGGAATTTGGCAGCTCTGGTACATTTTTTTTTTCTATGCAAGAAAGGGTTAAGACTTGAAACTGCTGATTTATTTTTTTTTAATTCATGTCAGTCTAAGTTAATTTGATCTTATCATGTGAGGAAAACTTCAGTCTTTGACAACTAACTAAAAGAAATACATGTGCGCTCTCAGACCCTCGCTCTGCTCTCATAGAAGGGCGTCTGGAGTTGTTCTTTTTTATTTTCATATTGTTGTTGCCATTCCTTTAGAGAATCACAGATCTTCTGCATAGAGTCGATCTCTGACTTCCACAGAGCTGCTCTGGTCCTGATGAACTCTGAGGTGTTATTTGGAGTGTCTTTGTACAGATCTATGCTGTTATGGACAATAAGAAATATATCCACACCAAGGAAAAGGACATTTACTGCGATGAACCCGCCTTTAGCAACTTTGCCAATGGCCACTAGACCTTTGGTAACTTCCCCGCCCACTTCTGCATCCTTTCCAATGATATTACCGCCTTTAAAAACAGAAACACAGTCATTGGCCATGAGATTCTGGGTTGTGGAGTTTTCTTGGATATTTTCAAAATGTTGTTCGATGACATTGTTCAGACACTTCTGCAGAGAGTTCATATCTTCCATAAACTTTTCAAAAGTATCTTCAGACTTTTTTTTTCTCCGCACTGCCGACTTCCTTCTCTGTAGATATGGTGGCTACAGTGTTTGCTCCTGAAAGAACTCCAAGTCCAACTCCAACCCCAAGCAGACCCATAGACACCCCAAATGTTACAGGGATCAGAGCCAAACCAATGATGGACAGTACCCCTCCCAGCACCCCCACTGAACTGCCCACCACATTGGAGAGCCGTGCCCCTGTCGTTATTTCACTGCACAGGCCTCTACATCCTCCAAAAAATGTAACATCCTCTCCTTCCTCAGTCTGAACTCCTCCATGAAGGGCTGATGTTTGTCCTGGAACAAGGACCCCATCCTAAAGGGTTTGTCCTCCCTGGAACAAAAGATGTGAACTGTAAAATGTATACTGTACACAGGTTTGAAAAACGATATTTGCAATTATGTGAGAGTCGAGATTTGGGGGACTCGGACTGGACTCACAATGGGAAACCTGAGGTCTCGATTCTGTCTAGTCCAAAGTGACTTGGACTTGGCTCGGACTGTGAAAACTGTGACTGATCAATGTAAACCAAAACTGCGGTGGTGTAGCTGAAGCTGAACCGGTCAGATGTGAGGGGGGACTGTTATCTGTGTTTTAGCTACACTTATGAGCACTGGGCATGTGAACACTGTTGTGTGTGTTGTACCTGATTTCTTGAAGCTCATTCAAGTGAAGAAGCATCTGCTCAATGTCACCTTCAGATACTTCTGATAGATCCACCTCAACTGAGTTCTTGTCCACACACAGGTCTGTCAGGGATCCTTGTGTGAAGACACCACACATGTGTTTGATGTTTGTGATGTACTGGTTTAGTTGAACCTGCATCACTTCCAGATTCTCCAGTTTGGGGCTGAACAAAGCTTCATTGTCTCGCTTGAACGAGAGGAGCAAAGGACAGATGATCTGACAGACAGATATGATCCTCTTCACTGACTCCAGATCAGTTTCTTCAGACAGGTGTAGAACCTGGTTCTGGTCAAACACATGAGCTGAAGTCACTGCCAACTTCTCCACTGCCTCCAGGAAGATCTGCATCTCCTTTAGACCCCTCAGAGTCGACTCCAGCCCCTCCTTCAGACCAGCCTCATCTCTGTAGCTGATCTCTGCCTCCTTTTCTGCTCTTCTCATTTTCTTTGACTCCTCGTCTCTTTTCTCTATCCAGTCAGAGCTTCTGCTGATGAAGCCTGTCACTGTCTGAATGTCAGTGAAGATAACAGAGATGTACTGCCTCAAAGACCGCTTCAGTTCATCCCTGAAGAACATAAACACATTATGTAACTATGACTTTGATGAACTTTAACCATTATATTAAGACCCTGGTTATAATAATATACTGCAACACCAACAACTTTGAGCAGTTTGAATGGTTTAATTAAGGACTCATTTTGAATTTTTTCCTAGGGATGGAAGGTCCAAATTAGCCAAGTAATCTTCAATTTCTTTTTCTTTTATAGGCCCAGACTTTTTCTATAAAGGTTTTGTAATGCTTTTGAAAAATATTTTAATACTTATCTGGTTCATAATTTATTTCCTTATTTATTGGGTCTCTAATCTTATTAATTGTATTCTGTATTTGTAGTGCTCTTAAATGTTTTGCCAACATTTTAGTTGCTTTGGGGCCAGATTCATAAAAAGTTTGTTTAGTAAATCTCAATCTCCTCAGTTGTTTCCTCGTATCTTTTATACATTCTGCCAAGGTCTCACTTGTATCTGTGTGCTGTTGCTTTTCTAAATTCCTCAGTTGTTGCTCTAATCTAGCCTTTTCATCATCTGGTTGATACTGGCGCTCTTTGTCAAGCCGGTTGGTTAACTCATTGTTGGTTCTGTTTGTTTGGCCACGGTTGATGAGCGTTCGATGGGGTGGGCAGGTGCCAAATATGCCTCTAGCAATTCTTTAATAATAATAATAATTATTATAATAATTCATAGCATTTATATAGCGCCTTTCATGACACCCAAAGTGCAGCCAAAGATGATTTCTTTACAAGAAATGATCCACTGAAAACTGTAGTGCAAATATGTGTTGAAGTGTGTTGAGGAAACATATAGAACACAGTTTTTGTGTAAACTTTTGAGAAGTAAAGTTCAAAAAGGCAGTAATAAGTGTTCAGCCTCACTCTCTCCTCTACTGTATTTATATTTGATCAGTATTTACACTAAGAAATAGTGAAAACAAAAGGACCCACAGTACCTTGAGTCAGACATGTCGGCATCTCTCGTGATTCTGCTTCTGGCTTCTCTTCTCTGTGACTTAGAGCGTGTGTGGGCGGGGCTTTCATCATGGACTGCAGATGGAAACTAGCTATGTAGCTATAATCTGGTGCAGATCATCTTTGTTTTTTGAGCTTAATGTCTCTGTACATTGTCCCTTTTCAAATAAAGACTAAACTAAACTAAACTAAACTAAACTTTTATGGAAGTTTGAGGTTTAATGTTTGATGTGCAATCACCAGTTTCATTTCAGCAGAATTTTTTGTGTTTTAAAACGTGTGTAAAACCCCTCAGTTGTCCAGGTAGAATCCAATGGGGGAAATTAAATTTGATCGAATCCGTTTCTCAGCTCATCCAAGCTGCTTCTTCAGTTCTGGTCAAAATGACACTGCCTGAAGGGAGGAGCTAACTACTGTGAGGAGAGAGTTATAAATCCTCAAATCTAAATCAAAACAAACAAAGAAAACAATAGGGCAGCAGGTCAGGTCCAGAGGTGTGAAAACACCCATTATAATAAACTAAATATATCTAAATATATCATATATCTAAATCATAATTCAAGGCCACAATTTACGTTTTTCTGCCTCGTCATCAGGCGGGCTCCATTCACCTCACCATGCGATTGCTGTTAAAGGTGCTATATGTATTTTAAGCAATGCATTTTAGTGATATTTTCCTGAACTTATATTGACAACAAATTAAGATTCTGATAAAATGATCTGATGACACTGTTAAAGTTGATCTAATATTAATTGTTGCTTATTATCAATGGGAGATATGGAGCACTCCTGGTGACAAATATTTATACATGTACATGGACAGTTATTGTCAAGTCTTTTATTCAGGAATGCATGTCTGCTGCACCCATTTATTTAGGTCCAGGTGCGCAGGCACACAAACCAAACCAGGAATGCAACAGGAAAACACAGAGGCACTACCGGTTTTCGACTGTCAGGTCTTTTATTAAAAGTATAGTGCGTCCAAAAACAGTTGTCCACGAAACATCCAGCAGTGTATTTCACATTCGCGTGTTGTCTCTCTCCACTCGTATCACTACGCCCATGTTAACTCTATCAGCCTGTTCACCTTCAGCGGATGTCTACGCCGAAGTTGAAGTGAACGCGCTCGTCATTGACAATGGACCCCACGGTGCGTTACTGGACGCGAGCCCTTTCCATTGATATATATAGTGCCACCATATATTGTTATTGTTCTGTTTTTTTTCTTCTTCTTCTTATTTTCCTGACCACTTTTTTCAAGGTTCGGGTACTTCCCACTGACGAAAACTCACAAAATTATACAAAAAAATTCAAGAATGCCAAAAAAGGAATTTACAAATAATCTGTATTAAAAAAATCTTAAAAAATGGCTCGACAGCGCCACCTGGAAAATCAAAATACATTACGCCTATGGCTATACCCGAAAAATGAACTTTGTCGTAGACAAACGAAATTTGGTACACAGATGCATCATGGGAAGAGGAACAAAAAAGTATATAACGTCGTTGCTAGGCAACCAACCAGCCATTTTGGATAGACCATGTGACCTGGTGGCGAAGGCGCCATTTCCTGTCAAACTTCGACGAATGATAATTCGCACACCCCGGCCCTGAACAGATTGATATAAGAAAATCTAAAATGGCCATAATAGCGCCCCCTAGGGACATTGCTTGGAACAGAAAAAATTTACTTTGCTGTAGACACACCAAATTTGGACCACACATTCGGGACATGGTCTCGATCAAAAAACACAGTGACACCCCTACTCCATCTCACATCATGTTGCCATGGTAAGAGGCCAAACATCTGTCCCTGCCATTAGGATGCCCGGCAGAAACTTTGATGTAGCCACACCTAATTTGGTACATAGATGCATCATGGGAATAGGAACAAAAAAGTATATTACACCATTGCTAGGCAACCAACCAGCCATATTGGATAGACCAGGGGTGGGCAAACTTTTTGACTTGTGGGCCACAAAAGGTTCTAAAATTTGACAGAAGGGCCGGACCAGGAGCAGGTGGATTTAGTGTTTTGGTAAAAACACTAAAAATAACATGGGATATGTAGAAAACATTTGTTTTATTTCAATAAAAAATTTACAAAAGCATTACAACAAAATGTCCATCTTTCAAATTCCACAGCATTTAGCTATTTACTCTTAAAACACAGAAAATTTAATTAATAAAATACAGCTTTTTTAAAATTACTAACAGTTACTATTTTAAAACACTGAAAGTTCTGTTCTTCAGGTTCTTTCGTTCTTTCGTTGACTGTTTTGTGGCAAAGTGACACCTGATATTATATTCTTTAAAAACCGCTACAGTCTGTTGGCATATCAGGCATACAGCAGCTGATAAGTATTCAGTGAAAAAATATTTACTTGTCCACTCCTTATTAAACACTCGACATTCTCTGTCCACTTTTCTTTTCTTAGCTCCGCTCATCTTTACAGGAGGGCTGAGGGGTCAGAGAGTAAAGCACAAACGTGGAGCAAAACCCCGCACCTCAACAAAGGTCAATGTATGTAGTGCGTCAGCTACTGGAAAATGCCAGAATTGCAGTGAAATTAAAACATTAAAACATTAACAAGGTTTATTAATATAATTTCTTCAAGTTCGGCGGGCCGGATTAAGAAGCTTAACGGGCCGCATATGGCCACCGGGCCGTAGTTTGCCCATGCCTGGGATAGACCATGTAACCTGGTGGCAAATGCGTAATTTCCTGTCAAACTTCGACAAGTGATAATTCACGCATACTTTGGCTGATTTCACTCAAACTTCAATCATTGGTGGACACCCCGGCCCTGAACAGATTGATATGAGAAAATCTAAAATGGCCATAATCGCGCCCCCTAGGGAGATTGCATGGAAGTGTAAAATTTTACTTTGTCATAGACATACCAAATTTGGTACACACTTTTGTGATAGGGTCTCGATCAAAAAACTCAATGACGCCCCCACGCCATCTCCCATTGTGTTGCCATGGCAACAGGCCAAACATCTGTCCTCACCATTAGGATCCTCTGCAAAAACTTTGTCATAGTCAAACCAAATTTGGTACACAGATGCATCATGGGAAGAGGAAGAAAAAGTATATTACGTCGTTGCTAGGCAACCAACCAGCCATATTGGATAGACCATGTGACCTGGTGGCAAAGGCATAATTTCCTGTCAAATTTCGACAAATGATAATTCACACATACTTTGGCTAATTTCACTCAAACTTTAATCGTTGGTTGACACCCTGGCCTTGAACAGATTGATGCAAGAAAATATATGATGGTCATGATAGCGCCCCCTAGGGTAATTGCATAGAACTGCAAAATTTTACTTTGTCGTACACATACAAGATTTGGTACAAATATTCGTGGCATGTTGTCAATGAAAAAAGTCATTGGTGCCCACATGCCATGCCTCATCGGGTTGCCATGGCAACAGAACTATAGAACTATAGGCATTCAATATGGCGGCCATTTTCCAAAATGGCCACCACAAATGGAGTTCCTAATGGGAAAACGGATTAAAAACAGTGCAAAAATACACAAAGTGGGACTGATCATTTTTTAAAGGGTATGCCACTACTTTGGGTCTAGTCGTTGCTCTGGGTTTATAAAGGTGGTAGAGGGTCTTATTTTTCATGTTAGGTGTTGTGTTGTTTTAAACTCTCTTGACAAGAGTCAATGGATCACACGTAGCAAGATCCCCTACAAATGATTTGGGAAACACCTTGTATGATCTCTGAAATGTTCTCTGTGCTCAGCCAAGTCGGGAGCTAGTTTTCATGCAGCAATTCATTCAGCAAATATTATGCTAATGAGCCATGATGCGGTTTGTCAACAGCCGCCGCAGCCAATTGGAATGTCGGATAGTGTTGCCAAAAAAAAAATCACAGAAAGTCGCTACTGGCTCTCTGACAAGTCGCTAGGAGTCAATAGATGACGTCATGATGTTACGACATCATAGCGTCACGCACGCCACGCTAATCTCTAGAAAACGTGTCTGCATGGCTATGTCCATAATGCAAAAGGGCAGTGCTAGCGACTTTTTAAAGATCAGAGCTAATCTGCAACACTGCTTCACCGTGATAAATGCTTCTGATGGCGTCACAGAGCTACAGTTATGTTGAAAAACAATGATTTTGTCACTTAAAAGTCGCCAAAGTCACTAGATGAGATTTTTAGTCACCAGAGATGGCCAAAAGTCGCTAAATTAGCAACACTGATGTCGGAATGCTTGCATTCTGCTTTAACAGGGGCGGCAGTAGCTCAGGGGCGGCAGTAGCTCAGTTGGTAGAGCGCTTGCCTGATGATCCAGGGGTTGGCGGTTCGAATCCTGCTCTTGACGGGTTGACCGCGTGTGATCCCAGCTCCCACAGATGAGCGCTGCCGTTGTGTCCTTGGCACAAGATACATCATGGCAGAAGATACATCAAGGCCCGTTGTGACGTGAGCCACCTGTGGGAGGATTCTCCAGCTGAGGTCCTGACCAAGCCGAAGCAACAAGATCATGGAGATGGTCGCAATAATGTGCTGCCCACTGCTCCTAATAACAGGATGGGTTAAATGCAGAGGACAAATTTCTCCCAAGGGAGACAATAAAGGCTAATCTTAACAGTTGTTAAAGTGCAAATCTGCACCCCAAGTTCTTTACAATATTTCAGCGCTCCCTGGGTAGCTTAATCAAACAAGTTACGGGGTATGGGTAACTGCCCAATCACAGTATACGAGCACGACTTTGCTGGCATTTCGGAGGACGTTGAGGGAGGAACAGGAAGTTGAATACTTTTTTATTTTTTGGTTAAAATTAGTAATTACGTGTAACCCAATCAGTAACATACTGCGACCCAATGCAATGGCGAAAACATTTAAAGTGTACAATTCTGGATACACCGATCCCCCACAAAAAAACTGACTGGGAATTATGTTTAATTTGTCAACGGAAAACTAAAGAGCCACTCAGATGCCCATTAAATCTCATTTTCCATTATTTGGATCACATAAATAATTTAAAGATGTATCAATAGCCATTTTTGTGAAGTGTGTTCATATTGTTACCATACCCAAAACATGCACCATAGGTAAAATCCTCCAGCTTAGGTCCTGACCAAACCGAAGCAAGAAGATCATGGAGATGGTCCCCGGGCGCAGTAATGTGCTGCCCACTGCTCCTAATAACAGGATGGGTTAAATGCAGAGAAGAATTTCTCCAGTGTGAGATCAATAAAGTTCACTTCTTATTGGCATGTATTTCTGGTGTAATATTGCACTGTTTTCAATCCATTTGACCACGAAATCCTAGCCTGGGAATTCCCAGGCCGCTTCCGTTCGTTTCGAACTGGAAGGCGGCCTGGAAACTCGTCCAAGCGAGAGTCCCAGATTTAGGGCCCCAATCAGAGAGCGGGGGAGGTGTGGCAAGACGGTGACGCGTACTACATGACAAACGGAAGCTTGTAGTTTGAACTGACAACTGACATGATTGGCTATGGACTTACGTATACGCTCAATGATAGACATTCATAACGCCCAATAAACGGCCGTTGGCAATCGCTAACCACACCTCCGCTACGGGATTTTTCGAAGCGAGTTTCCAGACCCATATCTCACTTGTGATATGGTCAGGTGTTAACCAGACTAACGAAATCCTATTGTTCTATATCTAATCAGACTCCCTTTGGGAACCTTCTCACCAAATTTGATAAAAATATGTGATGTTTCTGGGTGCTTTTAATCAATTTTTCCATTTCCATGGCAGCCATTTTGGAAAATGGCTGCCATGGCCCCCAGGGGCCAGATCTTGAGCGCCTACGGTCCTAAATTTGATCAGACCCCCTTTGAGAATCATCATACCAAATTTGACGCAAAGTGAGCGATTTTCGCAGCTGTCTGCCGGACTATATTGTAAGAGAATAAACTGGAAAAGTTGTCTTGAATCAAAGAGTTGATTTATTAAAGGGAATTGTGCGCGCAATCACAATCTCTCCCTGACAGCAGTCTCTGTCCCTAGATCTGTGTTCATAACAAAACATAGCAAGTCCTTATACCCCACGAGGGGGCATGAGCAAATGTGTACATGTATAATCAAGACATAACATTTAACATAACAATAACAGGTCAACTCAAGGCTGGCTCCTTTGCAGCAAAACAACAAGTGGAAAACATATGAGCTGAAAGCTGAAAACGTGAAAGCTGAAAACGTGACTTCTTCCAAAAATGCATCTCTCGAATAAGACTAAGACGAAAACAATAATTCAGACGTCCTTTGACAATAATTCATCCGCGTATCACCTGACTATTCAGTCTGGGACACGGCTAATAGCGATCCAAACTTTCTGTAGCAGGTGCAAAATTTACGGCGCCCCAAAACCTTTTTATTCGGCGATGCTGATAGGCTGATAGGAATCATATTTTTTTCATTTTCCCCTAGCAACCACACACGATTGGCTATTTCGCTATAGTTCGTGGGCGCTCTAGACGCAAGCCCCAAGAAGAGAACCAACTATGTAATTCACTGTTGAATAAGAGTCATTTGGTGGAAATGTTGTTTGAATAATTCAGATTACATGTGGAGACACACAAATAATTAAAACTGACATTGATGTAAAAAACAAACAAACATGTTTTTAGTATTATACATTTTATATTTTTCCTCTCCTCTTTGGGAAGGGCGGCGCCCAAGCGCCCCCTATGGACCAGCCGCCACTGGTCACATTATTATCATATTATTTCTCCATCAAATGGAGATATTAGGTGAAAACAGCGGCCTGTGTCAACACCGGGACTAAACCAGGACTAAAACAGAACTAAAGCAGGACTAGACCAGGACTAGACCAGGACTAAGCCAGGACTAGACCAGGACTAAACCAAGACTAAACCAGGACTAGACCAGTACTAAACCAGGACTAGTGCTAATCTTGGTGCTAATCAAACAGTTTGTTCTCCTTTTTTCCCCAAATTAGAATCAATAAAGGATCGAATCATTAAGCAGTATCGATAATGGAATTGGAATCGTAAAAATCTTATCAATTCCCATCTCTACCCAAAGGTCGGCATGCGCCTTGGAGGACACGACGAGGTCACATGCAGTGAGCGTGCTCAGTGTTTACGGAAGTCGCCTAAAGTTGCTGTCGTACCGGAGCCAGAACATGTACAGCTTATTTGTTTTAAGGAGGAGACGGAGAAGGACGAGGTTTTTGGCCACGGCGTTTTGTGGGGCAGTGGCAGCAATGTCCGTAGAAATGAACGTGTTGGTGTCACCACGAGTCGCAGCCAAGAGTGGTGGGATTACTACGTGCTTCGCCGCTTCACAGACACGGAATTCGTATACAATTTTCGCATGACGAGAAGAACGTTTGTGTACATTTGTGAGCGCCTACTTGTACCACTCTCGCTGGAGGAAACACGCCCAGGTCGGATGAACGTGACCTGGCCGTTCAGACCGAATGCATGCCAAAGATCGGATATGTATCGGTTTTAGGACCACATATCTTGGGCTACATTCACACTGCAGCATGAAGTGACTCAAATCCAATTTTTTCGACCCTATGTGACGTTAAAAATAATCTCACTCCAAAAGCCCATATCTGCCATGTCTAACAGGTCATTCGAAAATGGACCAGAATGCCTCTTGGTAGATCTCGGCACAACATCAAACCTCAGATCTCAGTTAAAAAACAGTTTGAGCACCCCTGGTTTAGACTCTTGCTATGCCCTCGTAGAACGGGATCCAGAGGAGTTCACTTTTCAACTTTTTCTGCAGAGAATCATAGATCTTTTGCATCGAGTCGATCTCTGACCTCCACAGTGTGGCTCTGGCTCTGATGGACGTTGAGACCTTAGTGTCACTGACTCTCTGCAGATCTCTGCTATTATCAACTCTGAGAAACACATCCACACCAATGAAAAGTGCATTCAGTGAAACGAACGCACCTCTAGCAGCTTTGCCGATAGCCACTGCACCTCTGGGGTTGGCATTATTCAGTTCTGCAACCTTTCCTATTATATTATCGGCATTAACACCAGCAGCTAAATCATCGATCCTGAGATTCTGGGCTGTGGGGTTTTCTTGGATATTCTTAAAATGTTGTTTGATGACATCATCCAGACTCTTCTGCAGAGAGTTCACATCTTCCATAAACTGTTCAAAAGTCTTATCAGTTGTTTTCGTCTGCTCACTGTTGATTCTGTTTTCTGTAGACATGATGACCACAGTGTGCGTTCCTGAAAAAACTCCAAGTACAGCTCCAGCCCCAATCAGACCCACAGACACCCCAAACGTTACAGGGATAAGAGCCAAGCCAACAATGGACAGTACTCCTCCCACTATCCCCACTGAACTGCCCACCACACTGGAGATCCGTACCACTTTTGTCATGTTTTCTAACTGAGCTGCACTGGGCTCTACATCCTCCAGAAACTGCAGCATCCTCTCCTTCCTCAGTCTGAACTCCTCCATGAAGGGCTGATGTTTGTCCTGGAACAAGGACCCCATCCTAAAGGGTTTGTCCTCCCTGGAACAAAACACGTGAACTGTAAAATGTATACTGTACACAGGTTTGAAAAACGATATTTGCAATTATGTGAGAGTCGAGATTTGGGGGACTCGGACTGGACTCACAATGGGAAACCTGAGGTCTCGATTCTGACTAGTCCAAAGTGACCTGGACTTGGCTCGGACTGTGAAAACTGTGACTGATCAATGTAAACCAAAACTGCGGTGGTGTAGCTGAAGCTGAACCGGTCAGATGTGAGGGGGGACTGTAATCTGTGTTTTAGCTACACTTATGAGCACTGGGCATGTGAACACTGTTGTGTGTGTTGTACCTGATTTCTTGAAGCTCATTCAAGTGAAGAAGCATCTGCTCAATGTCACCTTCAGATACTTCTGATAGATCCACCTCAACTGAGTTCTTGTCCACACACAGGTCTGTCAGGGATCCTTGTGTGAAGACATCACACATGTGTTTGATGTTTGTGATGTACTGGTTTAGTTGAACCTGCATCACTTCCAGATTCTCCAGTTTGGGACTGAACAAAGCTTCATTGTCTCGTTTGAACGAGAGGAGCAAAGGACAGATGATCTGACAGACAGATATGATCCTCTTCACTGACTCCAGATCAGTTTCTTCAGACAGGTGTAGAACCTGGTTCTGGTCAAACACATGAGCTGAAGTCACTGCCAACTTCTCCACTGCCTCCAGGAAGATCTGCATCTCCTTTAGACCCCTCAGAGTCGCCTCCAGCCCCTCCTTCAGACCGGCCTCATCTCTGTAGCTGATCTCTGCCTCCTTTTCTGCTCTTCTCATTTTCTTTGACTCCTCATCTCTTTTCTCTGTCCAGTCAGAGCTTCTGCTGATGAAGCCTGTCACTGTCTGAATGTCAGTGAAGATAACAGAGATGTACTGCCTCAAAGACCGCTTCAGTTCATCCCTGAAGAACATAAACACATTATGTAATTATGACTTTGATGAACTTTAACCATTATACAAACCCTCTAGGAATTCGCGATGTTGCGATTTGCAACTTCAACGCAACTTCAGCCAATCCCCGTGAATTCAGGGCGGTGTTGCAATTTTGACCAATCACTTTGACCAAAACTTTCCCCAATTTTTACTAATTTTGACCAATCATCGGCGACGTATTGAACGCCGACCAACTTCCTTCTGTGTAGGAGACATAACTGAGATGAGGTGCACGGTGCGTTTGTGTGTGTGTGTGCGGCAGAGGCGGTGGGTCACGTGAGTGTGGGTGTGTGCACGTACGGAAGTGTGTGCGTGTAAAAGCGCGCGCTCACCTGTCACACAGAGGAGAGAGTCAGGGTTGGGGTGTAGCCGTATTTTTTGTTGACCGCAAACCATTCATTCATCTTTCACGTTAATCTGTTCATCCTGCTGGTTTTCATGAGTTCCATTTCATCCTGCTGCGCTGTCATAGCTGTGTGCGCTCTTTTTGTAATAAATGCACAAAACATATCTGGATCTCAGCGTATCTGTCACCATAGCCTCCTCTTTGCGCGTCACAAATCTGCGAGCCATAGGACCCAACCTCATATTCTCGGCGGCTAAAAGGTTTGAGTTTGGAAGCCGCAACATTCTGCGAACATTCTCAAACTGCGGCCGTGTCCCAGTTCCCAGAGCGCACAGCTCGGAGCGCGGCCCGAAGGGGGCTCAGACTGCAGTCCGCGGACCGCATAACGAGTGCGGTCTTTGGACCGCGTGTTAACTGCGCATGGGACAAAAAAGAAGTGGGACAGCAGTCGTCGCGCCGGTGTTCTGTCGAAATGTGTGACGCACATGCCCTTCGGGCCACGCTCCGAGCCGCGCGCTCTGGGAATTGGGACACGGCTTCTAATGGCAAAGAAACATGTCTGCGGCGCCATTTGCCCACAAAAATAACAGCAAAAGACCGCACGAAACAGTTCCCCTCCTAGTAGTAATTTATTTTCGATATTGGTAAGGTTGTTTTAGGACCATATCTGTGATCTCTGTGTCTTTGTATTATTCTTTGTCAGTAATAACTCAGTATTCAAAATATTATTCAATTTTAATTACAAAAAGCGAAAATCGCAACTATTTATCGCAACTTTCACTTCCTCCCGCAACAAAATCGCAACAAAAACCTTAAAAGCACCGCAACTTTCATCGCAACTTTTTGGAAAAGCTCCCGCAAATTCAGGCATTTTAGCCCGAAACAATCACAAAAAATGCCTGCGAAATCCTGTGGGGTCTGATTATATTAAGACCCTGGTTATAATAACAATATACTGCGACACAACAACTTTGAGCAGTTTGAGCTTAAAGTGACAAACCTATGGACATGACGTCCTAACACATTTCCCTGGCTCCATTGCTCCACAGAGTGAGGCTCATGTTGGTGGTGGTACCCAGACTTGGTGGAGATGGCTCTGGGGACCCCCTGGCCCCTCACACACCAGTCCAGTGCTCTCACAGGCCGGAGGAGCTCTGTGCTCATGTCCAGTGCTGCAGGCTCATGGTTTGGAAGCCGGAAGAAGGAAACTGCTTATTTGTAGATCCCCCCACCTGACAAGATCAGGCCTGATGAGGAAGTTTGGCCACGGTTGATGAGCGTTCGATGGCGTGGGCAGGTGCCAAATATGCCTCTAGCAATTCTTTAATAATAATAATAATTATTATAATAATTCATAGCATTTATATAGCGCCTTTCATGACACCCAAAGCGCAGCCAAAGATCATTTCTTTACAAGAAATGACCCACTGAAAACTGTAGTGCAAATATGTGTTGAAAAATTTAAATTCAAAATTAAATTAAGCCAAGAGCAGAAGAAGAGGACGCTGATCAGGAGCAGCTCCACCAGTCCCACGTACCACAGTTTGAGAACCACTCGTTCATAATTCAAAGCTGCTGTTTCAGATATTTTAAATAGGAAACATATAGAACAGTTTTTGTGTAAACTTTTGAGAAATAAAGTTCAAAAAGGCAGTAATAAGTGTTCAGCCTCACTCTCTCCTCTACTGTATTTATATTTGATCAGTATTTACACTAAGAAATAGTGAAAACAAAAGGACCCACAGTACCTTGAGTCAGACATGTCGGCATCTCTCGTGATTCTGCTTCTGGCTTCTCTTCTCTGTGACTTAGAGCGTGTGTGGGCGGGGCTTTCATCATGGCACTTTTATGGAAGTTTGAGGTTTAATGTTTGATGTGCAATCAAACCAGTTTCATTTCAGCAGAATTTTTTGTCTTTTAAAACGTGTGTAAAACCCCGCAGTCGTCCAGGTAGAATCCACGGCAATGGGGGAAATTAAATTTGATCGAATACGTTTCTCAGCTCATCCAAGCTGCTTCTTCAGTTCTGGTCAGACGCTGGTGGACACTACCTATATCTGCCTGAAGGGGGCGCTAACTAGGACTGAGGTCCTTTTAGGTGGAGATGCACGGCAGACTGAGGTCCTTTTAGGTGGAGATGTACAGGTCCACTCTGGCTCTCGTCTGTGTTGGTACATCCTTTTGTGAAGTGGCTGTTTTGTTTCTCCAGTGTAGCGCTCACTGCAGTCTTCACTGCACTGAATGGGGTGGACCAGTTTCTGTCTTAAAGTGTTTGTGGGTTTGTATTTCAAATCCACAAACACTTTAATACCCCTCATTTAAATACCCCTCATTCAGCCGCTAATGTGGTGGAGGGGTTTGAGTGCCTGAATGATCCTGGGAGCTATGTTGTCGGGGGCTTTATGCCCCTGGTAGGGTCGCCCAAGGCAAACAGGTCCTGGGGGATGGGTCAGAATAAGAGCGGTTCAGAAGCCCTTATGTTGAGACATACAACAAGGCCAGATACGTCGCCCGGACTGGCGTTACTGGGGCCCCACCCTGGAGTCAGACCTGCGGTGGGTGCTCGCCAGCGGGCGTCTGGTGGCCCGGCCGAGCGAAGCCCGGAGGAGCGACGTGCGACCTGCACAAGGATCCATAGGGGCCGGGTGCATGGAGATTTGGGCGGCTGTCGAAGGCAGGGGCCTCGGCGGCCAGATCTCCGGACATGGAGACTAGCTCTGGGGACATGGAATGTCACCTCGCTGGGGGGAAGGAGCCTGAGTTCGTGCGGGAGGTTGAGTCTTACTGACTAGATATAGTCGACCTCATCTCCACGCACAGCTTGGGCTCTGGAACCCAACTCCTTGAGGGGGGCTGGACTCTCCATTTCTCTGGCGTTGCCTGCGGGGAACGGTGGTGGGCTGGTGTGGGCCTCCTCATTGCCCCACGGCTCAGCCGCCGAGTGTTGGAGTTCACCCCAGTGAACAAGAAGGTCGGGTCCCTGCGCCTTCGGGTCGGGGACAGGTCTCTCACTGTTGTGTCGGCCTACGGGCTGAACAGCAGTGCAGAGTACTCGGCCTTCTTGGAGTGCCTGGGAGTCCATTGTTCTACTGGGGGACTTCAACGCCCACGTGGGCAACGACAGTGACACCTGGAGAGGGGTGATTGGGAGGAACGGCCTCTCTGATCTGAACCCGAGCGGTGTGCTAGCCATGGTTTGTCCATAACAAACACCATGTTCAAGCACAAGGGTGCCCACTGGTGCACCTGGCACCAGGACACCCTAGGACGGAGGTCGATGATCGACTTTGTTGTCGTGTCATCTGACCTCCGGCCGCGTGTCTTGGACACTCGGGTGAAGAGAGGGGCAGAGCTGTCAACTGATCACCACCTGGTTGTGAGTTGGGTCCGTTGGCGGGGGAGGAAGCCGGAGAGACCTGGCAGGCCCAAGCGTAGCGTGAAGGTCTGTTGGGAACGTCTGGCAGAGCCCTCTGTCAGGGGCACCTTCAACTCACACAGAAGCTCTCCGGGATTCCGGGGGAGGCTGGGGACATAGAGTCCGAGTGGGCTTTGTTCTCAGCCTCTATTGTCGATGCAGCCGCCCGTAGCTGTGGTCGTAAGGTCTGTGGTGCCTGTCGAGGTGGCAATTCCCGAATTCGGTGGTGGACACCGGAAGTAAGGGATGCCGTCAGGCTGAAGAAGGAGTCCTATCAGGCCTTGTTGGCTCGTGGGACTCCTGAGGCAGCTGATGGGTACCGGCGGGCCAAGCCTGCTGCAGCCCGGGTGGTCCCAGAGGCAAAAACTCGGGGTTGGGAGGAGTTCGGAG
The DNA here is from genome assembly GCA_036785185.1 of Paratrypauchen microcephalus. Taxonomy (NCBI): domain Eukaryota; kingdom Metazoa; phylum Chordata; class Actinopteri; order Gobiiformes; family Gobiidae; genus Paratrypauchen; species Paratrypauchen microcephalus. The sequence goes on along the minus strand of JAVJIX010000084.1, from coordinate 3,773,449 downwards.
AGGCCATGGAGGAGGACTATCGGACAGCCTCAAAGAAATTCTGGCAAACCGTCCGTGTCTGTTTGTTAGCTTTGTGCATTTGTTACCTTTGTGTATTTGTTAGCTTTGTGCGTTATTTATTACAGTTGCATTTAGCAAAAAGGTAAGAATAGAATTAAAAATGCAGAAAATAAAACCAAGAGAGCCTTTTTTAAGCTGGAGTTTTTAATAAATAAACTGGATGGATATAAATTCCTGAAAATAAAACAAGCAACATTCAATTGGCTTTTTTACAAACACAAAGGCAAATTCTGAGGTGATTCAACTTTTGTAAACCTGAAATTTAAAACTTAAAACAAATAAAACAGTTCAGTCCTTCTCTTGCCCCCTCCGCTTCCTATGTCCTTACATCCTGTCTCCTTTCCTTCGTCGTTCTTTATTCACTCGTTCATTATCAAACGCAGGGCCAGACTGTGAAAAACATTTAAAGAGGGGGTATTTTACTTCTGTGGAGTATTAACTGTAACACATCACATATTTAGATCACCATGTGACCTTTTATTTTTTTGAAAATGCCGTTTTCATTTTAGTTTTTGATGCTCTGCGTCTCTCTTCCCTTTGCTCCGTTTGCTACGTCACTTCCACTTCAGGTTTGTGTCTTTTGTGTCATGATTTGTATATTTATGTAGATTTATCGTGTGGGATCATGGGTGATTGTACATAATCTCACAGCTAACTGAAAGAAGGGTCTGAGTAGGGCCTCTGGGAGAGATCGCTAGATTACTCAAACATGCATGGATGATTCTAAAACCACTTCAGGCAGGTTTTTGATGGGGGAACAAAGTTATAACAGCTCCAAAATACCCCCTCTTTAAGCATAAATTGACATCAAAATGAAACTGGCCCCAAACTCGCCTCTTTCTACACATTTCACCTCACCTCATCCGTTCCCTCACTCCTCTTTTCTCCGTTCCTTTGTATAAACACTGATATTAACTTGTGGCACTAGGATATACTGTATTTCTCCGTGTGGTTTACGGTTCGGTAAAAGGCATAAAAGGCTAAAAACATCAAAAATAAAGCTGTGACCAAAAAAACATTCAAATATTTAAAGACAAAATCAGTGCAAAAAACTCAAGTGTTCCATCGTGACAAGAGGAGAGTGAAGCAGGTTTAAAACGGTTGCTATGGTGATAACAGTGATAAAGTATGTGATTGGTCCTGCTTTGAGCCCCAGTTTAGTCCTGGTGTAAACTTTTGATCCTGTCCTAATCCAGGTCTAGTCCTGCCCTAGTCCAGGTCTAGTCATAGTCTAATCCTAGTCCTGTTTTGTCCTAGTTTTTAAATCCGTGGTCTAGTCCTGGACTAGTTCTGCTCTAGTCCTGGCCTAGTCCTTTCCTAATCCTGTCCTAGTCCTGTTCTAATCCTAGTTTTTAAATCCTGATGTAGTCCTGTTTTAAATCCTGTCCTAGTCCTGGTCTAGTCCTGATCTAGTCCTGGTTTAGTCGTATCCCAGTTCTGTCAGACTGCAGATTTGTTCACCTGGTTTATGGTTTACATCTCTAATTACTGGTTGCAGTAATCGCCCAAAGTTCAGCGTCTTCTCTGTCAGTATAAATAAACAAAAGTGAAAGTGAAACATTTTTTTCATGTTTCAGAAAGTGCCGTTATTCAAGCCTAAAGCTGTGATTGTCGCCAGTTGAAAGCACTTTAAGACCTAAGATTCAAATGACACGTTTGTGGATCTGATCCCAAAGAAATAATGGGAAGGTTCAACATTTGTGGATCAGCAGTTTGGAGATTTCTTTAAAAAAACTGAGTTCCCCACAGAGTTTACAGACTACTGCCCTTCTGAGATTTTTACATCTTCAATATGTAGAACATGAACACAGTACGGCATTAAATCCAGCTTATATTTTATGATCTAGTACTGGTCTAGTCCTGGTCTAGTCCTGGGCTAGTCCTGATCTAGTCCTGGTCTAGTCCTGGTCTAGTCCTGGGCTAGTCCTGGTCTAGTCCTGGTCTAGCCCTGGTTTAATCCTGGTCTAGTCCGAGTCTTGACCTGCTCGAGTCCAGCTCTAGTCCTGTTGTGTGTTTTGGTCTAATACTGCTACTAATTACTGCTATTAATACTAATACTTTATAATAATGTATATACGGTTTATAATCGTGTATATACGGTTTATAATCGTGTATATACGGTTTATGATCATGTATATATGGTTTATAATCGTGTACAAATCACTACTGAACCTGTGTTCCCAGAGCCTTAAAGGAAAAGTAACGTTTTTTACAATCTGAGCCTTATTTCGGTAATAAAACAAGTTGTTTTACTCACCCATAGCACTTTGGTGTCATATGGAGCACTTCCAGAGATGTTTTAGATTTGCGATCTCCGTAACGCGAGTTCTTGGGGCACTTATTTGCGGTCTCCAAATAACACAAACTTTAGCACTTTTCAAATCATAGAAGCCCGATTGTCTTATCCTACGATTTCGTGTGGTCAAAAGTGGCCTGTAATCCAACATTTATCCATAGTTTCGAGTAGATGAGGACGCCAGTGCGCATGTGTGGACTGTGCTCTCAGCTCCCGGGACCCAAACATGAAACGCAAAGATGTAAACTATGGATAAATCTCAGATTACAGGCCACTTTTGCTTCAAACGAAATCGTAGACTAAGACATTGAGCTTCTATGATTTGAAAAGTGCTAAAGTTTGTGTTATTTGGAGCCCGCACGGGGCATATTACATGCTCGGGGAATATATTATATGCCCTGAGCTATGGCTAGAAGTCGCGCTAGGCTAACGCAAATCTAAAACATCTCTGGAAGTGCTCCATATGACACCAAAGTGCTATGGGTGAGTAAAACAACTTGTTTTATTACAGAAATAAGGCTCAAATTGTAAAAAAAACGTTACTTTTCCTTTAAAGGTTCATTATGTAACTTTTCTGGTGGAGGATCCGTCAAATGTTTTCCTCCATGGAGATGTTATTGCTTTGTCTGGAATGTTTCACATTGTGACAAAACAAACAAACAAACAAAAAAAAAGAAAAAAACGTTTTTATCTCCATAGAGACCAAACCAGGCCAAGTTCCAGGTCAGATCTGTGGAGAGGCGACCCCGCTCACAGTCACAATACCTGTTTTCAATATATGTAAAGTAGAGCTGTTTAATGTCATACTGTGGAACATTCCAGGCAGAGCAATGACGTATCCACAGAAACGAGCAGGTAACGGACCCTCTACTAGAAAAGTTACACAATGAAGCTTTAAATGAACCCGTATTTCAAACCTGCTCCACTCTCTGACAGTGTGTCTAATACTAACACCGGCTTGTGTGGTTTACATGTGAATAGTGTGGCATAAATGAGGTACATGCAGGTCTGTTCTCGTCACAATATTCAAGTTTGTCTTAAATAAATTCAGGTTAATACAGAGTAAATGTCAGAAAAGTTTATCGTCCTTAAGAGCAGACGTCGCACACTTCTCCAGTCCTTGTGGTTTGAGGTTTTCGCTACTAAATTCAATTATAAAGTGTGTTGGAACGACACTGACTGGCCACGTATTAGGTACATTTTTAGGTACATGTGTTCCATTTTTTTAGAGGGCGAATATCGTGAAAACAATCAGATCGTATTTTTGCATAATCACGGGTGTGTGCTGGAAGGTGTCTGTAACAAAGAGTGGAACGAAGGATAATTAAGCACAAAACAGAAAAACATCAAATAACCTGATAATATAGTGTGGCCCGGCTCTTTACCGACGGAGGTACTAGGGACGGGCAAAGTGAGGCTTCATGAAACACCGAAGAAGTTGAAGCGATTGTGCCAGAGCGCTGAAACACAGTTCGAAACTCTCGCCACAGTGACATCTAGTGGTGATACGTTAGAACTACAACATCCAGAATGTTTCATGTCTTGAGACGGAATACTTTTTTGTTTTCTCGAGATCACAAATTAATTGTCGTTTTCTCAAGATCTCGAGTTAATTTTCTCGTTATTAAAGGGATATTGCGTTTTTTTTATGTTAATCTGTATGGGTTTCCTTCTAAAAGTTTCGTGTGGTAACACCGTCTTACCTCTGACAGTTTGCGCTCAGCCCGGTTCTGCTCGCGTTCTGGAGCTCAGGTAATTAGGTCCGGTGAGTTTGCGGGGACTCGTAATAAAGCTTGTTTTTCTTCTCAAAACAAAACATTTGTCCGAAAGGTGATATATTTGCGTCGCAAACAGTTGTCAACGAAACATCCAGCAGCGTATTTTCACATTTGCGTATCTCGTCTCGATTCGTATCACTGCGCTCCCGTTAGCTGCCTATTGCCTGTTCACTCGTAAACTTCCCCTTATGGCGGACCGCATCCGTCGTTCACTTCCGCTAAAGGTTAACAGGCTAATAATAAGTACAGTGGTACCTCACCTTACGAAATTAATTCGTTCCAGAAGTGGTTTCGTAACGTGAATTTTTCGTAAGTTGAGTAGCTATTTCAATGGAAAAAGCCTGATTCGTTCCAAGGCCCCGATCCAAGTTTTTTTTTTTATAACATTGTGTTCTGCGTAGAGACTGTAGACCCAGGACTAAACGTGGACTATACCAGGTCTAGACCAAGGTCTAAACCTGGACTAAACCTGGACTAGACCAGGTGGATTAAAGCGCCGCGTGTGGGTCTATTTCCTGGTTTCGTTTCGAGTCACGGCTGAGGCGAGCAGCGAGGGGGACCGCACGCAGTCTGAGCGCATGAACGAGACCCGTGCTCAAACTGTGCCTCCTCTAGACCTCCTCTAGACCTGGTACCAGGTCTAGACCACCGCGGCTCTTGCATGCGTTCGTTCATGCGCTCAGACTGTGTGCGGTCCCCCTCGCTGCTCGCCTCAGCCGTGACTGAAATGAAACCAGAAAATAGACCTGCGCGCGGTGCTTTAATCCACCTGGTCTAGTCCTGGTTTAGTCCTGGTTTAGTCCTGGTTTAGTCCTGGTTTAGTCCAGGTTTAGTCCAGGTCTAGACCTGCTGGCAGCCCCGCGCCGGGTCATGCTATATCACACGTGTCAGAGCTCAGTCTTCTCCCCCCTCCCCCTTCCCCCCACACTTCACTATTAATAATTTTGTTGAAAATCTATGAAAGTTTGAGTGTTTAAACGAGAGACAAATGTGAGAAAAGTTTAAATTCAGTCTGAGAAAAGCGTATAATGTGTGTGGCTGAGCGTGCATTATTTGAATTTTTGAGATTTCGCGTTTCTAGAGACCAAAATTTACTGTGAAGGCGTTTCGTAACTTGAAATTTTCGTTTGTTGAGTCTTTCGTAAGGTGAGGTACCACTGTAACAGGTGCGCAGTGATACGAATCGAGACGAGATACGCGAATGCAAAAATACGCTGCTGGATTTTTCGTGGACAACTGTTTGGGACGCAAATATAACACCTTTCGGACAAATGTTTTGTTTTGAGAAGAAAAACAAGCGTTATTACGAGTCCCCGCGAACTCACCGGACCTAATAATTACCTGAGCTCCAGAACGCGAGCAGAATCAGGCTGAGCGCAAACTGTCAGAGGTAAGCCGGTGTTACCGCACGAAACTTTTAGAAGGAAACCCATACAGATTAACATAAAAAAAAAACGCACTATCCCTTTAAGATGGAAAATAATCATTACAAACATGGCCTCTGTCGGCTTCCTTATTGGTGGAATTTTTACTTTACAAATGACAGACATGGAGCATTTGCACGGGATTAAGATCTCAGGTATCCTCCGCAATTATTACAAATCAACAAAAGTCCACAGGTGATACTAATCCTGTGCGAGTAGGACTTTCGTTTAATCCCGTGCGAATGAGCTGCAAGTAACACAGAAGTGTGACGGTCATTCGCAAATCACCAGACGTCCCCAAGTTATATTTATCCCGAGCGAATAAGACTTTTAAAACTTTTTTTTTTACCATTTCTAGTGGTCAAAACTTCTAGTGTTATAAGCGTTTTTCACAACTTTCAGAGACCACAGTTTACCACGAGAGTAAATATATCAACAACTAGCATGCTAACTGTGCACTTCCTGATTATAAGACACTAAAATGCTGTATAATTAGATTCAGAATGGTACACAGCGGAATTTGCTCAAATAAATGGACAAAAAAACAACGAAAATCAGGTATAGGCACTTTAACGAGCAGGAAACTAAAAACTAAATGATATATTAAAATGATAATTAAAATAATATGACCATATAAAAATATAATAATAATAATAATAGTTCAACATAAAAAGTGACATACGATATGATTTCTATTGGTGATGGTCAGTCGTTTCTCTAATTGGGTGTACCTAAAATTGTGGCCAGTTACAGCGCTGATGATGATTCCTTATTTCTTTACGTGACGTGAGCCAGCAGAGATATTTACCCATAAACCCCTCCTCTCTTTGTGTATTGTGTCCTTCTGAGCCCCTCCTGTGTCGTTCTAGTTGAAGTGTAGTACCACAGTCTCGGGGCAGCGGTCTCTCCAGCGCCCCCTGGTCAGTCTCAGGGCAGCAGTCTCTCCAGCTCCTCGTCGCTCAGCTCGTTCACGGCGACGATGTGATCCAGGTGAGACAGATATTTGTCCGGGTCGGTCATGAAGTGAGGGATTCTGGTGCGCGAGAGGACGGCCAGAGAACGCAGCCTCTCCACGTCCTCGAAAGACACCTGCGGACACACGGGCGCCGTTTAACCTCATTTTCCCCAAGTATTTGAGCAAAAATGTCCCGTGTATCGTCCTGAGACCCGCCCATTCATTTGTGTCCTTTATAGTGGACACTGCGTTAACCAGTCTGTCTGTGTTCTGAGATAGACTCGTTTGTGGCTGCACTATGGTTAGAAAAATAATAATAATAATAATAATAATAATAATAATAATACATTATATATATATATAAATAATTACATACATAAATAGTTAAATAGATAGATAACTAAATAAATAAATACATGAATAAATAAATACTTAAATAAATAATATATATATATAAATAATGAAATACATAAATAAATAAATAAATAAATGGATACATAAAAATATTTAAAAAAAATTTGAGGCGACTGTAGAAGTTTCTAAAAAATGTTGGTTATCAAAAAAATAAAAAGTTTTTGTTAGGTCGTTAACTTCACGTGGATTTAACACTAAAATGTCCCCGACGCCCATTACAGAGGACATGTGACAACATGAGGAATAAAAATAAAATTAACAAAATGTAAATGCTAAGGTGTTAATTTACCTCCAAATGAAAAATTAAAATAATAATAATAATAATTTAGACACACTTTTTTCTTCGGGTCCCAGGAATATATATTGTCCTCTTAAGGTGTACTGCCTGGAAAGTGAGGAGTCACTGCAAACCACTGCAGTTCTCTACATTATATTACCAAATTAAATAAACAGAATTATTTTATGGAACAACAATTTTCCATTACATTTTTTTCATACATTAATATTCATGAAGGCAAAACAAAACACCACAATTTACAGTAGAATTCCATTTGCGTTATATTACCATTGTGCATATACCTTAATTACCACTAGAGGGCCCAGTTACCCACATTATTTCTACTTGTAAAAATACACTATTGCCAAAAGTATTCCTCACCTTGACTCACATATCAATCAATCAATCAAACATTATTTATAAATCGCTTTTCATACAAAATGTAACACAAAGCGCCTTACAGTGGTTAAGGATTAGAAGATTGACTTTTATTGATCTCACACAGGAGAAATTGTTTTCTGCATTTGACCCGGGACCATCCACATGATTTTGTTGTTAGTCCTGGTCAGGACCTGGAGGTTAGTGGGGGAAACCGGAGTGCCCGGAGGAAACCCACCCAGACACGAACCTTCTTGCTGTGAAGCATGAGTGGTCGCCACTCAGCCACCATGCCGCCAACATATGAACTTAAGTGACATCCCATGGATCTCACTTTGTGCTCTGGTGAACAGTCATGTTGAAGAGGAAGGGCCCATCTTCCAACTGTTCCCACAAAGTTGGGAGCACAGAGAATGGTCCAAAATCTCTTGGTTTCCTGAAGCATTCAGAGTTCATTTCACTGGAACTAAGGGTCCAAGCCCAGCTCCCCACACCATAATCCCCCCTCCACCAAACTTTACACTTGGCACAAAGCCTCAGACAAGTACGATTCTTCTAGCAACGCCAAACCCAGACTCGTCCATCAGATTGCCAAATGGAGAAGCTCGATTCATCCCTCCAGAGAACGAGTCTCCACTGCTCTAGAGTCCAGTGGCGGTGCTTTACACCACTGCATCCATCTGCACTTGGTGATGTTTTTCCTGGATGCAACTGCTCGGCCGTGGAAACCCATTCCATGAAGCTCTCTAGACATTGTTCTGGAGCTCATCTGAAGGACACATGAAGTTTGGAGGTCTGTAGAGATTGACTCTGCAGAACGTTGGCGACTTCTGCCCACTATGCTCTTCACCATCCCCTGACCCCACCCCGTCAGTTTACGTGGCTGAGGTTCTGTCGTTCCTAATCGCTTCCACTTTGTTATAATCCCACGGACAGTCGACTGTGGAATATTTAGGAACGAGGAAACTTCACGACTGGACTTGTTGCACAGGAGGCATCACAGCACCACCTGAGCGACACATTCTTTAACAAATATTTGTAGAAACAGTCTGCAGGCCCAGGTGCTTGATTTTATAAACCTGTGGCCATGGAAGTGATTGGAACACCTGATACTGATTATTTGGATGTGTGAGTGAAAACTTTTGGCAATATAGTGTATTTTTAACTGTTACACAGAACTGTCTCAAAAATATAACAGAAATAGATTTAAAAAATCAGCACCATACGTTCCCTACCACTGAACACCCAATTATTACAGTAAATATGTAAACAAATCATTTCTCCTTCCTGCTCATACAAACCTCTTTATTTATTACAGACAGATTTCTGCAGGGTAAAACTAATCAGGCTGAATGATTAAACTGTTAATAATAATCTGTACCTTTCCCAGAGCCGTGAGCAGCTGGAAGTCGATGTTTCTTCGATGTCTCAGAATCCTCAGAATCCCGTCCAGATAAACCTGGTCTTTACTGAAGCAGCCTGGAAAAAACAAAACATGAACTTAGTGTGTTTTATTGGGGCCAAGCAGCAAAGCTCCCATAGTGTTTCTACTGATTCTTCTTCTTCTTATATTTATTATTATACATTCTTCCGCCTCTGGGAGTCTATGGCAGCCCCTAGAACTGTCTGGTAAAAAGTTGTGAAATTTGCCATGCACATTCCAGCCAGTCTCCTCATTACCCACAGCAATTTATAGGCCCCCAGCCCCAAACCTCTAGCGCCACGAGAAGGTCAAATTTGCCCTCTAGGGCCACCAGCACGTCAAAGTTGCAGGTTTGATTGGCTGTCACGACAAAATGATAAGAGATATAAAAAAATCCAGGCATATTTCTGATGAGGCTCAGTCCAAAGGTGCAATTTTTGAGCAAAATTGGTCCAAAATTGAGGGAGAAGCATTTTGAGTGTTTTTCATAAAATTAAAAATGGCGGAAAATGACGTCATATGGTGACGCACGTCATCAAATTGACGTGCGTTGACGTGCGTTGCAGGTCTCTCAATGACCTGCAACGCACGTTGCAGGTCATTCTGTACCATCCATACAGAATTAGCCATACCATATTTGGTGCACATTGGCCACTAGGGGGCGCTACAACATGCAAAAATGTGTTTTGGGCGAAGACTGATCCAACGCACGGTCATCAAATTAGGCTGGGTCACTGCTTGGCCCCACATTGCTGCTTGCAGCTATATTTTTATATTTATGTTTTATTTGATGTATTTGTTAAAGGACAGACATGAATGTAAACACACTGGAGTATAGCCAAAAGATAATTTCCATCCGTTCTCCACGTTTTATTTACTTTATTACATTTTTCTCGCTCTGTGGCCTTTTTGTCCCAGTGGTTTTATTGGACAGTGATTATTGATCAATACACAGTGTGAATTATATGTGAATAGAGTGGGAACATTCAGCAGACAAAGTGAAGAATTAAACTCATGATGCTGAGGCCAAACTTTGGTACTTCCTAAAAATATAATTTAGAACAAAACTGTAACTAAATACATCATGATGGAGCCTTTGTTTTTTTGTTTTGTATTTAAAGGTCCCATGACATGGTACTTCTTGATGCTTTTATATGGCTCCTTAATGGTTCCCTAATACTGTAAATGAATCCTTCTTTAAAATCAACACTCACTGCATGAGATATGACTCTGACAGTCTTCATGAGGCTAGATATGTGTCTAAAATGCTTTATTGTGGGTGTTGCTGCTTCAATGCAAATGAGAAGGACAGAGAGATCGGCTAAGGAGCGGGGGGGCGGGTTTCCCCCGCTGGAAGCGCAGCTCGGCACCGCTGTCTCCTCTCTTCCGTGTTTAACACAGGAAGACAGATGAGAGACTTTGCAATGAAAAAAAGCATATTTACACAGAAAATAAAATTAAACCACTGGTATTTCAGAGGTCCAGAGGGTCGGGTAAAGGACTTGCGAGCCTAGAAACACTCGGACGTGCCTCCAGGCAAATAAAAAAACGCATTTCGCATTGTAGCGCATTCACAGTCCAAACTCTATGGGCGGGATATACAGGGACGCTGAGCGGAGACAGAGGGAGGGGCTGGAGCTGCATTTGGCGATCTGACGTCAAAAAGGTGCCTTGTCCGAACTCGCCCGTTTCAACACTGGTTTTGTGTAACGCAGAAAAGGATCGCAAATGCTCAGTTTAGACATTTCACAACTTTTAGCCATGGGGGGTAGGGGAGCTCACATTAACGTTCAAAAACCTCAGAAAGTGAAAATTTCATGCCATGGGACCTTTAAAAAAGTAAAGTTTGTCCCTAGAGCACCTACAAAGACACACGTCCTACAGACAGAGACAGACATGTCCTGCAGACAGAGACACGTCCTGCAGACAGAGACACAGAGACACGTCCTGCAGACAGAGACACGTCCTACAGACAGAGACACAGAGACACATCCTACAGACAGAGACACAGAGACACGTCCTACAGACAGAGACACAGAGACACCTCCTACAGACAGAGACACAGAGACACGTCCTGCAGACAGACACAGAGACATGTCCTACAGACAGAGACACAGAGACACGTCCTGCAGACAGAGACACAGAGACTCGTCCTACAGACAGAGACACAGAGACACCTCCTACAGACAGAGACACAGAGACACGTCCTGCAGACAGACACAGAGACATGTCCTACAGACAGAGACACAGAGACACATCCTACAGACAGAGACACAGAGACACCTCCTACAGACAGAGACACAGAGACACGTCCTGCAGACAGAGACACAGAGACTCGTCCTACAGACAGAGACACAGAGACACCTCCTACAGACAGAGACACAGAGACACGTCCTGCAGACAGACACAGAGACACCTCCTACAGACAGAGACACAGAGACACGTCCTGCAGACAGAGACACAGAGACACGTCCTACAGACACACAGAGACACGTCCTACAGACAGAGACACAGAGACACGTCCTGCAGACAGAGACACAGAGACACGTCCTGCAGACAGAGACACAGAGACACGTCCTACAGACAGAGACACAGAGACACGTCCTACAGACAGAGACACTACAGACAGAGACACAGAGACACGTCCTGCAGACAGAGACACAGAGACGCGTCCTACAGAGACATGTTTAAACGAGGGGGAAATGTGAGAAAAGGTTAATTGGAGGGATTACTGTATGGACAAATATCGGTCGTTAATATCGGCCCACTTTTACACATCGGGCCGATACCGATATGTTAAAATTGTTGGCAATATCGGCCGATACCGATGCCGATATATCGTGCAGCCCTATATAATATATATGGAGAAATTGATATTTTTAAATAAAAGTGAATAAAATGACCCTATTCTGCCATCCTTATTGTGGCATAAGCACAGACATAAAGTAGTAACAGAAGCACAGTCACATCCCCATCTCCAATTTGTTTCTACTTTTTTCTTTTAACCTGACCATTATATCATGAACACAGACTCCGTGTTAATATTAACATAAATTTATATTAACATTAATTCACAATTTGTTATTACAAACATTCAAATATTTAATCATTCATTTGTTCAATATAAATCTTTCCATCAGAACCACGATGATCATGTTGATTGAACTATTATCACTCTGCCTGTTAAACATTTTTTGGCCACTTGATGGCGCAGTGGAGCAAATGAAGCACCTTGAAGCATCAGCTCAAGAATCGAACAAATGGATGGAACGCTTCAGTGCTTCATCTCGCATCACTGTAATATAGAACTAAAATCGTCTCTTTAAAGGAAAAGTAATTTTTTTTTACAATTTGAGCCTTATTTCGGTAATAAAACAAGTTGTTTTACTCACCCATAGCACTTTGGTGTCATTTGGAGCACTTCCAGAGATGTTTTAGATTAGCGTTAGCCTAGCGCGACTTCTGCCATAGCTCGGGGCATATAATATATTCCCCGAGCATGTAATATGCCCCGTGCGGGCTCCAAATAACACAAACTTTAAAATAACACAAACTTTAGCACTTTTCAAATCATAGAAGCCCGATGTCTTAGTCTACGATTTCGTTTGAATCAAAAGTGGCCTGTAATCTGAGATTTAGCCATAGTTTACAGCTTTGCATTTCATGTTTGGGTCCCGGGAGCTGAGAGCACAGTCCGCACATGCGCACTGGCGTCCTCATCTACTCGAAACTATGGCTAAATCTCGGATTACAGGCCACTTTTGACTAGGGCTACAAATTATCGATTAATTCATTAATTGATAGTTGATTGACCTTATCGATCGATTAACGATTAACTGATAAGCGGCGTTTTTCACCTGAATTTTAGTGTTTCAATAGGGTCTTTAAAGGGATATGCCACCCCCAGGTCAAACTTGGGCATCTCCCCACAGTCCAGAGACTAAAATAAGTGGTGGAAAGCATTTTTCTGGTCACCCAGCCATTGTCCGAGTCTCTCGCCACTGACCGCCGCGGTATCTGCAGCTACTCCGCGTTAGATTGGAGTCTAACGGCGCCAGAGAAAGATTTCGGCCAAAAGGAATTAATTTGCTCAATGCGTTTCCCAATTACTTTCTGTGTCGTGCGCATTCATATCGAGTGCAAATAAATGCAAAAATAAATACAAATCAACACGGAGAGCTTGCCTTGGTCATTTTGGGTGGGAACTATTTTTCAGTGCGGAAAAAGAAAGCCGAATCACGCACCACGCTGACAGGGGAATCCCTGTTACGCACCAGGAAGGGAGTTCCCCTGTTACGCAGCGTGGTGTGTGCTTCCAGGACTCGACCAGGTCTAGACCTGGACTAAACCAGGATTAAACCACCACGTGCCGCTGCTGGTTTCGTGCGGCTGGCCCGAGCCACAAACCAGCCGCACGAAACCAGCAGCGGCACGCATTCCGGGCGCCGCGGTTCGATCTCGCCTCGCACGTACACCCGGGGCTACTGAGCAGTGCTGTTGGCGCCTGCGGCCGGCTGTGAGTCGAGCTTGGCGCAGCGCGGTTGCCTTGTTTCGTGACCACGCGGGTGCGCGTGTCCGCGATTAGCGATTAATTACAATTAATGCATTTTGTTCGTCTTAATCGACAATTAATCGTTAATCGATGTTGACATCCCTAGTTTTGACCAAACGAAATCGTAGACTAAGACATCGAGCTTCTATGATTTTGAAAAGTGCTAAAGTTTGTGTTATTTGGAGACCGCAAATATTTGCCCCGATTATGGAGATCGCGAATCTAAAACATCTCCAGAAGTGCTCCATATGACACCAAAGTGCTATGGGTGAGTAAAACAACTTGTTTTATTACCGAAATAAGGCTCAGATTGTAAAAAACTTTAATTTTCCTTTAAAGGAACGCTTGTGTTCTGGTGTAGCTGACCTGGTCTGGAGGTGTCGGTCTGCCCCCTCTTGGCCCGGAGGCAGTACTCCCAGCGCACCTCGGGGCTGCTCACGAACCTCTGGATGTGGTGGAACAGCTGAGTGAAGCCCATGCGTGAGGCGTGGTGCACGGTGTAGTAGAGCAGAGCGGCTCTCCAGAGGAAGGGCTGTTTCCGGAGCAGGACGCTGTGCAGAGAGGCCAGGCCCTCCTCCGTGGGGTTGGCTCCTTTCAGCCCCAGAACCTTCCGCTGCTCTGAGGAGGACCACGGCTGCAGGCTGTTGTTCACCCCGCGCAGGTAATGTGTGCCTGAGGAGAGGAATGAAAACACTCAAACGATAATAAATACATAAATAGCAGATGAACATAATGAAATTAAAGCTAAATCGTTATCTTATTGCACATTTAAAGCTGTGTTTTATACTAGTGTAGCTATCACCTATGACACGCGTTTAAATCACAATATTAATCTGAAACAAGTCAGCTGCATTAGAAAACTGCCCAATGGGAGCTGACGTCACCGTAAAGCAGTGCTTCTCAAATAGTGGGGCGGGGGGCGCGTGTGACCCTGGGAAACATGCTTTTTTGCTGTACTGTACTAGAACTAAGTGTAATTGCACATTAACAACACTAGTTGGCAGTGGCGCTCTCATTGTTGCTCTGGGGCAGGGGGCGGCAACCTTAAATATACGCACAGAACAGACTCACCATCAGCAGAATATCCTGTCACAGAAAAACACGTATATTCCACTGAGTCGTGTCCTTTAGTCCGACAGAAGCTGACGCATCAGCGGCACAAGGAGAGAGCTTTTTTTTTTTTTCAGCGGTTTTAGTTTATGCAAATGGGTCATGTGATTTTTTGTTTCTGTAAAACGTAAACAAGTGTGTGCAAAGCCGCATTAAAACACATTAATATTTGAGAAAAATAATTGAATCAACAAGTGATTATTTTAAATGGTTAAAGCACCACTGCGTAACATTTCAGCCAGTAAACAGATCAAACCTAAAGCGTGTATTCCATTACAGGTCCTGTGAGCTCGCCTCTTCACAAACCTGTAACTTGGCTCATCCGTTTAAAGCAGGAGTGCCAAACATGCGGCCCGGGGGCCGGATCCGGCCCTCCAAGATCTTTAATCTGGCCCTCGGCTGATTTTCTTTTAAAATATTTTAATTATATTTAAATTTTCTATTAAAATATTGGTAGTTTTCTGCGCCTCTTTTCTGCTCTGCTTAGCATAGCAGCGCCTCTGTGCGTGGCCCCTCCCACCAGAGCAGCACAAATGAAGACTAAAGCGTGACTAAATTCTGTGAAATGCAAACAAGTTAATGTTAAACATTGTGTTGAAATTGCATTTTTCCTAATGTTTCAGGTTGTTCATAATATAATATTTTGTAAAAGAAAGAGTTCATCAAATAAAAAAGATTTCTGTAATAGATTTGTGTTTCCCTGCAAAAATAGATGGACTTATTGCTATTTTTGAGTTTTCTGATTCGGCCCCTTTGGGATCAAAGTAGGCTGGATATGGCACCCGGACCAAAATGAGTTTGACACCCCTGGTTTAAAGCCTCACAGCAGAACATTCAGAGTAAAAATAAAAACTTCCTTAGCGATACACAGACTGTGCACAAAGTTAGGAGTCAGCTCTGTGGAGAGGCGAGCCTGCTTACATGCATGTTCTAAATGAACAGTGTTTGTTTCTGTACCGATCTCATGGCGGAGCATCCCCTCGAGCCAGTGCTGCCGCGCCCCGGACAGGTTTATGGTCAAAGTGGGACGGCAGTTTTCTATCACCATCACCGCCTGAGACAGGAGCTCGTCTGAGAGATGGACTACCACCTAAAGAAGAGAGGAGAGAGGGATGACAGGAAGAAGGAGGGGGAGGAGAGAGAAAGAGGGCACCATCATGGCCTGAGACAGGAACTCATTTGAGATGAACTACCACTTAAAAAAGAGAAAGAGAGGGAGGAAAAAGAGGGGAGAGGAGGGGGAATTACATCACAACCTGAGAGAGGAGGTCGTTTGAAAGACGAACTACTTAAAAGAAGAGAGAAGTGATTAATGAGACGAAGAGGGAGAAGAGCTTAACACTGAGACAGACTACAACCAAAAGAAAAGAGAAAGAGCGGGAGGAGTGAGGGCGAAAGAGTCCAGAGAGACACAACTACCTAAAGAAGGGAGGAAAAAGAGATGGGTGAGAGACAGACATTTCCATTCAGTACTGTGTGTTCCCCTCAGGCACAGATAAGGTTAAAGGGAAAGTGTGTTTTTTTACATTAATCTGTCTGGCTCAGCAGTGTCCTGAGATTAACACAGACTTACCCATGACAGTGTGATCTGGCCCCGGTTCTCCTCCGGTAACGTAGCTCATAAACATAGTTCCGTTAAGTTTGCGGGGACAATTCAAAGGAGAATTAACGTTTTTTACAATCTGAGCCTTATTTTGGAGCATTTCTGGAGATGTTTTAGATTAGCGATATCCGTTAACGTGAGTGCTTGGGGCACGACGTTGCAGTCACCAAAATAACATAAACTTTATCACTTTTCAAATTACAGAAGCTCAATGTCTTAGTCTGCACTTTAGTTTGAGTCAAAAGTGCCTCTAATCTGAGATTTAGTCATAGTTTGGAGTAGATGAGGAGGACAGTGCACATGTGCTCAGTCACAGCTGATTTGCAGATAAGAAGACGCTCAGAACTTTTCTGTTGCGAGCGACACATGGCAGAAGACTTTGAGACTGAAGAGGACTTATGGAGGACTGAGGACTGAAGAGGAGTATACGGATGAGGAGACAGAATGGATACGGAAAGAATGAAGCGGAGACAGTTTTAGGAGCAGCAGAGAACAGCCATCGGTTTCACATTACTTCTCAGAATCGTGCGCTGAATCCGCTGGCCTTCTTTCTTTTCCTTTGCTGGTAAAAAATGGTCCTGACTGAAGTGGGTACTGCAAACACGATGGTCCAAACGTCTTACAGCTTTGCCTTTCATGTTTGGGTCCTGAGAGCTGAGAGCGAAATCAGCTGTGACTGAGCACATGCGCACTGTCCTCCTCATCTACTCCAAACTATGGATACATCTCAGATTAGAGGCACTTTTGACTCAAACTAAAGTGTAGACTAAGACATTGAACTTCTGTAATTTGAAAAGTAATAAAGTTTGTGTTATTTGGTGACTGCAATCACCTGCCCCAAACACTCACGATAACGGATATCGCTAAACTACAACATCTACGAAACTGCTCCAAATGACACCAAAGTGCTATGGGTGAGTAAAACAACTTGTTTTATTACAGGAATAAGGCTCAGATTGTAAAAAACGTTAATTTTCCTTTAATAGACTAATACAGCTAATCTGCGCACAGTGATACGAATCGAGTGAAAATATGCGAATGCGAAATACGCTGCTGAATTTTTAGCGGACAACTGTTTGGGACGCAAATATATCACTTTTCAGACAAATGTTGTTTTGAGAAGAAAAACAAGCTTTATTAAATTGTCCCCGAGAACTTACCGGACCTACCTTTACGAGCTACGTTCCCGGAGAACTGGGACCACATCACACTGTCATGGGTAAGTCTGTGTTTATCTCAGGACACTGTTGAAGGGGAAGCCATACAGATTCACAGAAAAAAAAAAACCGCACTATCCTTTTAAGGTCATAGTATGTTGTAGATAACCCTGCAGAGACAAAGGTGCCGTACCTCTCCCACACAGCCCTCCTTCTGCAGGTACTTCCTCACTGCCGTCCACACCTGGCTCTTGGGTAAAATGGCTCCCCCGGTGGCCTCCTCGAAGGTTTCATAAGAGCCGTACTTCCTCAGCACACACTCCATGATCCCCACGGCCTGAACCACACCGGAGCACAGGTAAAGAAAACCAAAGGTAAGAATGCAACTACAGTTCTATGAATCCCAGAAGACCACCACCAGAGGGCGGTGCTGAAAGCTTCGTGCATGCACTGAGAATCATTCAGTGTTCTCAGCACTACCCTCTGCTGGTCAGTAGGGATGGAACTGTATCACTGTGAAAGTTATAATTATTATTTCACTTAATTCATTTAGGCTACGTTCAGACTGCAGGGCTTAATGCTCAATTCCAATTTTTTTGTGGAATCCGATTTTTTTGCGAGGTCGTTCACATTTCCAATTAAATGCGACTTGTATGTGATCTCCAGTGTGAACTTTAAACACCCCAAAAGTGTCCCGCATGCGCCTTGGAGGACACGACGAGGTCACGTGCAGCGAACGTGCTCAATGTTTACGGAAGTCGCCTAAATTTGCTGTCGTACCGGAGCCAGAACAGGTACAGCTTATTTGTTTTAAAGAGGAGATGAAGAAGGAGAAGGGTTTTGGCCACGGCGTTTTATGGGGCAGTGGGAGCAACGTCCGTAGAAATGAACGTGTGGGTGCGGAGTCACAGACAAGAGTGGTGGGATTGCTACGTGCTTCGCCGCTTCACTGACACATAGTTCATATACAGTCATACCTCACCTTATGAAAGACCCAAATAACGAATAATCCAAGTTACGAAACGCCTTTACGTAAAATTTTCGTCTCTGAATACGAAAGAAAATTCAACTTACGAAATGCGAAATCTCAAAAATTCAAATAATGCGCGCTCAGCTTCGCAGCCGCCCGAATTCCCCGAAACGTAAATACACTCTCCAACAGGGTTTGGGGGTATTGGGGGCCTTGGAACGAATCAGGCCTTTTACACTGCGACTCTACTTACGAAAAAATCACATTACGAAACCACTTCTGGAACAAATTAATTTCGTAAGGTGAGGTATGACTGTACTATTTTCGCATGACGAGACGCATGACTTGTACCTCTCGCTGGAGGAAACACGCCCAGGTCGGATGAACACGACCTGGCCAGATTTAGGACCACATATCCAAGTGGCCTGGATCACATTTGAAAAAATCGGATCTGTGTCATTAGAAGATCAGATACAGGTCGCATAGAGGCGAAAAAAACGGATTTGGGTCACTTCAGGCTGCAGTGTGAACGTAGCCTTAGTCATTCATTACACTCACCTGTTGTAAGAACAGGTCCGATCCCTCTCGGTATTTCTCCAGTACAGCAGAGAGTTCTGCTTCCTCGTACTCAAACTGAGGCTCATATTCAAAACCCGACTCAAAGAAGCGGTCCTTCTCCTGCTGCAGGTTTGTGGGTCGCAGCGCCACCAGGAGGCAGGGCCGAGAACTGGAGGAGGATTTCGGGATGTGAGGCAGAGACGTGGCCGGCCGGATCAAACCTGCCCTGCTCCTTAACCCCGTGTTCACAGACATGGAGCTCTCACTGCGCCGAATGAACCCGGACTGGACCAGACTGGGGCTGGTCTGGCTGCGGGAGGGGGTCCAAGCTCCGCCCCTCCACGGAGGTCTCAAAGATGGCCCCCGGTCTGAAGCAGAGACTGGAGAAGGCTCAGACGGACAAGACAACTCCTTCCTCGGTGTCTTTTTAGAGGGAGTTTTCTCAACAGACTTTGGACTAGTTTTGGGGTTTGTTGGGGAGATCGATGTGGGTTGAGGCACTAAACATGCATCTGCCATCTTGTTTTGAGGCGTTACAGATAATTCACCAGCATTTTTGCTCGTGATTACATCCATTTTGTCAACTGAAGGAGTTCTAGAGACAGTCCTGGGTTTTGTTGAAGTTGCCGTGTTGGTTTTTGGCGATGAAGCACTGTCCTCCATTTTTTTAGGGGGCGTTACAGATAATTCACGTGCATTTTTGGCAGGACTTTTTTCAGTCGAAGAACACTTTGAAACAGTCTTGGGTGGCTTGGATGGGGTTGCCAGATTGGCTTTGGCCATTGAAGAAGCCGTCGCCATCTTGTACTGAGGCATTGAAGACATGTCACTCGTTGATCTTAATGGCATTTTGTCCATAGATGGAGATGTTGTAATTGGTTTAGGTTTTGAAGGTAGCGCCATAGTACTTTTGGGCAGTGAAGCCTCATCCGTCTTCTTGGTTTGGGGCGCTCCTGGTCCTGGCAGCCCACCAATTGAATATCTAAATAATAGCTTCTTGTCCATTTTGTCACGTGAGGGTGATTTTGTGATGATTTTTGGTTTTGTTGGAGATTCTAAAACTCTTTTAGGCATTGAATCACTACTTCTGACCCTGTTTTGGGTCACAGAAAGAGTATTTCTAGTTGGCGTTTTGCTAATTTTCTCAACTGATGGCGATTTTGAAGAGGACTTTACTCTTTCGGTTTTAGCCCTTGAAGAAAATGCATCCAAGTGGTTTAGGGGCAAATCCAAATGATCCCGTTTTGCAATGGTTTCTTTTACACTTTGAAAACCTTCAGAGCCATTTTGATCCATTGACAATAATTTCGAGTAAAAGTTAGTTGCGGACTCTTCATTTTTTGTTTCTTGGGGCCCCATTTTGTTTTCGCTACTGTTTTTAATGTCGATAGTATTTCTAAAACCACTCTGATTGGTTGAACTAATTAAATCTTGTCCACAATTTGGTGTTAAAAACGATTCCAATTGTCCAGCAGTTGGGATAAATTCTGTATTGTTTTGATTGGCTGACATTGTAGGCTTGCTCCTCCCATTTTGGGGCAGTGAAGCTGGGGAAGCCATATTGCTGTTGGGCGTTGTACTTAAACTGAACTCAGAAAATTGCTTTGACAATCCGTCCATGATTTTCCTGTCAATATTGTCCATAGACTTGTATTCAATTATATTTGTTGGAGTCAGTGCGGTTTCTAGTCTATCGTGACATGTTAGGACCACTCCCATTGTATTTTTAGCATCAGATGCCGTATTTAAGTCACCTTGCGGTGAAAATCTTGTTTCAATTTCATTAGAAGAAGCCATGTTAAGTTCTCTACTGGTCAGCGTAGCAATTGCCAAGTTGTTTGTGGTCACTGAAGGCATCTCTAAAGCATGCCTCTCCAATAAAGCTGATTTTTTAGCAACTGTAGGTGATATATTATAGTCCTTGGATATGTCAGGTAAAAACGTGGGAGATTTTTTGTCACTTTGGGGCATTAAAGGCAACATGGCGGTGTTTTTGTTAACTATAGCAGATTGCAAAGCTCCTTCCATACTGGTGCTGTCCTGGGGTGGACACTGGGTTGGCGAAAGTTGCGTTTTCATAGTGTTTTCAGGTGTTTTAAAAGTCTCTAAAATATTTGAATGGTTTGAAACAGGCGCAGGGGGGTGCTGAGGGGTTGAGGGCGACGCCATCTTTGATTTGGGCACCGAAGTTGAGGACTCCATGTCATGTTGGGGCGTCCTCCTCAAACGCAGATCCTTCTTGAAATGCTCGATGCTGATTGGTGCAGAGTCCAGACGCATCACCACTACAAAGAAGAAATGTGTAGTTAATAAAGTGTAGAAAGGAAGGGTGTCAAAAGTTTCGAAAAGGACAGAAATGAACCTTTCCACATAGACGAGTATATGCCGATGGACCACTGAGGGATTACACAGATGTAAGACCACATGGGAATAGAAAAGAAAGTACTATTATTCATCTACATAAATTTTGTTTTTTATTATCACAGTAGCATCGAAATTGGTACTATGGACTTGGAGTCTATTCCTTAGTAACAAAATCAATCAATCAATCAATCAATCTAACCTGTTTTAACCTGTTTTTTTCTTAGGATGACAATGTAACATCTGTCCAGGGACTGCATATGAAAACTAGCCTCTTGGCTAAATCTGGTACATTTACAGGAATGTTCATTAATGTACACTGTCCCTGTCAAATAAATAAATAAATAAAATAAAATCTCCTCCTTAATGTTGTAAAGACCAAGGAGATTGTTATTGACTTCTGGAGAGGCCCCACCCGGCACCCCCCACTGTCCATCAACAGTGCTGCTGTAGAGAGGGTGAGCAGCACCAAATTCCTGGGGGTGCACATCAGTGAGGACCTCTCCTGGCCTCACTGGCAAAGAGGGCTCAGAAGCGCCTCTTTCCTCCGCAAACTGAGGAGAGCTGGAGCCCCCCACCCATCATGACCACCTTTTACCGAGGCACCACTGAGAGTGTTCTGACCAGCTGCATCACTGTGTGGTACGGGAGCTGCACTGAACAGAACAGGAAAGCCCTGCAGCGCATAGTGAATGCAGCTGGGAGGATCGCTGGTGTCTCTCTCCCCTCCCTCCTGGACATTTTTAACACCCGGCTCACCCGCAGAGGGTCCGGTATTGTGAGCCACCCCTCACACAGCCTGTTCAGCCTCCTGCCCTCAAGGAGAAGGTACCAGAGTCTCCGGGCCCACTCCACCAGACTGTCTAACAGCTTCATCCACCAGACTGTCAAACAGCTTCATCCACCAGACTGTCAAACAGCTTCATCCACCAGTCATATTGGCATAACCTGTATTCCATAAAAAGACACATCACTCTAGACACTTTAAAAACTGAGGACGACTGTTGCACTGGTGCACATTTACTACTGGAATTTTACTACTGTTGCACATTTATTTTATCTTAACTTCAATGCACATTCTATTGCACATTACCATTTCACTGCTGTATCTTCCATTGCACATTTTGATGCACATTTTTGGACATCTGTAAATAGGTATTTATTTATTATGTTGCACTGCTTTCAGATTTTAGATCTTAGATTTTAGTTTTTAGATTTGGATTTTTGTCTTAGATAGTTTTCGTTGTGTTTTGTCTTCATATTGTATCTTGTACACTGTCTTTTTGCACTACCTGGCCAGAGAGAAACGAAATTTCAATTCACTGTTGAACACAGTGAGCGACAGTAGCTCAGTTGGTAGAGCGTTTTTCCACTGATCCAAAGGTTGGCGGTTCAAATCCCGCTCTTGACATAAGAAACATCAGTGGTTGAGCGGTCAGATCCACTGACCCACAGATTTGCAGGTATAATTCCAGCTCCCAGTTCCAGTGTCTGCGTACACTGGTGTGTGAATGGGTGAGTGGTTCCTTGTTGTAAAGCTCTTTGAGTGCCTTGAAGGTGGAAAAGCGCAGTATAAAGATGTGACAATTTAACACATATGGCAGAATTGACAATAAAGCTGACTTTGATCTTTTTGATCTTTGATTATTAGGCCCGAGCGCTAAAGCGGGCCTATTGTTATTGTTCTGTTTTTTTTATTATTATTAGGGGGGCCAAGCACCGAAGGCACCCTATAGGAATTGCTTTGCGTTGCCTAGCAAGTTGCCTAGCAAGTTGCCTAGCAAGTTGCCTAGCAACACTTTGATCTTTCCTTTGATGTTCTGGTCTCAAGATTATTATTATAATTATACTTCTTGTAATTTTGCACAAAATTCAAGAACGGAAAAAAAGGAATTTACAAATAGTCTTTAAAAAAAAAAATCTTTAAAAATGGCTTGACAGCGCCTCCTGGAAAATCTAAATACATTGCGCCTATGGCTATACCCTTGTTGCCATGGCAACAGGCCAAACATCTGTCCTCGCCAATGGGACACCCGGTAAAAGCGTTTTCACGGAAACACCGTTCACTCTTTTAGAACGCTTTTAATAACTTATTATTATTATTATTATTATTATTATTATTATTATTATTATTATTATTATTATTATCATCATGCATAAATAGTCCAGAGAACAATTTTCAAAATACATTACATACATTACAATACTTAAACATTGCGGTATTTCGTAGCAACAGGAAGTAACATGGTGTGCTCCACATACAGGTGTGTGTGTGGTGACTCCCTCTGCTACTCAGGTATGCGTTTCCTCATTTAAAACGGTTATTTATGTATTTTTACTGCGGTTTAATGCACTGATCTGTTTTCAGCTTTTTAGGCGTCCCTGCCATTTGTTTGATGCAAACGTTGTCATCTTTTGCACAAAACAAAGAGGGAACTGGTGAGTCCGTTCATTGTTATAGTAAGCCAGCACTAGCCTCCGAGCTTACAAATTGTTCACTGTTATGTACTGTGACGCCTTGTATTATTATGACATTTATATGGACATTTATCTAGTGCTTTTCAAATGAATATTATTAATTGTGATTACTGGATTGCACTAGATTTTGCCCTCCACAGTCGGCTACAGCCTCATAGCCACACTTGGTTTTTATTAACTTGGTTCTGTATTTACTGTGCCCTCACTGAACTATTTCTTCATTATGATTTATGATGCAGTATTTGGTCATTTAAGAGCACTCTGATGAACATTGAATGCATATTGTATTGTATATTGATAACGGACATGAAAACTGATTATTGGTCCTGTTCCTTTGTCCCAGGATCCTTCATTCCACTGTTCTTCTAATCCATCCATCAATCCACTACACTCCGATCGTCGGTCCGTCCACTCCACAGTCCGACTGAATCCGATGGCCACGAGCCTAAGGAACTGCACCAATCACCACCGTCTACAGTGCGGTAGGAGGCGCCTGCTCCCCACAACACAATAACCATAAAGCACTGGGTCAAAACCAACTCATTACTCACTTGGACATTATAAACTTTCGATCACAGTATTAACCATATTGAACTGAACTTTTAAATCGGAACAGCAACGCGCTGTGTTCTTTTTTTTTTTTTTTACTTATTGTGTGTAGATTGTAAATATTATAAATACTGTAAATATCCCCTGTTCATCAATCTTTTAATACAGGGGTGTCAAACATGCGGCCCGGGGGCCAGATCCGGCCCTCCAAGACCTTTAAGCTGGCCCTCAGCTGACTTTCTAACATATTTTAATTACACTCAACAAAAATATAAACGCAACACTTTTGTTTTTGCTCCCAATTTTCCTGAGATGGACCCAAAGATCCAAAATTCACTCCAGATACACAACACTACCATTTCTCTCAAACATTGTTCACAAATCTGTCCAAATGTGTGACAGCGAGCACCTCTGCCCCGCCGAGACAATCCACCCCACCTCACAGGTGCGCCAATCAAGATGCTGATCCGACATCATGACCAGTGCACAGGTGCGCCCCAGACTGCCCACAATAAAGGTCACCCCGAAATGTGCATTTTTTTTTGCTTTATTGGGGGTCTGGGGACTCAGAACCAGTCAGTATCTGGTAGTGGTGTGCAAAATAATCGTCATGACAATGCATCGCGATACTAACTTTCACAATATACTGCATCGATTTTTGATGCCAAAAATCGATTTTTATTAATTAATAATTAATTATTATTATTAATTAATTATTAATAATATATATTTTTTTATAAATCCTTTGCACGTTTTTCTTTGTGAAAGGGTATTGTTTGTTATGATGGTAGCTACCTCCAAAATGGCAAATGTTTGAACATCATTTTTTGTTTTAGAAAAAATCCTCTGCACTTTTTTTGTTATTGGTTTGGTTTATTTGTTTTTGTTATTCAATAAATTCAGTTATGAATTGAGTTGCTCAGAGTTCTGTATCAATTGAAGACACGACCCAGATACACAGACACTGATATTTAAGTTATCCTCTTTTTTTTGGTACATTTTCACTGAAGTATGTCGAATATATTGCAATGCATCGCAGTAACTCAAGTATCGTGATGCATCGTGATAGTATCGCATCGTGGCATATGAATCGTGATTCGAATTGAATCGTGACTTCTTTGCCAATACCCACCCCTAGTATCTGGTGTGACCACCATTTGCCTCATGCAGTGCAGCACATCTTCTTCACATAGAGTTTATCAGATTGTCAGTTGTGGCCTGTGGAATGTTGGTCCACTCCTCTTCAAAGGCTGTTATGGACGAAGAACACAGGTGCATTTTATTGATGGCATTTTGAATGCACAGAGATACCGTGATGAGATCCTGAGGCCCATTGTTGTGCCATACATCCATGAACATCACCTCATGTTTCAGCAAGATAATGCACGGCCCCATGTTGCAAGGATCTGTACACAATTCTTGGAAGCTGAAAATGTCCCAGTTCTTGCATGGCCAGCATACTCACCGGACATGTCACCCATTGAGCATGTTTGGGATGTGCTTGACCGGCGTATACGACAGCGTGTACCAGCTCCCACTAATATCCAGCAACTTCGCACAGCCATTGAAGAGGAGTGGACCAACATTCCACAGGCCACAACTGACAATCTGATAAACTCTATGTGAAGAAGATGTGTTGCACTGCATGAGGCAAATGGTGGTCACACCAGATACTGACTGGTTCTGAGTCCCCAGACCCCCAATAAAGCAAAAAATAAATAAATGCACATTTCGGGGTGGCCTTTTATTGTGGGCAGTCTGGGGCGCACCTGTGCACTGGTCATGATGTCGGATCGGCATCTTGATGTGGCGCACCTGTGAGGTGGGGTGGATTGTCTCGGCGGGGCAGAGGTGCTCGCTGTCACACATTTGGACAGATTTGTGAACAATGTTTGAGAGAAATGGTCGTGTTGTGTATCTGATATTTTTGGGGTATATTTGCCATGAGTTTTCTGATCCGGCCCCTTTGGGATCAAAGTCGGTTGGATACGGCCCCCAGACCAAAATGATTTTGACACCCCTGCTATACAGTCTTGTGAGCGACACAAACATCAATCAATCAATCAATCAAACATTTATAAGGCGCTTTTCATACAAAATTGTAGCACAAAGCGCCTTACAGTGGTCAAGGATTAGAAGATTGACCTTTATTGATCTCGCACAGGAGAAGTTGTTTCTATATTTGACCCGGGGACCATCCCCATGATTTTGTTTTGCTATTTATGCTTTGGTCAGGCCCTAAGCTGGAGGATTTTACCTATGGCGCATGTTTAGGTTGGTGGGGGAAACCGGAGTACCCGGAGGAAACCCACCCAAACACGGGGAGAACATGCAGTCTCCACACAGAAAGGCCCGGGCAACCCGAACCTTCTTGCTGTGAAGCATGAGTGCTAGCCACTCAGCCACCGTGCCGCCAGGGAAAAAAAAAAAAAAAAAAAAAAAAAAAAACAGGAACAGCAGCAACAACAGCAGCAACAGCATCAACAAACATGAACAAAACAAACATCAGACACAGACAGTGACGGACTGGGCGGTCTGGCATTTGGGCACATGCCAGAAGGGCCGCAGCCCCGACAATGCCCACCGCGGCCCCGAAACCGCATTGCCTCGGCCCAACCGCAGGGTATTCAGTCGTTACGTGTCTCCATCGTCTTAAAAATTCCACTCTATTGCTGTAATTGAAAGGACTCGTTCAGTATTTATACCACCACAACTACATATATAGTACAGTGATGGTGGCACCGTGATGATGTGTTTAAGGTTTTACATTATTTTATTTTGTCGGGATATTTCTTCCTACGATGTTAAAAATGTGCACAGTTTGAAATAAAACAAATATATCTGTATTTTGTATTCGTTTGCGACAACTGAAGTAAAGCACTGCCTTATGGGAAATTTCCCACAGCCGGCGCGCTCCCACGATTTGACCAATGTCTATCAGAGTTGCTATCAAGAATTACCAAGAATTGACCCTTTATACAGCAGACAATAGTAAACCTTTTCGAGGAATCAGAATCAGCATCAGAAAGATTTTTATTGCCATTGTCAAGTGAACAGAATTCACAAAACTAGGAACTTGTCTCGGTGATAAGGTGCAAACATAAAACACTAAATAATAATAGTAATAACTAGAGTATAGACACTAAATAATAATAATAACTAAAATATAGCTATAATATGCTAAAAAAAAAAAATAAACAATTCAAATAACAAAAAGGTCCAGGTGAGCAGCATCAGAACAGTAGTGCAAACATGTCTTAATTAAAGTGACTGGTGATATAAAGTGTCCAGTTTTGTGCAGATGTTCTGAATTGTTCATGAGTCCAACAGCAGAGGGAAAGAAACTGTTCTTTTGACGGGAGGTTCTGGTCCCGATGGACCGTAGCCTCCTGCCAGAGGGAAGTGGCTCAAATAGTCCATGTCCAGGGTGAGAAGTGTCAGCTGCTCTCTGGCCTGCTCGCCCCCGAGTCCTGGAGACGTACAGGTCCTGGATAGATGGAAGGCTGCAGCCAATCACCTTCTCGGCAGAGCGCACAATGCGCTGCAGTCACTGTTTGTCCCTGACAGTGGCTCCAGCACCACACAGTGATGGAAGAGGTGAGGATGGACTCAATGATGGCCGTGTAGAACTGCACCATCATCTGGACTGGCAGCTTGGCTTTTCTTAGCTGCCGCAGGAAGTACAACCTCTGCTGGGCCTTCTTGATGAGGGAGTTGATGGTCGGCTCCCACCTGAGGTCCTGTGTGATGTAAGTGCCCAGGAACCGGAAGGAGTCCAACACAGTTAGTACAACACAACACTGAATCACTTTCATGAGGAATAGAACAGTGAAGATTGTGGTCGTGTGGTCAAATGAGTCAAAGTAGAAGAGGAGACAGACGGACGGTCGGATGCTTAGTGTAACGGAGTTAAAAATGCACATATTACAATTTCTGTTTATATTTTATGTTTAAATAGAGTTTATTTGTGAATTTTATCATTTTGACGTTTTATTTTGAAAACCGGAAGTGGGTACTGCTCCCACATGTTTTTGGTGGTACAACTTCCCCTTTCAGTAGCACATGGAAGACTGCAGAGGGTAAGTTGTGCCTGAGTTAAAAAGAACATATTTTACAAAAATGAGCAGCTATTCTACAGTGCCAGATAATGTGTTAAGACATATTAATAGAGTATTTATATGTCTGTACAGGTATGTTTTATTTTATTTTCGGATGAGCGGCGAAACGTTTTCAACCAAACAAACTTTGTCCAGTTGACAAATTGAACTTCTCCTTTGATCATGGAGTCTACCTGGACGACTGAGGGACTTTTCACGCATCTTTTCTATGTAAGGGTTGTGGTTTGTGCATTTGTTTCTCAGAGTTGTAACTCCACTGTAACTAATGTAAAATTTAGAGATGTTTTGTTGTTTATAGTATATGGTTGGTATAATTGAGAGTCATATGTAAAACTTGTATAACATGGTGGTGGCACGGCCAGTATTTTATTGTAAGCTCCCCCCTTTCAGTAGCACATGGAAGACTGCAGAGGGGAGCCAGTGCCAGATAACGTGTTAAGACATATTAATAGAGTATTTATATGTCTGTACAGGAGTAAAGTTGACTGACTCCACACTGTGTCCTGTATTTCGTATACGGCCTGCGAGGAATTCTGCAGCCGTTACACTGGTGCCGTGACCTTCGGATTCCCTGATCTGCTCGACGCCGATCGCCGTGGTTGCCCTTCTGCTGTGCTGCCCTTCACCTGCACCTTGAACGGGTTCTTCTGAGGTGTTGCTGGTGCAATACAAGGACAATTTGTGGGCGTTTCTTTTGAGTTACAAACGTAAAGTTAATTATTTTGGTTACACAACGCACGTACAGTTTGGAGTTACTCTACTGTATTATTACCATGGATGATTTTGCCACTCCAGTTTTATCTAAGGGTAGAGGGTTATGGAGATGTGATGTTAACAGTGGGAATGTGGGTCGTTCAGCTGTAATGTCTGAGGGTTTTACAGATGTTGGTGGGTTTACTGGTGACAAGGTACAAACGTCTACACCCACCAGTGATAATAGCGCCATTCACCAACTTACTGGTATGGTGGGCCAGTTAGGTGCCCAGATCGGTGAGTCGATAGTGGCTAAGTTAATGTCAGCTGGTGTTGTTAATCTGTCCAGTGATACTCAGACACCCACTCCAGTACGCTCTCCCACATGTGATGTGACCAAATGTGCAATGCAGGTCCTGACAAAAGCTCCCGAACTGACCTATTTTCTGATGCTGAGTCTGTGTATTCTTCCGCCCTAGAGTCATTCCACAGCCATGAGACTGTTGTGTATCAGAACATACATAAGATAGGCAGTAGTGACAGCCTTTTCTACACTACCGTGTCATTTGGCGGTGGGGTTCAGATGGGTGGGATGCTAGATAGTGGTTCTATGGCCTGCAGCATTAGTGAAAATACCGAAGAGAGGCTCAGAGAGGCTGGAATACTTACAGATGCAATGCTCTTTAATGCAGATGTGGTCCTTGTTGGTTGCGGTGGACTCCGCGTTAGACCCAAATGTGCTTTTGAGGTAGAGATGGAAGTATACGGCTGTAAGATGTTAGTCCCCACACTTGTGGTCCAGGGTCAGCACGATGATGTCATTATCGGTGCAAATGTCATTAAGCACGTAGTCCGTCAGTTGAAACACTGTGATTCATATTGGCAAGCAGTGTCCAGCTCCCCTGATAGCCCTGAGTCTTTGCAGTTTCTGTCTATGCTCTCAGGTCTAAATAAGTGGCAAGGTGACTCCATCCCAGACAAAGTCGGCACAGTAAGGTGCAACTCAACTACCTGTCTTGAGCCTGGGCGTGAGTATCTCCTGTGGGGTAAACTGCCAAAGAATACACCTGTGTCCCCAGGAGCTACTGTGTTAACTGAGCCCACCTCTTCACGCTCAGCTCCCCGAGGTGTTATAGTCGCCAAAGTTGTCACTCATCTGTGGGGTGATGGGTGGGTCCCTGTCAAACTCATTAACACCTCTGACAGACCAGTGCACATCAGACGTAATGCAAAGTTAGCCGATGTGTACACCTGTGTGGCTCTTGAGCATATTGACTCCAATGACGACGTGTCCAAACTGCCCCAGAACAATGTGTCAACGGTGCCACCCATGAGACTTGAGACAGCTAAAGAACAGCTCCGGTCATTGGACCTCAACAGTGTTGACATTGACTCATGTGAAGTGTCAGATGGTTGTAAAAGTGAAATGGCTAACCTTGTCTTGCAGTACCAAGATATCTTTTCCCGCCACCATCTGGACTGTGGAGAAGGAAAAGGCTTTGTACACCGGATACGCCTGTCAGACAACAAACCTTTCAGACTACCATACCGGCGCGTACCACCACCAAGCCAGTACCAAAAGT
Source organism: Paratrypauchen microcephalus (assembly GCA_036785185.1). Lineage (NCBI taxonomy): Eukaryota > Metazoa > Chordata > Actinopteri > Gobiiformes > Gobiidae > Paratrypauchen > Paratrypauchen microcephalus. The sequence goes on along the minus strand of JAVJIX010000084.1, from coordinate 3,742,712 downwards.
TGCGCCAGGTTTTGACAGAGATGGAAGAGAGGGAGATTATCAGAAAGTCAAACAGTGAGTACGCTTCGCCATTAGTGCTTGTATGGAAAAAAAATGGAGACCTTCGTATCTGCACCGACTTCCGTTGGCTGAACAAAAGAACACTCAAGGATGCTCACCCTCTCCCTCATCAATCTGACTGTTTGGCTGCACTTGGGGGCAACTGTCTTTTCAGCATCATGGATTTAACATCTGGCTTCTATAATATGCTGCTTCACGAGGAAGACAGAAAATATTCCGCCTTTACTACCCCAATGGGCCTATATGAGTACCATCGACTCCCACAAGGCCTCTGTAATAGTCCTGGTAGCTTTATGCGTATGATGACCAGCATTTTCGGAGATCAGAACTATTTAAGTCTCCTGTGTTATTTGGATGATCTCATGGTTTTTGCACCAGACGAGAGCACAGCGCTCCAGCGCCTGAAAATGGTGTTTAGCAGGCTGCATGGTCACAACTTAAAGCTGTCACCCAAAAAGTGCTTTTTCTTGCGGAGATCTGTGAAGTTTCTGGGCCATGTCATTGATGAAAATGGCGTCTCGACGGACCCTAGTAAGGTTGAGAGTATCTCTAACATGTCCTGTACTGATTTGATGGAGACTGATGGTGTGACTCCTTCCCCTAAGCGTCTCAGGTCATTCTTAGGGATGGTGAACTACTATCAGCATTTTGTGCCGGGGTACTCTGCCAAAGCCAAGCCCCTATTTGATCTCCTGAAAGGTGAGAAAAAGAGAGGAAAGACGAAGTCCAAACTGCAATACAGAAAGCTGTCCGCTTCTGATTGGACAAGTGCCCATGTCCTTACATTTGAGAAGCTGAGAGTGCCTGTTGAACGCTGTGGTTCTAGCCCATCCTGACTTCTCCCGTCCCTTTGTGCTCTCTACTGACGCCTCTTTGGATGGTATTGTCAAGTTAAAGAAGGTGAATCCCATGCAAGACCCATAGCCTTTGCAAGTAGGTCGCTGTCTCAATCTCAGAAAAACTATCCAGCGCACAGGCTTGAGTTTTTAGCCTTGAAGTGGGCCGTGTGTGACAAGTTTAGTCATTGGCTTAAAGGTCACACTTTTTCAGTTTGGACAGATAACAATCCATTGACACACATACTGACTAAACCAAAACTTGATTGCTGTGAACAACGTTGGGTAGCTAAACTTGCCAGTTATGACTTTGACATTAAGTATGTCCCAGGTCGACAGAACATTGTGGCTGATGCTTTGAGTCATGTCCCATTTGTCAAAGATCCTGTGGGCCAAAGGCTGTTTGCTGAGCCATATCATAGTCTCCTCGGTCAGGTCAGAGGTATTTCAAATGCTTCTGTCCAGCAAGCTTTTCGATCTGCCAAGTGCTGTGATCTTGTCCTGTCAGGTGCTCAACAGTGTGTGCGGCCCCTACAAATGCAGTCTGATGTAGTTTCTGCTATCTTGCAGTCACATGTCTGTTGGGACGCAGGTCCTTGGGCTCGTGCTGTCGCCGCTCTGCAGTTTTTACCCCAACTTGTCACTTCTGGCCTTGACACTCTGCCTGCGTACACTGAACAAGAACTGCGTGACAGCCAACTCAAGGACAAAACCATTTCCCGTGTGTTATTTTATGTAGAGAGATGTCGGAGACCCACGAGGAGAGACAGAGCGAGAGAGACGTTCGCTGTGATGAAATACCTCAAACACTGGGAAAAACTCTCTGTTAGCAATGGTGTCCTGTACAGAGTCTCAAGGGACCTCAAAACAAAGTCAAAACGTCACCAATATGTTGTCCCTGATTCACTCAAAGCTGAGGTTCTGCGTGGTATACATGATGAGGCAGGTCACCAAGCCCAGTCCCGTAGTCTTGCTCTGACCCGCCAGAGATTTTTCTGGTTGACTCTAGACAGAGATGTGAGGGACTATGTCCGCTGTCCGCAAGTGCCAACGCTGTATTGTTAGTAAGACAGCTGACCCTGAAGGCAGAGCTCCTTTAGAAAGCATTGTCACATCCCGACCACATGAGCTTGTGTGTATAGATTTCTGGTCTGCTGAAGATTCTCGGAACAAGTCAGTTGATGTACTTGTTATTACTGACCATTTTACTCGTATGGCACAGGCTTTCCCCTGTAGGGACCAATCTGCTAGACAAGTTGCAAAAGTTCTGTGGAACAAATACTTCTGTGTTTTTGGGTTCCCAGATAGAATCCACAGTGATCAGGGTCCTAATTTTGAGAGCCAGCTAATCAGTGAGTTGCTAAGAGTTTCAGGTGTCAGAAAGTCCCACACTACGCCATATCACCCCATGGGGAATGGCTCAGTAGAGCGTTTTAACAGGACCCTGGGCAGTATGATTAGTGCGTTGCCCCCTGAAGCCAAAGCTGACTGGCCTCGTAGATTGCAGACACTGACTTTTGTGTACAATTGTACTTCCCATGAGACCACTGGCCTTCCCCCATTTTACCTTATGTTCGGGCGTGTCCCCCGTTTGCCAGTTGATGTGTTGTTCCGTTCTGTCCTTCATGATTGTCTGTCCTTCTACTGTGTCTACCTATGATAGATATGACAAATCCCTTGTCAGTGACCTAAAGGAAGCAATGGTGGTTGCCCAAGAACATGTCAAAAAGGAACAACACAGGCACGCTTTGCTTTACAACAGAAAAGTGAAAGGATCAAACATCGGAATTGGAGAACAAGTGCTTCTTGCAAACAAGAAGGAGAGAGGCAAAAGGAAGCTTGCGGATAAATGGGAGTCAACAATCTACACTGTAATGGATGTCAATCTCGAAACTCATACTTACAAAATCAGTGACAACAGCTCTGGGAGAGTGAAGATTGTTCACAGGAACTTGTTATTGCCAGTTAACTTCCTCCCAGTGGAGCTCTGTGATGTATCAGACAATGATTCGACACTTGCTAGTGGCTGCTCTGTTCCTAGCGTGGACGGAACCGAGTCAGTTTGTGAAAGTGTACACGAGCCTGTCCAAGACCCATTTGAGTCTGCTGACTCTGAGAGACGGACTGTAGAGTGGGTTACACAATTGACTCAGCCAGACTCGACTCAGATCGATGTCTCTGATATAGTGACTGTTGCCTCTGTTCCCCATGGCATCGACCAGTCCCCTGAATACGGCCCAAGCCAACCGGACTGTGACTCTAAACGAGTGACTGGTCCCAGTTTTGCAACCAGATCTGGACTGTATGACTCTACTTTTTGACAGTCGGACTGTTCAGGTTGAGCCTACTGTGGACCGGACTGCGACTGCCTCTATCGATCAGTCCCAAGTACGTACTAGACTTGGTCGTTTGGTTAAACCCGTGAACAGACTTGTTCAGAATGTGTCACATCTAGATGTTGTTCCAGACACTTTCAGTGGTAAACATGTTTGTGGATCTGTGTTTCAGACCCTTGTTAGTTAGATTTTGTTTAAACATGTCTGCCCTTTTGGTTTTTGGCAGTTCAGTTTCACTGTAATTTGATTTCTACCACTGTGATGTGAGCCGGTACAGTTGAGTCTGTGTTGTGTAGGGGATTTTGTGGGGTGTACGAGGCACCCTACTGCCAGTAGTTGGATTGAGGGTTTGGTACCCCCCTCTTTCCACTTCATCCTCTCAGGATACTTTAATGTTGGCCTTCCTTTGTGGGACCCCCTTGGTGTATTGTCATTGTCTTTGGTGTGGTGTCTTTGTACTGGTTGCTCTAAATTGATAAAATTCAGTGGGGGTGGATGTAACGGAGTTAAAAATGCACATATTACAATTTCTGTTTATATTTTATGTTTAAATAGAGTTTATTTGTGAATTTTATCATTTTGACGTTTTATTTTGAAAACCAGAAGTGGGTACTGCTCCCACATGTTTTTGGTGGTACAACTTCCCCTTTCAGTAGCACATGGACGACTGCAGAGGGTAAGTTGTGCCTGAGTTAAAAAGAACATATTTTACAAAAATGAGCAGCTATTCTACAGTATGTTTTCGTTCTTGCAGGGAGCCAGTGGCAGATAATGTGTTAAAGGGATATGCCACCCCCAGGTCAAATTTGGGCATCTCCCCACAGTCCAGAGACTAAAATAAGTGGTGGAAAGCGTTTTCCTGCTCACCCAGCCATTGTCCGAGTCTGTCGCCACTGACCGCCGCGGTATCTGCAGCTCCTCCGCCTTAGACTGGAGTCTAACGTCGCCAGAGAAAGATTTCGGCCAAAAGGAATTAATTTGCTCGATGCGTTTCCCAATTACTTTCTGTGTAGTGTGCATTCATATCGAGTGCAAATAAATGTGCAAATCAACACGGAGAGCTTGCCTTGGTCATTTTGGGTGGGAACTATTTTCCAGTGCGGAAGAATACAGCCGAATCACGCACCACGTTGTGCAACAGGGGAACTCCCTTCCCGGTGCGTAACTGGTATTCCCCTGGCAGCGTGCTGCGTGATTCGGCTGTATTCTTCCGCACTGGAAAATAGTTCCCACCCAAAATGACCAAGGCAAGCTCTCCGTGTTGATTTGCACATTTATTTGCACTCGATATGAATGCGCACAACACAGAAAGTAATTGGGAAACGCATCGAGCAAATTAATTCCTTTTGGCCGAAATCTTTCTCTGGCGACGTTAGACTCCAGTCTAACGCGGAGGAGCTGCAGATACCGCGGCGGTCAGTGGCGACAGACTCGGACAATGGCTGGGTGAGCAGGAAAACGCTTTCCACCACTTATTTTAGTCTCTGGACTGTGGGGAGATGCCCAAGTTTGACCTGGGGGTGGCATATCCCTTTAAGACATATTAATAGAGTATTTATATGTCTGTACAGGTATGTTTTATTTTATTTTTTCTATGTAAGGGTTGTGGTTTGTGCATTTGTTTCTCAGAGTTGTAACTCCACTGTAACTAATGTAAAATTTAGAGATGTTTTGTTGTTTATAGTATATGGTTGGTATAATTGAGAGTCATATGTAAATCTTGTATAACATGGTGGTGGCACGGCCAGTATTTGATTGTAAGCTCCCCCCTTTCAGTAGCACATGGAAGACTGCAGAGGGGAGCCAGTGCCAGATAACGTGTTAAGACATATTAATAGAGTATTTATATGTCTGTACAGGAGTAAAGTTGACTGACTCCACACTGTGTCCTGTATTTCGTATACGGCCTGCGAGGAATTCTGCAGCCGTTACATTAGCATTATAGTTTAGTAAAATGAATCGAAGAGGAGGCACTAAACAACACAAGGGGGGAGCGATCAGGTTGCGGAGAAGAGCATTTATTAACGGCATGAAGGTAAGACACTTTTTTTTTTTAAATTATGGCTGGGTTGAGCATTGATTTCCATGATTTTAATGCAGTTGTTTATTGCATGGGGCTGACGTCTGCCGCTGTTACCTGATGTGCTTTGTGTGTGTAGCCCACTGTTTTGACCTATGACCCCCCCCCAGCCCCCCCGTTCCACAGTCTACGGGTACGCCAGGGCCGTTTTTTTGTCCCAGTCCGTCACTGGACACAGAGTACACCTACAGTCACCAGTCCAGTCTCCTACAAAAACAACACTTAAAGGTGCTGTGTCTGGTTTAATTCAGTGGTGCATTAAACACATCCTGGTGTTTTAGTGCTTAATAACGCCCTTATTAAAGATCACATGACATGGTACTTCTTGATGCTTTTATATGGCTCCTTAATGGTTCCCTAATACTGTAAATGAATCCTTCTTCAAAATCAACACTCAGTGCATGAGAAAGAGAGATAAGATGGGAAAGAGTAATTTTTTCACTCTGAACACTCTATAATGGGCGTTGTTGCTTGAATGCAAATGAGGAGAAACGAGCTGGTCAATAGTAGAGGGTGGGGGCATGGCCAAACGCTCCGCTCTCTGCTCTGAGCGCTCTGATCCATTTCCTTGTTTTTGCACGGGGAAGAGATTTAAAGCGTTCCATTGAAAAATAAACACATTTCCACATAAAATAAAATTAAACCACTGCTGTTAAAAGGTCCAGAGGCTCAGATAAAGGACTTCCGAGCCTAGAAACACTCGGACGTGCCTCCAGGCAAATAAAAAAAGCATTTCGCATTGCCTAGCGCATTCGCAGTCCAAACTCTCTGGGCGTGATTTACAGAGACGCTGAGTACAGACAGACGGGGGTGGAACTGCATTTGCATTTCTTTTTCGATCTGACGTCAATAAGGTGCCTTGATCAAAATCGCCTGTTTGAGCTCCGATTTTTTGTAACGCAGAAAAGGATCGCAAATGCTCAGTTTAGACATTTCGCAACTTTTAACCATGGGGGGGCTAAACAGGGTAGGGGAGCTCACATTAACGTTCAAAAACCTCAGAAAGTGAAAATTTCATGCCATGGGACCTTTAAGCACTTGTATTCTTCTTACAAAGAGCGTGATCACCTCTCCACAGAGCCGACATGTAACTTGGCTTGGATATCGTCGTCACCGGGCAAAGCAATAACATAACAAAATATAAATAGCGCCTTGGAGATCAGTAACATAGACATTTCCCTTTATATAACACGGGCCTATAGCTTAACACGGAGCAGGGAGCATAATATCAAATTGCTGCATTGTTCTGGCGGCAGTTTGTGAAAGCGGATCCAGGCGAGAGACGGGAGCAGCGAGCCGTGCTTTAACTCTGCAGCGCATTCATTTAAAGCTCCACTGTGTAACTTTTCTGGTGAAGGCTCTGTCAATGCGCATTTCTCCAGTTATGGCTTTGTCTTTAATGTTTCACAGTACGGCATTAAACCTTTCTATTTTCACAGAGATCAATTTAGACCAAGTCACAGGGCGGATCTGTGGAGTAGCGGCCCCGCTCACAGTCACAATGTCTGTTTTTTAAATAAAATTAAATAAGATAATAATAAATAAAATAACAAAAAATAAAATAAATAAAATAAGATTAAAAATGTAATAAATAAAATTAGTTAAAATAATATAAATAATACAATAATATAAAATAAAATGATAATAAAAATATAATCTAAATAAATAAATAATAAAATAAATAAAATAAGATAATAAAAAATAAAATAAGATTTTAAAAAATACAATAAGAAAAAAAATACAATAAATATAAATAAAATGATAATAAGTCCGCTTTAGTCCCATTTTAGTCCTGGTTTAGTCCTGGTTTAGTCCCGGTTTAGTCCCATTTTAGTCCCGTTTTAGTCCCGGTTTAGTCCCGTTTTAGTCCCGGTTTAGTCCCGTTTTAGTCCCGTTTTAGTCACGGTTTAGTCCCGGTTTAGTCCCGTTTTAGTCCCGGTTTAATCCCGTTTTAGTCCCGTTTTAGTCCCGTTTTAGTCCCGTTTTAGTTCCGGTTTAGTCCCGGTTTAGTCCCGGTTTAGTCCCGTTTTAGTCCCGTTTTAGTCCCGTTTTAGTCCCGGTTTAGTCCCGTTTTAGTCCCGGTTTAGTCCCGTTTTAGTCCCGGTTTAGTCCTGTTTTAGTCCTGGTTTAGTCCCGTTTTAGTCCCGTTTTAGTCCCGGTTTAGTCCTGGTTTAGTCCTGGTTTAGTCCCGTTTTAGTCCCGTTTTAATCCCGTTTTAGTCCTGGTTTAGTCCCGGTTTAGTCCTGTTTTAGTCCTGGTTTTGTCTCGGTTTAGTCCTGTACACACACATACACACACATACAGTGTGGGAAAATATGTTGATTTATACACGCCCCGTTTCTTTCCAAAAAACAAGCCAATTTGAAATTTAAAATGTATGTTTTTAACATCACTAATGCTGTTATCTGAAACATGGAGTGGCTTCTTCATGATCTCAACTAGCACATTCTGCAAAAAAACAGGAAAAAAAAAAACTTCACTAATGCCGACAAGCGGACGGTTTTAGCGTGGTCGGACACAATTATGAAATCAACAAAGGCTGCAATTGTTCTGATCATAATGTCCTTTACGAAGAACAAAATATCCGCCTTTCTCGAAAAACCTTGTGGTATCTTTAGTTTAAACGTCTTCAAACATGTCCTGTCCTGTCCCTGCGTCCCCATGAGGTCTTATTCTGCGGAAAACTGCTCAACCTGTAGTTTAGACTTCTTCAAACATGTTCTGAAACGCCTGAGATTCTAGATTCGGATTATCAGTTCAGATTTCAGTCTTCTCTCAAATGCATGGTGAGAGGAATTATATATTTCCCAACATTTATTGCTTTTGCTGTTGTTTTTTTCCCAAAATCATGCAGCACAAATATTAGATTTGAATATTAGATTTTAGGATGCAGTTAAATTATACTCAAAATGCAGAATAGGAAGAAACCCGGTATTAAAACAGTAATAACTGCTTTATGACACTAACAGAAGAGGAGTCAGAAGTCTGTAAAAGTGTAATTTGATCCCCAGTGGATTCAAAAAAAAGCTGAGCAATAAACTAACGTTTTATGCAATATTTTTGGTTTTACATTTAAAAAATGTCATTTGCTAGATTAAATATTGACATTTTTCACTACATAATTGTTATTTCATACAATAATACATTTTTAAAAATACATAAAATTAACACAAAATAATACCACAGACTATTAGCCTTTTAATGACGTGCATAGAGGTTTTAATGTTTTTGTATGTATTTATTTGTTGTTGTTATTGTGCAGTAATAAACAATGGGTACTTTCTATTTAAGAACTCCAATGACTTCCTCTGCTTCTGTGCGTTTAAACGGCAAAATAAAGCGGTTATTTGGCGTTTTTTCGGGACGTAAACGCGGCTCTTACCTCGGTGTGGCGGCTGCAGACTTAGTTCCAGGTGTTACGGTGCCATAGCGGGGCTCCGGGGCGGTGTTTACCCGCAGACAGGGCGCAGGGAGCGGGTAACGGGACAGCGCGGGGCCGAGGGGCCGGTGCAGGAAGCGGCGGAGCGGTGTTGGCAGAAATGACGCATTACGCACGGAAGGGACGCACAGTGACGACATTACGCACGCACAGTCACGTTTTTAAAAAGACACGTACAAAAAAAACAAAAATAAAATAATAATAATAATAATAAAACAAAAATTAAATTTAAATAAATAAATACAAAACAAAATAAATAAAATAAGATTAAAAAAATAAATAAGTTCAGATAAAAAAAATAAATAAAATACGAAAAAAAAATAATAAAAAATAAAATAGATAAAATAAAATAAGAAAAAAATAAAATAAAAAATAAAATACGATAAAAAATAAAATAAAATAATAAAAAATAAAATAAATAAAATAAGATAATAAAAAATAGAATAAATTAAATAAGGTAATAAAAAAATAAAATACAAATAAAATGAAATAATAGTAAAAAAAAGCAAATAAAAAATTATAAATAAATAATGACACAAATTTGTCATTTCAAAATTTCACTTAAACATGGATCATCTTTGCTCATTCTGTCACGTTGTTGAAGAAACAGTCACCCATGTGTTTTGGGAACGCTCATACTCTCAAATCTTTTGGAATGACATATTTTTGTTTGCAAATAGAAAGCCTAATGCAAACCTACAACTGAATGTAAAACATGTATTTTTTGGTGTCTTCGAGAAAGATATTCCTGCAAAAAAATGTGTGTGTTGAACTTGCTCCTCATCCGATCAAAATTTCATATCCATTGCTGTAAATGTTCTAGTCAGAAACCCAAATTTGTTGTATTTCATTCCCTCCTGTCCTCGTATATAAACTCTCTTGAATAACTAAATTATTGCACAAATCCCAAAGCCATGAAAACAAAATCACTTATGGATGGAATTTGAAATATAAAATGTGAATGTATTAATAATTTCCCTATATTTGTACAATGCAGAAATTGCACACGCTGAGCCCTGTGAATATGAATTCTTAAGCCTCTGGCTGTTATTGTTTATACCATTGTAAATTGCATTGAATATTTGAAAAAAAAAAAAAGACACAAACAAAACAAACCTGACTTGTACATATGGTAATAGTTTAACAGCTTATAAAAATGATTTAAAGATACACTAGGTAACTTTTCCATTGTCTTCATAAATATGTTATTCCTTTTCCTTAGAATGTCCTTCAGTGTGACATTAAAAACACAGTTTGTAACTTTTTAGCAATAAAATAGGCTCAAATAAACCAGGGAGGTGTCTGTTGTCCCGGGTCCCAGAATTGTATCCTCTTCTTATTCATTTATATTAGACGGGGCCCCATGTGAGGCTTCAGCAGATGCCTAAGTTTCAGTCGACGGGTCCTGACTGGTCTGGAGGAGGCCCTTGACTGTTTCCATGTTGTTCCATTTCCACGGCATAAAACTGATCAACCTAAAAACCTGCACCAGGGACGACAGGTGGAGATGAGCTCTAGAGCTACAACCTGCACAAAGCATCTCTCCTGTTAAGGTTAATGGACACTGTGCACTGCCCCTGTCTCAGAAAGAAGTAAATAAACCTCCGTAAAGAATGTTCAGAAGTATGGATTTAACTGTCAGTTTCTGTGGAATCAGGCAGCCCACCTGCTGAAAGTTACACAGTGTACCTTTAAACTAATGTGTCTAGTAAATTCACTAACAAATTCACTAACATGTGTTTTTATTGCACAAAAATACTAATACATTGTGGTTAACGCTGTATTAGTCTGAGCACGTTGTATCTCCACAGATTTCACCAGTTTTAATTACACTAAGTTATGGAGCGTTCCTTTTAAAATTGCATTTAAGTGGAAAATAAATATTATAAATTCCTAAAATGGCACATCGTGTTCCAAATAAAAAAAATGCAATTCAAAATTCTGAACAACAGACATCACTGATCCTTCTGCAGGAACTGTGTGGCATGTGTAATTCACACCAACAGCCGCTAGAGGGGGGCACTGCTCCCACAGTCCCCTGTTTTTCTCCTCATGTTATTACGATCCAAAATCATTGTGAATTGTAAACATATATTCTATATTTTCTATATTACACATAACTTAAAGCCACAGCATGTAACCTTTAGCCAAAAATATTAGAAGTATTTTATTTATTTTTATCTGAACAATAAGCTGGACTGGACTCATAACACAGACGCACTGTACAGGAAGGGCCAGAGTCGGCTCTATCTCCTGAGGAGACTACGGTCCTTTGGAGTGAGAGGGCCACTCCTGAAGACCTTCTATGACTCTGTGGTGGCATCAGCCATCCTGTACGGTGTGGTCTGCTGGAGCAGCAGCGTCACAGAGAGGGAGAAGAAGAGGCTGGACAAGGTCGTCAAGAAGTCCAGCTCTGTCCTGGGCTGTCCTCTGGACTCAGTGCAGAAGGTGGGGGACAAGAGGGTCCTGGCTAAGGTCACCTCTATGCTGGACCATGAGTCTCACCACCTGCAGGACGCTCTGTCTGCTCTGGAGAGCAGCATCAGTGACAGACTGATTCACCCTCGCTGTGTGAAGGAGAGGTTTCGCAGGTCTTTCCTTCCTGCTGCTGTCAGACTGTACAACGAACACTGTTAACATGTCATTCAACGTATCTGCACTTACAAATATTCAACTATAATCCAGAGTCTATTTTTAGGTCTAGTTTTAAAATTATCCTAGGCCATTATTTATTTATTTATTATATTGTTCTGTTGCATGTTACTTTTTCGTGCTGTTCTTGATCTGTGCGTTGCAACACTGGAATTTCCCCACTGTGGGACTAATAAAGGCATATCTTATCTTATCATATCTTATTTGAATGTTATTTGATTGTGTCCTGCAGACAGACGTCCTGCCCTTTCATGGGATTATAAGAATGTGGTTCTGCTTTTCTTTTCATTTTGGTTGTTTTCGTTGAAACACTTAGAGAAACATGCGTCCTTATGTGAGCTCGCATCTCCACAAACCTGACTCTTATTTGGTCTGGAGGAGGGCCTCCTCCTGCTGGTTTTCCATCAGCTATAATCTTCCAAAGTATGTCATTAAACTAATGTATCTCCATGGAGAATGTTCCACAGTATGGTTTTAACTTTTTCCATTCATGCAGGTGCTACCTCCAAAATGTTACACACTGTGCCTTTATGTCTTTAAATCTATTTTATAATTTTAAATTGAATTAACCTTGACTTTATGGAGTCTGCGGTGACTGAGGTTTATGTGATTCACGGAGCAGCCGCTGCACTCAGACTTACACTTACACTTTACTGATTAATGTTCACGCACACAGAGCTCGTTCGACAAATATAACAAGACAAAGAGGCAGGGCTCTCAAGTCTCACACATTGAGAGTGTGACACACGCAATTCGACGTGTTCACACGCTCACACGCCACACATGGTATTTCTCACGCTGATTTATTTTTTATTTTTTAAATTTTTTTTGTGCCCAGAAAATCGGTCTGTGTGGCTCAGTTTATGCAGGCACCGCGCGTTTTCAGCGAAAAAAACTCTCCCCCTCCTCCCCGTTCCGCTCCCTGGAAAAAAATCAGCCAATCAGAAAATAGATTGTTCTGTTGTTGGGCAGACTGTAGAGTGTAGTTTCAGCTGCTAAGCGCACACTGCAGTGATGATAAAACAAACTGAGAACCATCAGGTAATAACTTCATTTATATAACTCTCATTAGTTGCTTTGTAGTTTAAGTTTGCTCTTTAAACAAACATTTACAGCAGGGCTCTCAAGTCTCACGCATTGAGAGAGACAATTCGACGCGTTCACATGCTCACACGGCAGAGAGCCCTGCAAAGAGGAACAAATGACAATTTATGGTAGTAATAAAATCTAAATAAGTAGCAAAAACAGGAAGAGACATGGTGTCAAATAAGAGGGACTAGAGCCCACACCGGCCTGCCAAAGCCTGATCCCGTCAGATCTCCGAGGCTCAGCAGGGCCGGACCTGGTCAGGACTCGGACGGGAGACACTGGGAAAATCAGGAGCCACAGGGGGGCGCCAGTGGCAAAAACTGTCGTACTGTCCTTAGGCAAGACACTTCACCCACGTTGCGTAGTGTGAAAGTGGAGTGTGTGAGTGCTGGTGGCGGTCGGAGGGGCTGGAGGCGGTCGGAGGGGCTGGCGGCGGTCGGAGGGGCTGGCGGCGGTCGGAGGGGCTGGAGGCGGTCGGAGGGGCTGGAGGCGGTCGGAGGGGCTGGCGGCGGTCGGAGGGGCTGATGGCGGTCGGAGGGGCTGGCGGCGGTCGGAGGGGCTGGAGGCGGTCGGAGGGGCTGGCGGCGGTCGGAGGGGCTGGCGGCGGTCGGAGGGGCTGGCGGCGGTCGGAGGGGCTGGAGGCGGTCGGAGGGGCTGGAGGCGGTCGGAGGGGCTGGCGGCGGTCGGAGGGGCTGGCGGCGGTCGGAGGGGCTGATGGTGCAGATTGGCAGCCTCACCTCTCTCACCTCAGACACACACGAGGTGGTTGCTTCTGCATTGTCTTATTTATTTCTTTTTTTGGAACCTGCCTTGTTTATTTTGAACCAAAAGGATCATCTCTGATTGGTTAGTCCACCTGTCAATCACGCCCTCTGGACTCAGCGAGGTTAACGGTTCCAGACCCACTGTCTTCTGGTTTCCTCTTCCGGCTTTAGACCGGTTTTAATCCTGGCCCAAACTCTATCCCATGAGATTGTTCCAAACCCTGGTCACATGAGCAGTTCTAAACCAGTTCTAAACCAGGACTAAACCAGGTCTAAACCAGGTCTAAACCAGGACTAAACCAGGTCTAAACCAGGACTAAACCAGGTCTAAACATGAGATTGTTCCAAACCCTGGTCACATGAGCAGTTCTAAACCAGTTCTAAACCAGGACTAAACCAGGTCTAAACCAGAACTAAACCAGGTCTAAGCCAGGTCTAAACCAGGTCTAATCCAGGACTAAACCAGGTCTAAACCAGGTCTAAACCAGGACTAAACCAGGTCTAAACCAGATCTAAACCAGGTCTAAACCAGGTCTAAACCAGGACTAAACCAGGTCTAAACCAGGACTAAACCAGGACTAAACCAGGACTAAACCAGGTCTAAACCAGGTCTAAACCAGGACTAAACCAGGTCTAAACCAGGTCTAAACCAGGACTAAACCAGGTCTAAACCAGGACTAAACCAGGTCTAAACCAGGTCTAAACCAGGACTAAACCAGGTCTAAACCAGGTCTAAACCAGGTCTAAACCAGGCCTAAACCAGGTCTAAACCAGGACTAAACCAGGACTAAACCAGGACTAAACCAGGTCTAAACCAGGACTAAACCAGGACTAAACCAGGACTAAACCAGGTCTAAACCAGGACTAAACCAGGTCTAAGCCAGGTCTAAACCAGGTCTAATCCAGGACTAAACCAGGTCTAAACCAGGACTAAACCAGGTCTAAACCATGACTAAACCAGGTCTAAACCAGGTTTAAACCAGGACTAAAGCAGGACTAAACCAGGTCTAAACCAGGTCTAAACCAGGTCTAAACCAGGACTAAACCAGGATTAACCAGGTCTAAACCAGGTCTAAACCAGGTCTAAACCAGATCTAAACCAGGACTAAACCAGGACTAAACCAGGATTAACCAGGTCTAAACCAGGTCTAAACCAGGTCTAAACCAGGTCTAAACCAGGACTAAACCAGGTCTAAACCGGGTCTAAACCGGGACTAAACCGGGTCTAAGCCAGGACTAAACCAGGACTAAACAAGGACTAAACCAGGTCTAAACCAGGACTAAACCAGGTCTAAACCAGGACTAAACCAGGACTAAACAAGGACTAAACCAGGTCTAAACCAGGACTAAACCAGGTCTAAGCCAGGTCTAAACCAGGTCTAATCCAGGACTAAACCAGGTCTAAACCAGGACTAAACCAGGTCTAAGCCAGGTCTAAACCAGGTCTAAACCAGGACTAAACCAGGTCTAAACCAGGACTAAACCAGGACTAAACCAGGTCTAAACCAGGACTAAACCAGGTCTAAACCAGGACTAAACCAGGTCTAAACCAGGTCTAAACCAGGACTAAACCAGGTCTAAACCAGGTCTAAACCAGGTCTAAACCAGGACTAAACCAGGTCTAAACCAGGTCTAAACCAGGACTAAACCAGGTCTAAACCAGGACTAAACCAGGACTAAACCAGGACTAAACCAGGTCTAAACCAGGACTAAACCAGGTCTAAACCAGGACTAAACCAGGACTAAACCAGGTCTAAACCAGGACTAAACCAGGACTAAACAAGGACTAAACCAGGTCTAAACCAGGACTAAACCAGGACTAAACCAGGACTAAACCAGGTCTAAACCAGGACTAAACCAGGACTAAACAAGGACTAAACCAGGTCTAAACCAGGACTAAACCAGGTCTAAACCAGGACTAAACCAGGACTAAACCAGGACTAAACCAGGTCTAAACCAGGACTAAACCAGGTCTAAGCCAGGTCTAAACCAGGTCTAATCCAGGACTAAACCAGGTCTAAACCAGGACTAAACCAGGTCTAAACCATGACTAAACCAGGTCTAAACCAGGTTTAAACCAGGACTAAAGCAGGACTAAACCAGGTCTAAACCAGGTCTAAACCAGGACTAAACCAGGATTAAACCAGGTCTAAACCAGGACTAAACCAGGTCTAAACCAGGACTAAACCAGGTCTAAACCAGGTCTAAACCAGGACTAAACCAGGTCTAAACCAGGACTAAACCAGGTCTAAACCAGGACTAAACCAGGTCTAAACCAGGACTAAACCAGGACTAAACCAGGACTAAACCAGGTCTAAACCAGGACTAAACCAGGACTAAACCAGGACTAAACCAGGTCTAAACCAGGACTAAACCAGGTCTAAGCCAGGTCTAAACCAGGTCTAATCCAGGACTAAACCAGGTCTAAACCAGGACTAAACCAGGTCTAAACCATGACTAAACCAGGTCTAAACCAGGTTTAAACCAGGACTAAAGCAGGACTAAACCAGGTCTAAACCAGGTCTAAACCAGGTCTAAACCAGGACTAAACCAGGATTAACCAGGTCTAAACCAGGTCTAAACCAGGTCTAAACCAGATCTAAACCAGGACTAAACCAGGACTAAACCAGGATTAACCAGGTCTAAACCAGGTCTAAACCAGGTCTAAACCGGGTCTAAACCGGGACTAAACCGGGACTAAACCGGGACTAAACCGGGTCTAAGCCAGGACTAAACCAGGACTAAACAAGGACTAAACCAGGTCTAAACCAGGACTAAACCAGGTCTAAACCAGGACTAAACCAGGACTAAACAAGGACTAAACCAGGTCTAAACCAGGACTAAACCAGGTCTAAGCCAGGTCTAAACCAGGTCTAATCCAGGACTAAACCAGGTCTAAACCAGGACTAAACCAGGTCTAAGCCAGGTCTAAACCAGGTCTAATCCAGGACTAAACCAGGTCTAAACCAGGACTAAACCAGGACTAAACCAGGTCTAAACCAGGACTAAACCAGGACTAAACCAGGACTAAACCAGGTCTAAACCAGGTCTAAACCAGGACTAAACCAGGTCTAAACCAGGACTAAACCAGGTCTAAACCAGGACTAAACCAGGTCTAAACCAGGTCTAAACCAGGACTAAACCAGGTCTAAACCAGGACTAAACCAGGACTAAACCAGGACTAAACCAGGTCTAAACCAGGACTAAACCAGGTCTAAACCAGGACTAAACCAGGACTAAACCAGGTCTAAACCAGGACTAAACCAGGACTAAACAAGGACTAAACCAGGTCTAAACCAGGACTAAACCAGGACTAAACCAGGACTAAACCAGGTCTAAACCAGGACTAAACCAGGACTAAACAAGGACTAAACCAGGTCTAAACCAGGACTAAACCAGGTCTAAACCAGGACAAAACCAGGACTAAACCAGGACTAAACCAGGTCTAAACCAGGACTAAACCAGGTCTAAGCCAGGTCTAAACCAGGTCTAATCCAGGACTAAACCAGGTCTAAACCAGGACTAAACCAGGTCTAAAGCATGACTAAACCAGGTCTAAACCAGGTTTAAACCAGGACTAAAGCAGGACTAAACCAGGTCTAAACCAGGTCTAAACCAGGACTAAACCAGGATTAACCAGGTCTAAACCAGGTCTAAACCAGGTCTAAACCAGGACTAAACCAGGACTAAACCAGGATTAACCAGGTCTAAACCAGGTCTAAACCAGGACTAAACCAGGTCTAAACCAGGTCTAAACCAGGACTAAACCAGGTCTAAACCAGGACTAAACCAGGACTAAACCAGGACTAAACCAGGACTAAACCAGGACTAAACCAGGACTAAACCAGGTCTAAACCAGGACTAAACCAGGACTAAACCAGGACTAAACCAGGTCTAAACCAGGACTAAACCAGGTCTAAACCAGGACTAAACCAGGTCTAAACCAGGTCTAAACCAGGACTAAACCAGGTCTAAACCAGGTCTAAACCAGGACTAAACCAGGTCTAAACCAGGACTAAACCAGGACTAAACCAGGTCTAAACCAGGACTAAACCAGGTCTAAACCAGGACTAAACCAGGTCTAAACCAGGACTAAACCAGGTCTAAACCAGGTCTAAACCAGGACTAAACCAGGTCTAAACCAGGTCTAAACCAGGACTAAACCAGGTCTAAACCAGGACTAAACCAGGTCTAAACCAGGTCTAAACCAGGACTAAACCAGGTCTAAACCAGGACTAAACCAGGACTAAACCAGGTCTAAACCAGGACTAAACCAGGACTAAACCAGGACTAAACCAGGTCTAAACCAGGACTAAACCAGGACTAAACCAGGACTAAACCAGGTCTAAACCAGGACTAAACCAGGACTAAACCAGGACTAAACCAGGTCTAAACCAGGACTAAACCAGGACTAAACCAGGTCTAAACCAGGACTAAACCAGGTCTAAGCCAGGTCTAAACCAGGTCTAATCCAGGACTAAACCAGGTCTAAACCAGGACTAAACCAGGTCTAAACCATGACTAAACCAGGTCTAAACCAGGTTTAAACCAGGACTAAAGCAGGACTAAACCAGGTCTAAACCAGGTCTAAACCAGGTCTAAACCAGGACTAAACCAGGATTAACCAGGTCTAAACCAGGTCTAAACCAGGTCTAAACCAGATCTAAACCAGGACTAAACCAGGACTAAACCAGGATTAACCAGGTCTAAACCAGGTCTAAACCAGGTCTAAACCAGGTCTAAACCAGGACTAAACCAGGTCTAAACCAGGTCTAAACCAGGACTAAACCAGGACTAAACAAGGACTAAACCAGGTCTAAACCAGGACTAAACCAGGTCTAAACCAGGACTAAACCAGGACTAAACAAGGACTAAACCAGGTCTAAACCAGGACTAAACCAGGTCTAAGCCAGGTCTAAACCAGGTCTAATCCAGGACTAAACCAGGTCTAAACCAGGACTAAACCAGGTCTAAGCCAGGTCTAAACCAGGTCTAATCCAGGACTAAACCAGGTCTAAACCAGGACTAAACCAGGACTAAACCAGGTCTAAACCAGATCTAAACCAGGTCTAAACCAGGTCTAAACCAGGACTAAACCAGGACTAAACCAGGTCTAAACCAGGACTAAACCAGGTCTAAACCAGGACTAAACCAGGTCTAAACCAGGTCTAAACCAGGACTAAACCAGGTCTAAACCAGGTTTGAACCAGGTCTAAACCAGGACTAAACCAGGTCTAAACCAGGTCTAAACCAGGACTAAACCAGGTCTAAACCAGGACTAAACCAGGTCTAAACCAGGACTAAACCACGTCTAAACCAGGTCTAAACCAGGACTAAACCAGGTCTAAACCAGGACTAAACCAGGACTAAACCAGGACTAAACCAGGACTAAACCAGGACTAAACCAGGACTAAACCAGGACTAAACCAGGACTAAACCAGGACTAAACCAGGTCTAAACCAGGACTAAACCAGGACTAAACAAGGACTAAACCAGGTCTAAACCAGGACTAAACCAGGTCTAAACCAGGACTAAACCAGGACTAAACCAGGACTAAACCAGGTCTAAACCAGGACTAAACCAGGTCTAAGCCAGGTCTAAACCAGGTCTAAACCAGGTCTAAACCAGGACTAAACTAGGACTAAACCAGGTCTAAACCAGGGCTAAACCAGGTCTAAACCAGGTCTTAGCCAGGACTAAACTAGGACTAAACCAGGTCTAAACCAGGTCTAAACCAGGACTAAACCAGGATTAACCAGGTCTTAGCCAGGTCTAAACCAGGTCTAAACTAGGACTAAACCAGGTCTAAACCAGGTCTAAACCAGGACTAAACCAGGTCTAAACCAGGTCTAAACCAGGACTAAACCAGGTCTAAACCAGGTCTAAACCAGGACTAAACCAGGTCTAAACCAGGACTAAACCAGGACTAAACCAGGACTAAACCAGGTCTAAACCAGGACTAAACCAGGACTAAACCAGGACTAAACCAGGTCTAAACCAGGACTAAACCAGGACTAAACCAGGACTAAACCAGGTCTAAACCAGGACTAAACCAGGTCTAAACCAGGACTAAACCAGGTCTAAACCAGGACTAAACCAGGTCTAAACCAGGACTAAACCAGGTCTAAACCAGGTCTAAACCAGGTCTAATCCAGGACTAAACCAGGTCTAAACCAGGACTAAACCAGGTCTAAACCAGGACTAAACCAGGTCTAAACCAGGTTTAAACCAGGACTAAACCAGGACTAAACCAGGTCTAAACCAGGTCTAAACCAGGACTAAACCAGGACTAAACCAGGTCTAAACCAGGTCTAAACCAGGTCTAAACCAGGACTAAACCAGGACTAAACCAGGACTAAACCAGGTCTAAACCAGGTCTAAACCAGGACTAAACCAGGTCTAAACCAGGACTAAACCAGGTCTAAACCAGGTCTAAACCAGGACTAAACCAGGACTAAACCAGGTCTAAACCAGGACTAAACCAGGACTAAACCAGGACTAAACCAGGTCTAAACCAGGACTAAACCAGGTCTAAACCAGGACTAAACCAGGACTAAACCAGGACTAAACCAGGTCTAAACCAGGACTAAACCAGGTCTAAGCCAGGTCTAAACCAGGTCTAATCCAGGACTAAACCAGGTCTAAACCAGGACTAAACCAGGTCTAAACCAGGACTAAACCAGGTCTAAACCAGGACTAAACCAGGACTAAACCAGGACTAAACCAGGTCTAAACCAGGTCTAAACCAGGTCTAAACCAGGTCTAAACCAGGACTAAACCAGGACTAAACCAGGTCTAAACCAGGACTAAACCAGGACTAAACCAGGACTAAACCAGGTCTAAACCAGGTCTAAACCAGGACTAAACCAGGTCTAAACCAGGACTAAACCAGGTCTAAACCAGGACTAAACCAGGTCTAAACCAGGTCTAAACCAGGACTAAACCAGGTCTAAACCAGGACTAAACCAGGTCTAAACCAGGACTAAACCAGGTCTAAACCAGGTCTAAACCAGGACTAAACCAGGTCTAAACCAGGACTAAACCAGGACTAAACCAGGACTAAACCAGGTCTAAACCAGGTCTAAACCAGGACTAAACCAGGACTAAACCAGGTCTAAACCAGGACTAAACCAGGACTAAACCAGGACTAAACCAGGTCTAAACCAGGACTAAACCAGGACTAAACAAGGACTAAACCAGGTCTAAACCAGGACTAAACCAGGTCTAAACCAGGACTAAACCAGGACTAAACCAGGACTAAACCAGGTCTAAACCAGGACTAAACCAGGTCTAAGCCAGGTCTAAACCAGGTCTAATCCAGGACTAAACCAGGTCTAAACCAGGACTAAACCAGGTCTAAACCATGACTAAACCAGGTCTAAACCAGGTTTAAACCAGGACTAAAGCAGGACTAAACCAGGTCTAAACCAGGTCTAAACCAGGACTAAACCAGGATTAACCAGGTCTAAACCAGGTCTAAACCAGGTCTAAACCAGGACTAAACCAGGACTAAACCAGGATTAACCAGGTCTAAACCAGGTCTAAACCAGGTCTAAACCAGGTCTAAACCAGGACTAAACCAGGTCTAAACCGGGTCTAAACCGGGACTAAACCGGGACTAAACCGGGTCTAAGCCAGGACTAAACCAGGACTAAACCAGGTCTAAACCAGGACTAAACCAGGACTAAACCAGGACTAAACCAGGTCTAAACCAGGACTAAACCAGTTCTAAACCAGGACTAAACCAGGACTAAACCAGGTCTAAACCAGGACTAAACCAGGTCTAAGCCAGGTCTAAACCAGGTCTAATCCAGGACTAAACCAGGTCTAAACCAGGACTAAACCAGGTCTAAAGCATGACTAAACCAGGTCTAAACCAGGTCTAAACCAGGACTAAACCAGGACTAAACCAGGTCTAAACCAGGTCTAAACCAGGACTAAACCAGGTCTAAACCAGGTCTAAACCAGGTCTAAACCAGGACTAAACCAGGTCTAAACCAGGTCTAAACCAGGACTAAACCAGGTCTAAACCAGGTCTAAACCAGGTCTAAACCAGGACTAAACCAGGTCTAAACCAGGTCTAAACCAGGACTAAACCAGGTCTAAACCAGGACTAAACCAGGACTAAACCAGGACTAAACCAGGTCTAAACCAGGACTAAACCAGGACTAAACCAGGACTAAACCAGGTCTAAACCAGGACTAAACCAGGACTAAACCAGGACTAAACCAGGTCTAAACCAGGACTAAACCAGGTCTAAACCAGGACTAAACCAGGTCTAAACCAGGACTAAACCAGGTCTAAACCAGGACTAAACCAGGTCTAAACCAGGACTAAACCAGGTCTAAACCAGGACTAAACCAGGTCTAAACCAGGACTAAACCAGGTCTAAACCAGGACTAAACCAGGACTAAACCAGGACTAAACCAGGTCTAAACCAGGTCTAAACCAGGACTAAACCAGGTCTAAACCAGGTCTAAACCAGGTCTAAACCAGGACTAAACCAGGTCTAAACCAGGACTAAACCAGGACTAAACCAGGATTAACCAGGTCTAAACCAGGTCTAAACCAGGTCTAAACCAGGACTAAACCAGGACTAAACCAGGACTAAACCAGGACTAAACCAGGTCTAAACCAGGACTAAACCAGGACTAAACCAGGACTAAACCAGGTCTAAACCAGGACTAAACCAGGTCTAAACCAGGACTAAACCAGGACTAAACCAGGACTAAACCAGGTCTAAACCAGGACTAAACCAGGACTAAACCAGGACTAAACCAGGTCTAAACCAGGACTAAACCAGGTCTAAACCAGGACTAAACCAGGACTAAACCAGGACTAAACCAGGTCTAAACCAGGACTAAACCAGGTCTAAACCAGGACTAAACCAGGACTAAACCAGGTCTAAACCAGGACTAAACCAGGTCTAAACCAGGTCTAAACCAGGACTAAACCAGGACTAAACCAGGTCTAAACCAGGACTAAACCAGGACTAAACCAGGACTAAACCAGGTCTAAACCAGGTCTAAACCAGGACTAAACCAGGTCTAAACCAGGTCTAAACCAGGTCTAAACCAGGACTAAACCAGGTCTAAACCAGGTCTAAACCAGGACTAAACCAGGTCTAAACCAGGACTAAACCAGGACTAAACCAGGACTAAACCAGGTCTAAACCAGGACTAAACCAGGTCTAAACCAGGACTAAACCAGGACTAAACCAGGTCTAAACCAGGACTAAACCAGGACTAAACCAGGACTAAACCAGGTCTAAACCAGGACTAAACCAGGTCTAAACCAGGACTAAACCAGGTCTAAACCAGGACTAAACCAGGACTAAACAAGGACTAAACCAGGTCTAAACCAGGACTAAACCAGGTCTAAACCAGGACTAAACCAGGACTAAACCAGGACTAAACCAGGTCTAAACCAGGACTAAACCAGGTCTAAGCCAGGTCTAAACCAGGTCTAATCCAGGACTAAACCAGGTCTAAACCAGGACTAAACCAGGTCTAAACCAGGTCTAAACCAGGACTAAACCAGGTCTAAACCAGGACTAAACCAGGACTAAACCAGGTCTAAACCAGGTCTAAACCAGGACTAAACCAGGACTAAACCAGGTCTAAACCAGGTCTAAACCAGGTCTAAACCAGGACTAAACCAGGACTAAACCAGGACTAAACCAGGTCTAAACCAGGACTAAACCAGGTCTAAACCAGGTCTAAACCAGGACTAAACCAGGTCTAAACCAGGACTAAACCAGGACTAAACCAGGACTAAACCAGGTCTAAACCAGGACTAAACCAGGTCTAAACCAGGACTAAACCAGGACTAAACCAGGACTAAACCAGGACTAAACCAGGACTAAACCAGGTCTAAACCAGGACTAACACCAGGACTAAACCAGGACTAAACCAGGTCTAAACCAGGACTAAACCAGGTCTAAACCAGGACAAAACCAGGACTAAACCAGGACTAAACCAGGTCTAAACCAGGACTAAACCAGGTCTAAACCAGGTCTAAACCAGGTCTAATCCAGGACTAAACCAGGTCTAAACCAGGACTAAACCAGGTCTAAACCAGGACTAAACCAGGTCTAAACCAGGTTTAAACCAGGACTAAAGCAGGACTAAACCAGGTCTAAACCAGGTCTAAACCAGGACTAAACCAGGATTAACCAGGTCTAAACCAGGTCTAAACCAGGTCTAAACCAGGACTAAACCAGGACTAAACCAGGATTAACCAGGTCTAAACCAGGTCTAAACCAGGTCTAAACCAGGACTAAACCAGGTCTAAACCGGGTCTAAACCGGGACTAAACCGGGACTAAACCGGGTCTAAGCCAGGACTAAACCAGGACTAAACCAGGTCTAAACCAGGACTAAACCAGGACTAAACCAGGACTAAACCAGGTCTAAACCAGGACTAAACCAGTTCTAAACCAGGACTAAACCAGGACTAAACCAAGTCTAAAGCAGGACTAAACCAGGACTAAACCAGGTCTAAACCAGGTCTAAACCGGGACTAAACCGGGATTAAACCGGGTCTAAACCAGGTCTAAACCAGGACTAAACCAGGTCTAAACCAGGTCTAAACCAGGTCTAAACCAGGACTAAACCAGGTCTAAAACAGGTTTAAACCAGGACTGAACCAGTTCTAAACCAGGTCTAAACCAGGACTAAACCAGGACTAAACCAGGACTAAGCCAGTTCTAAACCAGGACTAAACCAGGACTAAACCAAGTCTAAACCAGGACTAAACCAGTTCTAAACCAGGACTAAACCAGGACTAAACCGGGTTTAAACCAGGACTAAACCAGGACTAAACCAGGATTAAACCAGGTCTAAACCAGGTCTAAACCAGGACTAAACCAGGACTAAACCAGGTCTAAACAGGACTAAACCAGGACTAAACCAGGTCTAAATAGGGCAGGACTAAACCAGGTCTAAACCAGGTCTAAACCAGGACTAAACCAGGACTAAACCAGGACTAAACCAGGTCTAAACAGGACTAAACCAGGACTAAACCAGGTCTAAATAGGGCAGGACTAAACCAGGTCTAAACCAGGTCTAAACCAGGACTAAACCAGGACTAAGCCAGTTCTAAACCAGGACTAAACCAGGACTAAACCAAGTCTAAACCAGGACTAAACCAGTTCTAAACCAGGACTAAACCAGGACTAAACCAGGTTTAAACCAGGACTAAACCAGGATTAAACCAGGTCTAAACCAGGTCTAAACCAGGACTAAACCAGGACTAAACCAAGTCTAAACAGGATTAACCAGGACTAAACCAGGTCTAAATAGGGCAGGACTAAACCAGGTCTAAACCAGGTCTAAACCAGGACTAAACCAGGTCTAAACCAGGTCTAAATCAGGACTAAACCAGGTCTAAACCAGGATTAAACCAGGTCTAAACCAGGACTAAACCAGGACTAAACCAGGACTAAACCAGGTCTAAACCAGGACTAAACCAGGACTAAACCAGGTCTAAACCAGGACTAAACCAGTTCTAAACCAGGACTAAACCAGGACTAAACCAAGTCTAAAGCAGGACTAAACCAGGTCTAAACCAGGACTAAACCAGGTCTAAACCAGGACTAAACCAGGACTAAACCAAGTCTAAAGCAGGACTAAACCAGGACTAAACCAGGTCTAAACCAGGTCTAAACCAGGACTAAACCAGGACTAAACCAGGTCTAAACCAGGTCTAAACCGAGACTAAACCGGGACTAAACCGGGTCTAAATCAGGTCTAAACCAGGACTAAACCAGGTCTAAACCAGGTCTAAACCAGGTCTAAACCAGGACTAAACCAGGTCTAAAACAGGTTTAAACCAGGACTGAACCAGTTCTAAACCAGGTGTAAACCAGGACTAAACCAGGACTAAACCAGGTGTAAACCAGTTCTAAACCAGGTCTAAACCAGGACTAAACCAGGACTAAACCAGGACTAAGCCAGTTTTAAACCAGGACTAAACCAGGACTAAACAAAGTCTAAACCAGGACTAAACCAGTTCTAAACCAGGACTAAACCAGGACTAAACCAGGTCTAAACCAGGACTAAACCAGGACTAAACCAGGATTAAACCAGGTCTAAACCAGGACTAAACCAGGTCTAAACCAGGACTAAACCAGGTCTAAACCAGGACTAAACCAGGTCTAAACCAGGTCTAAACCAGGACTAAACCAGGTCTAAACCAGGTCTAAACCAGGTCTAAACCAGGCCTAAACCAGGTCTAAACCAGGACTAAACCAGGACTAAACAAGGACTAAACCAGGTCTAAACCAGGACTAAACCAGGTCTAAACCAGGACTAAACCAGGACTAAACCAGGACTAAACCAGGTCTAAACCAGGACTAAACCAGGTCTAAGCCAGGTCTAAAGCAGGTCTAATCCAGGACTAAACCAGGTCTAAACCAGGACTAAACCAGGTCTAAACCATGACTAAACCAGGTCTAAACCAGGTTTAAACCAGGACTAAAGCAGGACTAAACCAGGTCTAAACCAGGTCTAAACCAGGTCTAAACCAGGACTAAACCAGGATTAACCAGGTCTAAACCAGGTCTAAACCAGGTCTAAACCAGATCTAAACCAGGACTAAACCAGGACTAAACCAGGATTAACCAGGTCTAAACCAGGTCTAAACCAGGTCTAAACCAGGTCTAAACCAGGACCAAACCAGGTCTAAACCGGGTCTAAACCGGGACTAAACCGGGTCTAAGTCAGGACTAAACCAGGACTAAACAAGGACTAAACCAGGTCTAAACCAGGACTAAACCAGGTCTAAACCAGGACTAAACCAGGACTAAACAAGGACTAAACCAGGTCTAAACCAGGACTAAACCAGGTCTAAGCCAGGTCTAAACCAGGTCTAATCCAGGACTAAACCAGGTCTAAACCAGGACTAAACCAGGTCTAAGCCAGGTCTAAACCAGGTCTAATCCAGGACTAAACCAGGTCTAAACCAGGACTAAACCAGGTCTAAACCAGATCTAAACCAGGTCTAAACCAGGTCTAAACCAGGACTAAACCAGGACTAAACCAGGTCTAAATCAGGACTAAACCAGGACTAAACCAGGACTAAACCAGGTCTAAACCAGGTCTAAACCAGGACTAAACCAGGTCTAAACCAGGTTTGAACCAGGTCTAAACCAGGACTAAACCAGGTCTAAACCAGGTCTAAACCAGGACTAAACCAGGTCTAAACCAGGACTAAACCAGGACTAAACCAGGACTAAACCAGGTCTAAACCAGGACTAAACCAGGACTAAACCAGATCTAAACCAGGACTAAACCAGGACTAAACAAGGACTAAACCAGGTCTAAACCAGGACTAAACAAGGACTAAACCAGGACTAAACCAGGTCTAAACCAGGACTAAACCAGGACTAAACAAGGACTAAACCAGGTCTAAACCAGGACTAAACCAGGTCTAAACCAGGACTAAACCAGGACTAAACCAGGTCTAAACCAGGTCTAAACCAGGTCTAAACCAGGTCTAAACCAGGTCTAAACCAGGACTAAACCAGGTCTAAACCAGGACTAAACCAGGTCTAAACCAGGACTAAACCAGGTCTAAACC
Source organism: Paratrypauchen microcephalus (assembly GCA_036785185.1). NCBI lineage: Eukaryota > Metazoa > Chordata > Actinopteri > Gobiiformes > Gobiidae > Paratrypauchen > Paratrypauchen microcephalus. The sequence continues at coordinate 3,715,876 of JAVJIX010000084.1, read as the reverse complement.
AGGACTAAACCAGGACTAAAGCAGGACTAAACCAGGTCTAAACCAGGACTAAACCAGGACTAAACCAGGACTAAACCAGGTCTAAACCAGGTCTAAACCAGGACTAAACCAGGTCTAAACCAGGACTAAACCAGGTCTAAACCAGGTCTAAACCAGGACTAAACCAGGTCTAAACCAGGACTAAACCAGGACTAAACCAGGACTAAACCAGGTCTAAACCAGGACTAAACCAGGACTAAACCAGGACTAAACCAGGTCTAAACCAGGACTAAACCAGGACTAAACCAGGACTAAACCAGGTCTAAACCAGGACTAAACCAGGTCTAAACCAGGTCTAAACCAGGTCTAAACCAGGACTAAACCAGGTCTAAACCAGGTCTAAACCAGGACTAAACCAGGTCTAAACCAGGACTAAACCAGGTCTAAACCAGGTCTAAACCAGGACTAAACCAGGACTAAACCAGGTCTAAACCAGGACTAAACCAGGACTAAACCAGGACTAAACCAGGTCTAAACCAGGTCTAAACCAGGACTAAACCAGGTCTAAACCAGGTCTAAACCAGGACTAAACCAGGTCTAAACCAGGACTAAACCAGGTCTAAACCAGGTCTAAACCAGGACTAAACCAGGTCTAAACCAGGTCTAAACCAGGTCTAAACCAGGACTAAACCAGGTCTAAACCAGGACTAAACCAGGACTAAACAAGGACTAAACCAGGTCTAAACCAGGACTAAACCAGGTCTAAACCAGGACTAAACCAGGACTAAACCAGGACTAAACCAGGTCTAAACCAGGACTAAACCAGGTCTAAACCAGGTCTAAACCAGGTCTAAACCAGGACTAAACCAGGACTAAACCAGGACTAAACCAGGTCTAAACCAGGACTAAACCAGGTCTAAACCAGGACTAAACCAGGTCTAAACCAGGACTAAACCAGGACTAAACCAGGTCTAAACCAGGACTAAACCAGGACTAAACCAGGTCTAAACCAGGTCTAAACCAGGACTAAAACCAGGACTAAACCAGGTCTAAACCAGGTCTAAACCAGGACTAAACCAGGTCTAAACCAGGTCTAAACCAGGTCTAAACCAGGACTAAACCAGGTCTAAACCAGGTTTAAACCAGGACTAAACCAGTTCTAAACCAGGTCTAAACCAGGACTAAACCAGGACTAAACCAGGACTAAGCCAGTTCTAAACCAGGACTAAACCAGGACTAAACCAAGTCTAAACCAGGACTAAACCAGTTCTAAACCAGGACTAAACCAGGACTAAACCAGGTTTAAACCAGGACTAAACCAGGACTAAACCAGGATTAAACCAGGTCTAAACCAGGTCTAAACCAGGACTAAACCAGGACTAAACCAGGTCTAAACAGGACTAAACCAGGACTAAACCAGGTCTAAATAGGGCAGGACTAAACCAGGTCTAAACCAGGTCTAAACCAGGACTAAACCAGGACTAAACCAGGACTAAACCAGGTCTAAACAGGACTAAACCAGGACTAAACCAGGTCTAAATAGGGCAGGACTAAACCAGGTCTAAACCAGGTCTAAACCAGGACTAAACCAGGACTAAGCCAGTTCTAAACCAGGACTAAACCAGGACTAAACCAAGTCTAAACCAGGACTAAACCAGTTCTAAACCAGGACTAAACCAGGACTAAACCAGGTTTAAACCAGGACTAAACCAGGACTAAACCAGGATTAAACCAGGTCTAAACCAGGTCTAAACCAGGACTAAACCAGGACTAAACCAGGTCTAAACAGGACTAAACCAGGACTAAACCAGGTCTAAATAGGGCAGGACTAAACCAGGTCTAAACCAGGTCTAAACCAGGACTAAACCAGGTCTAAACCAGGTCTAAATCAGGACTAAACCAGGTCTAAACCAGGATTAAACCAGGTCTAAACCAGGACTAAACCAGGACTAAACCAGGACTAAACCAGGTCTAAACCAGGACTAAACCAGGACTAAACCAGGTCTAAACCAGGACTAAACCAGTTCTAAACCAGGACTAAACCAGGACTAAACCAAGTCTAAAGCAGGACTAAACCAGGACTAAACCAGGTCTAAACCAGGTCTAAACCAGGACTAAACCAGGACTAAACCAGGTCTAAACCAGGACTAAACCAGGTCTAAGCCAGGTCTAAACCGGGTCTAAATCAGGTCTAAACCAGGACTAAACCAGGTCTAAACCAGGTCTAAACCAGGTCTAAACCAGGACTAAACCAGGTCTAAAACAGGTTTAAACCAGGACTGAACCAGTTCTAAACCAGGTGTAAACCAGGACTAAACCAGGACTAAACCAGGTGTAAACCAGTTCTAAACCAGGTCTAAACCAGGACTAAACCAGGACTAAACCAGGACTAAGCCAGTTTTAAACCAGGACTAAACCAGGACTAAACAAAGTCTAAACCAGGACTAAACCAGTTCTAAACCAGGACTAAACCAGGACTAAACCAGGTCTAAACCAGGACTAAACCAGGACTAAACCAGGATTAAACCAGGTCTAAACCAGGACTAAACCAGGTCTAAACCAGGACTAAACCAGGTCTAAACCAGGACTAAACCAGGTCTAAACCAGGTCTAAACCAGGACTAAACCAGGTCTAAACCAGGTCTAAACCAGGTCTAAACCAGGCCTAAACCAGGTCTAAACCAGGACTAAACCAGGACTAAACAAGGACTAAACCAGGTCTAAACCAGGACTAAACCAGGTCTAAACCAGGACTAAACCAGGACTAAACCAGGACTAAACCAGGTCTAAACCAGGACTAAACCAGGTCTAAGCCAGGTCTAAACCAGGTCTAATCCAGGACTAAACCAGGTCTAAACCAGGACTAAACCAGGTCTAAACCATGACTAAACCAGGTCTAAACCAGGTTTAAACCAGGACTAAAGCAGGACTAAACCAGGTCTAAACCAGGTCTAAACCAGGTCTAAACCAGGACTAAACCAGGATTAACCAGGTCTAAACCAGGTCTAAACCAGGTCTAAACCAGGTCTAAACCAGGACTAAACCAGGTCTAAACCAGGTCTAAACCAGGACTAAACCAGGTCTAAACCAGGACTAAACCAGGACTAAACCAGGACTAAACCAGGTCTAAACCAGGACTAAACCAGGTCTAAACCAGGACTAAACCAGGACTAAACCAGGACTAAACCAGGTCTAAACCAGGACTAAACCAGGACTAAACCAGGTCTAAACCAGGACTAAACCAGTTCTAAACCAGGACTAAACCAGGACTAAACCAGGTCTAAACCAGGACTAAACCAGGACTAAACCAGGACTAAACCAGGTCTAAACCAGGACTAAACCAGGTCTAAACCAGGACTAAACCAGGTCTAAACCAGGTCTAAACCAGGACTAAACCAGGTCTAAACCAGGTCTAAACCAGGTCTAAACCAGGCCTAAACCAGGTCTAAACCAGGACTAAACCAGGACTAAACAAGGACTAAACCAGGTCTAAACCAGGACTAAACCAGGTCTAAACCAGGACTAAACCAGGACTAAACCAGGACTAAACCAGGTCTAAACCAGGACTAAACCAGGTCTAAGCCAGGTCTAAACCAGGTCTAATCCAGGACTAAACCAGGTCTAAACCAGGACTAAACCAGGTCTAAACCAGGACTAAACCAGGTCTAAACCAGGACTAAACCAGGACTAAACCAGGACTAAACCAGGTCTAAACCAGGTCTAAACCAGGTCTAAACCAGGACTAAACCAGGACTAAACCAGGTCTAAACCAGGTCTAAACCAGGTCTAAACCAGATCTAAACCAGGACTAAACCAGGACTAAACCAGGATTAAACCAGGTCTAAACCAGGTCTAAACCAGGTCTAAACCAGGTCTAAACCAGGACTAAACCAGGTCTAAACCAGGACTAAACCAGGACTAAACCAGGTCTAAACCAGGACTAAACCAGGACTAAACCAAGTCTAAACCAGGACTAAACCAGGTCTAAACCAGGACTAAACCAGGACTAAACCAGGTCTAAACCAGGACTAAACCAGGACTAAACCAGGACTAAACCAGGTCTAAACCAGGTCTAAACCAGGACTAAACCAGGACTAAACCAGGTCTAAACCAGGACTAAACCAGGACTAAACCAGGTCTAAATAGGGCAGGACTAAACCAGGTCTAAACCAGGTCTAAACCAGGACTAAACCAGGACTAAACCAGGACTAAACCAGGTCTAAACAGGACTAAACCAGGACTAAACCAGGTCTAAATAGGGCAGGACTAAACCAGGTCTAAACCAGGTCTAAACCAGGACTAAACCAGGACTAAACCAGGTCTAAACCAGGACTAAACCAGGACTAAACCAGGTCTAAACCAGGACTAAACCAGGTCTAAACCAGGACTAAACCAGGACTAAACCAGGTCTAAACCAGGACTAAACCAGGACTAAACCAGGTCTAAACCAGGTCTAAACCAGGTCTAAACCAGGACTAAACCAGGACTAAACCAGGTCTAAACCAGGACTAAACCAGGACTAAACCAGGTCTAAACCAGGACTAAACCAGGTCTAAACCAGGTCTAAACCAGGACTAAACCAGGTCTAAACCAGGTCTAAACCAGGACTAAACCAGGACTAAACCAGGACTAAACCAGGTCTAAACCAGGACTAAACCAGGACTAAACCAGGACTAAACCAGGTCTAAACCAGGACTAAACCAGGACTAAACCAGGTCTAAACCAGGACTAAACCAGGTCTAAACCAGGACTAAACCAGGACTAAACCAGGTCTAAACCAGGACTAAACCAGGACTAAACCAGGTCTAAACCAGGTCTAAACCAGGACTAAACCAGGACTAAACCAGGTCTAAACCAGGACTAAACCAGGACTAAACCAGGTCTAAACCAGGTCTAAACCAGGTCTAAACCAGGACTAAACCAGGTCTAAACCAGGACTAAACCAGGTCTAAACCAGGACTAAACCAGGTCTAAACCAGGTCTAAACCAGGACTAAACCAGGTCTAAACCAGGTCTAAACCAGGTCTAAACCAGGACTAAACCAGGTCTAAACCAGGTCTAAACCAGGACTAAACCAGGTCTAAACCAGGACTAAACCAGGACTAAACCAGGACTAAACCAGGTCTAAACCAGGACTAAACCAGGACTAAACCAGGTCTAAACCAGGACTAAACCAGGACTAAACAAGGACTAAACCAGGTCTAAACCAGGACTAAACCAGGACTAAACCAGGACTAAACCAGGTCTAAACCAGGACTAAACCAGGACTAAACAAGGACTAAACCAGGTCTAAACCAGGACTAAACCAGGTCTAAACCAGGACAAAACCAGGACTAAACCAGGACTAAACCAGGTCTAAACCAGGACTAAACCAGGTCTAAGCCAGGTCTAAACCAGGTCTAATCCAGGACTAAACCAGGTCTAAACCAGGACTAAACCAGGTCTAAAGCATGACTAAACCAGGTCTAAACCAGGTTTAAACCAGGACTAAAGCAGGACTAAACCAGGTCTAAACCAGGTCTAAACCAGGACTAAACCAGGATTAACCAGGTCTAAACCAGGTCTAAGCCAGGTCTAAACCAGGACTAAACCAGGACTAAACCAGGATTAACCAGGTCTAAACCAGGTTTAAACCAGGTCTAAACCAGGACTAAACCAGGTCTAAACCAGGTCTAAACCAGGACTAAACCAGGTCTAAACCAGGACTAAACCAGGACTAAACCAGGTCTAAACCAGGACTAAACCAGGACTAAACAAGGACTAAACCAGGTCTAAACCAGGACTAAACCAGGACTAAACCAGGACTAAACCAGGTCTAAACCAGGACTAAACCAGGACTAAACAAGGACTAAACCAGGTCTAAACCAGGACTAAACCAGGTCTAAACCAGGACTAAACCAGGACTAAACCAGGACTAAACCAGGTCTAAACCAGGACTAAACCAGGTCTAAGCCAGGTCTAAACCAGGTCTAATCCAGGACTAAACCAGGTCTAAACCAGGACTAAACCAGGTCTAAACCATGACTAAACCAGGTCTAAACCAGGTTTAAACCAGGACTAAAGCAGGACTAAACCAGGTCTAAACCAGGTCTAAACCAGGTCTAAACCAGGACTAAACCAGGATTAACCAGGTCTAAACCAGGTCTAAACCAGGTCTAAACCAGATCTAAACCAGGACTAAACCAGGACTAAACCAGGATTAACCAGGTCTAAACCAGGTCTAAACCAGGTCTAAACCAGGACTAAACCAGGTCTAAACCGGGTCTAAACCGGGACTAAACCGGGACTAAACCGGGTCTAAGCCAGGACTAAACCAGGACTAAACAAGGACTAAACCAGGTCTAAACCAGGACTAAACCAGGTCTAAACCAGGACTAAACCAGGACTAAACAAGGACTAAACCAGGTCTAAACCAGGACTAAACCAGGTCTAAGCCAGGTCTAAACCAGGTCTAATCCAGGACTAAACCAGGTCTAAACCAGGACTAAACCAGGTCTAAGCCAGGTCTAAACCAGGTCTAATCCAGGACTAAACCAGGTCTAAACCAGGACTAAACCAGGACTAAACCAGGTCTAAACCAGATCTAAACCAGGTCTAAACCAGGTCTAAACCAGGACTAAACCAGGACTAAACCAGGTCTAAACCAGGACTAAACCAGGACTAAACCAGGACTAAACCAGGTCTAAACCAGGTCTAAACCAGGACTAAACCAGGTCTAAACCAGGTTTGAACCAGGTCTAAACCAGGACTAAACCAGGTCTAAACCAGGTCTAAACCAGGACTAAACCAGGTCTAAACCAGGACTAAACCAGGACTAAACCAGGACTAAACCAGGTCTAAACCAGGACTAAACCAGGTCTAAACCAGGACTAAACCAGGACTAAACCAGGTCTAAACCAGGACTAAACCAGGACTAAACAAGGACTAAACCAGGTCTAAACCAGGACTAAACCAGGACTAAACAAGGACTAAACCAGGTCTAAACCAGGACTAAACCAGGTCTAAACCAGGACAAAACCAGGACTAAACCAGGACTAAACCAGGTCTAAACCAGGACTAAACCAGGTCTAAGCCAGGTCTAAACCAGGTCTAATCCAGGACTAAACCAGGTCTAAACCAGGTCTAAACCAGGTCTAAACCAGGTCTAAACCAGGACTAAACCAGGTCTAAACCGGGTCTAAACCGGGACTAAACCGGGACTAAACCGGGTCTAAGCCAGGACTAAACCAGGACTAAACCAGGTCTAAACCAGGACTAAACCAGGACTAAACCAGGACTAAACCAGGTCTAAACCAGGACTAAACCAGTTCTAAACCAGGACTAAACCAGGACTAAACCAAGTCTAAAGCAGGACTAAACCAGGTCTAAACCAGGTCTAAACCAGGACTAAACCAGGACTAAACCAGGATTAACCAGGTCTAAACCAGGTCTAAACCAGGTCTAAACCAGGTCTAAACCAGGACTAAACCAGGTCTAAACCGGGTCTAAACCGGGACTAAACCGGGACTAAACCGGGTCTAAGCCAGGACTAAACCAGGACTAAACCAGGTCTAAACCAGGACTAAACCAGGACTAAACCAGGACTAAACCAGGTCTAAACCAGGACTAAACCAGTTCTAAACCAGGACTAAACCAGGACTAAACCAAGTCTAAAGCAGGACTAAACCAGGACTAAACCAGGTCTAAACCAGGTCTAAACCGGGACTAAACCGGGATTAAACCGGGTCTAAACCAGGTCTAAACCAGGACTAAACCAGGTCTAAACCAGGTCTAAACCAGGTCTAAACCAGGACTAAACCAGGTCTAAAACAGGTTTAAACCAGGACTGAACCAGTTCTAAACCAGGTCTAAACCAGGACTAAACCAGGACTAAACCAGGACTAAGCCAGTTCTAAACCAGGACTAAACCAGGACTAAACCAAGTCTAAACCAGGACTAAACCAGTTCTAAACCAGGACTAAACCAGGACTAAACCAGGTTTAAACCAGGACTAAACCAGGACTAAACCAGGATTAAACCAGGTCTAAACCAGGTCTAAACCAGGACTAAACCAGGACTAAACCAGGTCTAAACAGGACTAAACCAGGACTAAACCAGGTCTAAATAGGGCAGGACTAAACCAGGTCTAAACCAGGTCTAAACCAGGACTAAACCAGGTCTAAACCAGGTCTAAATCAGGACTAAACCAGGTCTAAACCAGGATTAAACCAGGTCTAAACCAGGACTAAACCAGGACTAAACCAGGACTAAACCAGGTCTAAACCAGGACTAAACCAGGACTAAACCAGGTCTAAACCAGGACTAAACCAGTTCTAAACCAGGACTAAACCAGGACTAAACCAAGTCTAAAGCAGGACTAAACCAGGACAAACCAGGTCTAAACCAGGTCTAAACCAGGACTAAACCAGGACTAAACCAGGTCTAAACCAGGTCTAAACCGGGACTAAACCGGGACTAAACCGGGTCTAAACCAGGTCTAAACCAGGACTAAACCAGGTCTAAACCAGGTCTAAACCAGGTCTAAACCAGGACTAAACCAGGTCTAAAACAGGTTTAAACCAGGACTGAACCAGTTCTAAACCAGGTGTAAACCAGGACTAAACCAGGACTAAACCAGGTGTAAACCAGTTCTAAACCAGGTCTAAACCAGGACTAAACCAGGACTAAACCAGGACTAAGCCAGTTCTAAACCAGGACTAAACCAGGACTAAACAAAGTCTAAACCAGGACTAAACCAGTTCTAAACCAGGACTAAACCAGGACTAAACCAGGTCTAAACCAGGACTAAACCAGGACTAAACCAGGATTAAACCAGGTCTAAACCAGGACTAAACCAGGACTAAACCAGGTCTAAACAGGACTAAACCAGGACTAAACCAGGTCTAAATAGGGCAGGACTAAACCAGGTCTAAACCAGGTCTAAACCAGGACTAAACCAGGACTAAACCAGGTCCAAACCAGGTCTAAATCAGGACTAAACCAGGTCTAAACCAGGATTAAACCAGGTCTAAACCAGGACTAAACCACGACTAAACCAGGTCTAAACCAGGACTAAACCAGGACTAAACCAGGACTAAACCAGGTCTAAACCAGGACTAAACCAGTTCTAAACCAGGACTAAACCAGGACTAAACCAAGTCTAAAGCAGGACTAAACCAGGACTAAACCAGGTCTAAACCAGGACTAAAGCAGGACTAAACCAAGTCTAAACCAGGTCTAAGCCAGGTCTAAACCAGGTCTAATCCAGGACTAAACCAGGTCTAAACCAGGACTAAACCAGGTCTAAGCCAGGTCTAAACCAGGTCTAATCCAGGACTAAACCAGGTCTAAACCAGGACTAAACCAGGACTAAACCAGGTCTAAACCAGATCTAAACCAGGTCTAAACCAGGTCTAAACCAGGACTAAACCAGGACTAAACCAGGTCTAAACCAGGACTAAACCAGGACTAAACCAGGACTAAACCAGGTCTAAACCAGGTCTAAACCAGGACTAAACCAGGTCTAAACCAGGTTTGAACCAGGTCTAAACCAGGACTAAACCAGGTCTAAACCAGGTCTAAACCAGGACTAAACCAGGACTAAACAAGGACTAAACCAGGTCTAAACCAGGACTAAACCAGGACTAAACAAGGACTAAACCAGGTCTAAACCAGGACTAAACCAGGTCTAAACCAGGACAAAACCAGGACTAAACCAGGACTAAACCAGGTCTAAACCAGGACTAAACCAGGTCTAAGCCAGGTCTAAACCAGGTCTAATCCAGGACTAAACCAGGTCTAAACCAGGACTAAACCAGGTCTAAAGCATGACTAAACCAGGTCTAAACCAGGTTTAAACCAGGACTAAAGCAGGACTAAACCAGGTCTAAACCAGGTCTAAACCAGGACTAAACCAGGATTAACCAGGTCTAAACCAGGTCTAAACCAGGTCTAAACCAGGACTAAACCAGGACTAAACCAGGATTAACCAGGTCTAAACCAGGTCTAAACCAGGTCTAAACCAGGTCTAAACCAGGACTAAACCAGGTCTAAACCGGGTCTAAACCGGGACTAAACCGGGACTAAACCGGGTCTAAGCCAGGACTAAACCAGGACTAAACCAGGTCTAAACCAGGACTAAACCAGGACTAAACCAGGTCTAAACCAGGACTAAACCAGTTCTAAACCAGGACTAAACCAGGACTAAACCAAGTCTAAAGCAGGACTAAACCAGGACTAAACCAGGTCTAAACCAGGTCTAAACCGGGACTAAACCGGGATTAAACCGGGTCTAAACCAGTTCTAAACCAGGACTAAACCAGGTCTAAACCAGGTCTAAACCAGGTCTAAACCAGGACTAAACCAGGTCTAAAACAGGTTTAAACCAGGACTGAACCAGTTCTAAACCAGGTCTAAACCAGGACTAAACCAGGACTAAACCAGGACTAAGCCAGTTCTAAACCAGGACTAAACCAGGACTAAACCAAGTCTAAACCAGGACTAAACCAGTTCTAAACCAGGACTAAACCAGGACTAAACCAGGTTTAAACCAGGACTAAACCAGGACTAAACCAGGATTAAACCCGGTCTAAACCAGGTCTAAACCAGGACTAAACCAGGACTAAACCAGGTCTAAACAGGACTAAACCAGGACTAAACCAGGTCTAAATAGGGCAGGACTAAACCAGGTCTAAACCAGGTCTAAACCAGGACTAAACCAGGTCTAAACCAGGTCTAAATCAGGACTAAACCAGGTCTAAACCAGGATTAAACCAGGTCTAAACCAGGACTAAACCAGGACTAAACCAGGACTAAACCAGGTCTAAACCAGGACTAAACCAGGACTAAACCAGGTCTAAACCAGGACTAAACCAGTTCTAAACCAGGACTAAACCAGGACTAAACCAGGTGTAAACCAGGACTAAACCAGGACTAAACCAGGTGTAAACCAGTTCTAAACCAGGTCTAAACCAGGACTAAACCAGGACTAAACCAGGACTAAGCCAGTTCTAAACCAGGACTAAACCAGGACTAAACAAAGTCTAAACCAGGACTAAACCAGTTCTAAACCAGGACTAAACCAGGACTAAACCAGGTCTAAACCAGGACTAAACCAGGACTAAACCAGGATTAAACCAGGTCTAAACCAGGACTAAACCAGGACTAAACCAGGTCTAAACAGGACTAAACCAGGACTAAACCAGGTCTAAATAGGGTAGGACTAAACCAGGTCTAAACCAGGTCTAAACCAGGACTAAACCAGGACTAAACCAGGTCCAAACCAGGTCTAAATCAGGACTAAACCAGGTCTAAACCAGGATTAAACCAGGTCTAAACCAGGACTAAACCAGGACTAAACCAGGTCTAAACCAGGACTAAACCAGGACTAAACCAGGACTAAACCAGGACTAAACCAGGTCTAAACCAGGACTAAACCAGTTCTAAACCAGGACTAAACCAGGACTAAACCAAGTCTAAAGCAGGACTAAACCAGGACTAAACCAGGTCTAAACCAGGACTAAACCAGGACTAAACCAGGTCTAAATAGGGCAGGACTAAACCAGGCCTAAACCAGGTCTAAACCAGGACTAAACCAGGACTAAACCAGGACTAAACCAGGTCTAAACCAGGTCTAAACCAGAACAAGACCAGGACTAACCCAGAACTAAACCAGGACTAAACCAGAACAAAACCAGGACTGAACCAGGACTAAACCAGGTCTAAACCAGGCCTAAACCAGGACTAAACCAGGACTAAACCAGGACTAAACCAGGTCTAAACCAGGTCTAAACCAGAACAAGACCAGGACTAACCCAGAACTAAACCAGGACTAAACCAGAACAAAACCAGGACTAAACCAGGTCTAAACCAGGTCTAAACCAGGACTAAACCAGGTCTAAATCAGGACTAAACCAGGTCTAAACCAGGTCTAAACCAGGTCTAAACCAGGACTAAACCAGGTCTAAACCAGGACTAAACCAGGTCTAAACCAGGACTAAACCAGGACTAAACCAGGTCTACAACCAGGCCTAAACCAGGACTAAACCAGGTCTAAACCAGGACTAAACCAGGTCTAAACCAGGACTAAACCAGGACTAAGCCAGGTCTAAACCAGGTCTAAACCAGGTCTAAACCAGGACTAAACCAGGTCTAAACCAGGACTAAACCAGGTCTAAACCAGGAGTATGAAAGTGGAGTGTGCGTGAGTGTTGGAGGTGGTCGGAGGGGCCGATGGCGCAGATTGGCAGCCTCGCTTCCGTCAGTCTGCCCCAGGGCAGCTGTCGCTACAGAAGGTAGCTTACCACCACCAAGTGTGGAGAGAATGAACGGTGAACTATGGAGCGCTTTGGGATGACAAGGCATGTCATGAAAGGCGCTATATAAATGCAATGGAAAACAAATAAAAAAAAATAAACCAGGTCTAATCCAGGTCTAAACCAGGACTAAACAAGGTCTAAACCAGGTCTAAACCAGGACTAAACCAGTTCTAAACCAGGTCTAAACCAGGACTAAACCAGGACTAAACCAGGTGTAAACCAGTTCTAAAACAGGTCTAAACCAGGACTAAACCAGTTCTAAACCAGGACTAAACCAGGACTAAACCAAGTCTAAACCAGGACTAAGCCAGGACTAAGCCAGTTCTAAACCAGGGCTAAACCAGGACTAAACCAGGACTAAACCAGATGTAAACCAGGACTAAACCAGGACTAAGGCGCCTAACAAATAAAATGTATTATTATTATTAAACCAGGATTAAACCAGGTCTAAACCAAGACTAAACCAGGTCTAAACCAGGACTAAACCAGGACTAAACCAGGACTAAACCAGGTCTAAATAGGGCAGGACTAAACCAGGTCCAAACCAGGTCTAAACCAGGTCTAAACCAGGACTAAACCATGTCTAAACCAGGTCTAAACCAGGTCTAAATCAGGACTAAACCAGGTCCAAACCAGGTCTAAACCAGGTCTAAACCAGGACTAAACCAGGTCTAAACCAGGTCTAAACCAGGTCTAAACCATGACTAAACCAGGTTTAAACCGGGACTAAACCAGTTCTAAACCAGGTCTAAACCAGGACTAAACCAGGACTAAACCAGGTGTAAACCAGTTCTAAGCCAGGTCTAAACCAGGACTAAACCAGGACTAAACCAGTTCTAAACCAGGACTAAACCAGGACTAAACCAAGTCTAAACCAGGACTAAGCCAGGACTAAACCAGTTCTAAACCAGGACTAAAGGACTAAACCAGGACTAAACCAGGTCTAAACCAGGACTAAACCAGGAATAAACCAGGTCTAAACCAGGACTAAACCAGGTCTAAACAGGACTAAACCAGGACTAAACCAGGTCTAAATAGGGCAGGACTAAACCAGGTCCAAACCAGGTCTAAACCAGGTCTAAACCAGGACTAAACCAGGTCTAAACCAGGTCTAAACCAGGATTAAACCAGGTCTAAACCAGGACTAAACCAGGACTAAACCAGGACTAAACCAGGTCTAAATAGGGCAGGACTAAACCAGGTCTAAATAGGGCAGGACTAAGCCAGGTCTAAACCAGGTCTAAACCAGGACTAAACCAGGACTAAACCAGGACTAAACCAGGTCTAAACCAGGTCTAAACCAGGTCTAAACCAGAACAAGACCAGGACTAACCCAGAACTAAACCAGGACTAAACCAGAACAAAACCAGGACTAAACCAGGTCTAAACCAGGTCTAAACCAGAACAAGACCAGGACTAACCCAGAACTAAACCAGGACTAAACCAGAACAAACCCAGGACTAAACCAGGTCTAAACCAGGCCTAAACCAGGACTAAACCAGGTCTAAACCAGGACTAAACGAGGTCTAAACCAGGACTAAACCAGGTCTAAACCAGGTCTAAACCAGGACTAAACGAGGTCTAAACCAGGTCTAAACCAGGACTAAACCAGGTCTAAACCAGGTCTAAACCAGGTCTAAACCAGGTCTAAACCAGGACTAAACTAGGTCTAAACTAGGTCTAAACCAGGACTAAACCAGTTCTAAACCAGGACTAAACCAGGTCTAAACCAGGATTAAACCAGGTCTAAACCAGGACTAAACCAGGTCTAAACCAGGACTAAACCAGGACTAAACCAGGTCTAAACAGGACTAAACCAGGACTAAACCAGGTCTAAATAGGGCAGGACTAAACCAGGTCCAAACCAGGTCTAAACCACGTCTAAACCAGGACTAAACCAGGTCTAAACCAGGTCTAAACCAGGTCTAAATCAGGACTAAACCAGGTCCAAACCAGGTCTAAACCAGGTCTAAACCAGGACTAAACCAGGTCTAAACCAGGTCTAAACCAGGTCTAAATCAGGACTAAACCAGGTCTAAACCAGGTCTAAACCAGGACTAAACCAGGTTTAAACCAGGACTAAACCAGTTCTAAACCAGGTCTAAACCAGGACTAAACCAGGACTAAACCAGGTGTAAACCAGTTGTAAGCCAGGTCTAAACCAGGACTAAACCAGGACTAAACCAGTTCTAAACCAGGACTAAACCAGGACTAAACCAAGTCTAAACCAGGACTAAGCCTGGACTAAACCAGTTCTAAACCAGTTCTAAACCAGGACTAAACCAGGACTAAACCAGGACTAAACCAGGTCTAAACCAGGACTAAACCAGGATTAAACCAGGTCTAAACCAGGACTAAACCAGGTCTAAACAGGACTAAACCAGGACTAAACCAGGTCTAAATAGGGCAGGACTAAACCAGGTCCAAACCAGGTCTAAACCAGGACTAAACCAGGTCTAAACCAGGTCTAAACCAGGATTAAACCAGGTCTAAACCAGGACTAAACCAGGACTAAACCAGGACTAAACCAGGTCTAAATAGGGCAGGACTAAACCAGGTCTAAATAGGGCAGGACTAAGCCAGGTCTAAACCAGGTCTAAACCAGGACTAAACCAGGACTAAACCAGGACTAAACCAGGTCTAAACCAGGTCTAAACCAGAACAAGACCAGGACTAACCCAGAACAAAACCAGGACTAACCAAGGTCTAAACCAGGTCTAAACCAGAACAAGACCAGGACTAACCCAGAACTAAACCAGGACTAAACCAGAACAAAACCAGGACTAAACCAGGTCTAAACCAGGCCTAAACCAGGACTAAACCAGGTCTAAACCAGGACTAAACCAGGTCTAAACCAGGTCTAAACCAGGACTAAACCAGGTCTAAACCAGGTCTAAACCAGGTCTAAACCAGGACTAAACCAGGTCTAAACCAGGTCTAAACCAGGACTAAACCAGGACTAAACCAGGTCTAAACCAGGACTAAACCAGGTCTAAACCAGGTCTAAACCAGGACTAAACCAGGACTAAACCAGGTCTAAACCAGGACTAAACCAGGTCTAAACCAGGACTAAACCAGTTCTAAACCAGGTCTAAACCAGGACTAAACCAGGTCTAAACCAGGACTAAACCAGGACTAAACCAGGACTAAACCAGGTCTAAACCAGGACTAAACCAGGACTAAACCAGGCCTAAACCAGGTTTAAACCAGGACTAAACCAGGTCTTGTCTCCGTGTCACATATTAACTCTGAAGATAAGATTGAAGTGAGAATCTCACAGCTGCAGAAGACGTGAGGGAAAACGAGACAGAGAAGTAAAAATACAAAATGAAGAAGTGTCAAAAGGAAAAGCACGATACAGTCTGATCATTAAAGCCACAGTACGTAACATTTTAGTCACAAAATAGGCTAAAGGATGTTTTTTTTTCATTTTGGATGTTTTTATTGCATTGAAAAACATTCATTCTTACCATAGATTGTATAAAGAAGTGGACTAATGGACAGTGATGTTTGGCACCGGTCAAATGAAGCTCATGGAGGCTAGCAGTTACAGGAGCGGATTTGGGAATAGGAATAGATTTTTCACACAAAATAGTGAAATAAAAACACCAGGATCATGAGGCTCACAGCAGCAGTTACAGAGAGAAGGGGGCCATGTTTTTTTCAATACGAACTGAATCAGAGCCGCCATTGATGGACGACGATGAGACTCACTACAGGAGCGAGGTGAGCCGCCTGGTCAAGTGAGAAGACAAAGGAGATTGTGGTAGACTTCAGGAGAGCACACACAGCACGCCCCCCTCACCATCTCCGGGGCTGCTGTGGAGAGAGTAAGCAGCACCAAGTTCCTGGGTGTGCACATCTCTGAGGACTTCTCCTGGTCAAAGAACACTGCATCACTGGCCAGTAAAGTCCTACAGTGACTCTACTTCCTCCACAAGCTGAAGAGAGCCAGAGCCCCAGCTCCATCATGAGCACCTTCTACAGAGGCACCATAGGTCACATCCTCACCAGCTGCATCACTGTGTGGTATGGCACCTGCACCGTGTCCTGCCCGAAAAAGCTACACCGAGTAGTGAGAGCAGCTGAGAGAATCGTGGGTGTCTCTCTCCCCTCCCTGCAGGACATCTACCGCACCCGCCTCACCCGCAAAGCCCTCTGGGTGATCCCACCCACCCATCCAACTGCCTCTTCAGTCTGCTGCCATCAGGAAGGAGACTGAGCCTCAGGGCCAAGACCAGCAGACTGAAACACAGCTTCATCCACCAAGTTGTCAGGATGCTCAACTCTCTCCCTGCCCTCCCCCAATCACACTGCTGCTTAAATCACACTCAAATGACTCTGACACTGCTGCTTAAATGACACTGACACTGCTGCTTAAATGACACATTTGATCTTTATTCCGCTCCACATTGTGTGTTTTACTTATTTGTATTACAAATAAGTCCCTCGCTCTATCGCGGTTCACTGTTCGCGGCCTCGCTGTTTTGCGGATTTTTTTTTTTCAATTTATTTTTTTTTATTTTATTTTTTTTATAGTGTACTTTTTTTTTTTAATAGTGTTACAATGTGTTCTGCGCCCTGATTGGCTAAGAGACTAGACCAGGACTAAATGTGGACTAAACCAGGCCTAGACCAGGTCTAAACCTGGACTGGCCCTGGACTAAACCGGGACTAGACCAGGTCTGAACCAGGATTAAATCACTCCGTGCGGCTTTTGCGTTCGCTTGCGCGTGTTCGGTTTGTGGCTCGGGTTGAGAGAACGTGGTCCGGGCGCTGCAGTTCTATCTCGTGCTCGCAGCCCCGGCGTACGCGCGGCCTCGCGCTGCATTTTCTCACATTTGTCTCATTCAAACTTTCATAGATTTTCAACAAAATGTATTAATAGTGAAGCGTGGGGGGTCTGTCATGGATTTTACCACGATGAGGGGTGCACGCCCCCCCCACGCCACTATTAATACATTTTGTTGAAAATCTATGAAATCTATGAAAGTTTGAGTGTTTAAACGAGAGACAAATATGAGAAAAGGTTAATTCCGTCTGAGAAAAGTGTATAATGTGTGCGGTGAGACATTTACAGCCTTAAAACATGTAGAATAATTGTAAAATATAAAGTTGTCCTAAAGTTGATTTCTCTTAATGCGGGTTATTTCTGGAACATAACCCCCGCGATAAACGAGGGACCACTGTATATACAAGTTTACTGTACTTTTGCTACGGGTATATGTGATGTTTTACTCATGATGTTTATTGTCTTGTTTATCACATGTTTTATGTTCACTGTGGGCCTAGGGGGCGCTGCAATTTCAAATCCTGTGTGTGCGACCTGTACATATGGTTTTTGACAATAAAGATGACTTTGAACTTATAAACTTTGAAATGATTCCATGGAAACAGAAAGTTAAAGCCAAACTTTCTTTATGGAGATATTTTTCTGAGCAATAAACTCAAACAAAATTTAAAAAAAAAAACAAAAACAAAAAAAAACGTAGTATATCCTCCTGAGACCCGCCCATTCATCTGTGTCCCTTATAGTGCATGTTGAGTTAACCAGTGTGTCTTTTAAGTGTTTTGAGATAGACTCTAGTTTGTGGCTGCACTATGATAAAAAAGAATAAATAATTAAATAAATATAATAATAAATAAGTAAATAAAAAGTAAATCAAATAAAAAGGAAAAAAGTAAAAAAAAATAAAGTAAATTTTTTTAATTAAATAAATAAATACAATGAAGTAAAAAATAAAAAAGTAAATAAAATTATAAATAAATAAATACAAATTAGAATTTTTTTTTTTTTTTGAGGCGACTGTAGAAGTTTGTCAGAAATAAAATAAAAAAAGTTTTAGGTTGTTAATTTCATGTGGATTTAACACTATTACACTTCATTACAGAGGACATGTTGCAACATAAATAAAATAAAATAAAAATTAACAAAATGTAAATGCTAAAGTGTTCATTTACCTGCAAATAGAAAATCACAAAAAACAAACAATACAAACAAACAAACAAACAAAACACTTTTTTTCTTCAGGTCCCAGGAGGATATTTTTGATTAAAAAGTTACACACTGTGGCTTTAATCACATGTAACCCAAACTCTGCTGCATAATTAAAGAGGGTTCTGAGAATGAAATGAGATGAATTAATGTTATGTTTTATGTATGAAGGGAGAGAGGGGGAGAGGAGGAGGAGAGTGAGAGAGAGAGAGAGAGAAATGGAGGAAGGGAGAGAGAGAGGAAGGGGAAGAGAGAGAGGGGGAGAGAGTGAGAGAGAGAGCGAGGAAGAGGGGGAGAGCGAGAGAGAGAGAGAAATAGAGGAAGGGAGAGAGAGAGATAGAGAGAGAGAGAAATAGAGGAAGGGAGAGAGAGAGAGATAGAGAGAGAGAGAAATAGAGGAAGGGGGAGAGAGAGAGGGAGGGTGTGGGGCAGAAAAGGGCATGTGAGGGAGAGATTTGGAGGGGGTGTAGAGGAGGTGTGTGAATGACACAATGAGGAATGTGATCTTGTTTGTCTCAGGTGTGAAGCAGGTGTCATCTCCTCACCTGTCGCTCACCTCCACCTGTCTCCATCTCTCCGTTTCAGAGGCTTTAGAAATCCAACACGTTCCACTAACACTTTTCTTTCACCTTTTTCTGGAGAGGTGGGCAGGACAGATCAGAGATAGATCTGGGATCAATGACAGGACTTAAAGATCACATACTGAGCCTGTTTTATAAATGTACGTCTCTGCATCTTTGTGTTTTCATTTACACATTTGAAATCGCAATATTCATCTGAAATGATTTAATTAAAGAAATAATCTGCAAACTGTCGCTTTAGAAAGACGCCCAATGAGCTGATGGTGCCGTAAACATCACAAACAGAGTCGTGTTATAGATTTGTTGGGGCTCATACGCCACAAAAGAGCGCCCTCTGCAGGCAGACGCACAGGCATCTGCGCAGACACCTGTCCCAGGACTTCTGTCCCGGGGCCTCTGTCCCGGGGCCTCTGTCCCAGGGCTTCTGTCCCAGGACCCCTTTCCCAGGACCTCTGTCCCAGGACCTCTGTCCTAGGACCCCTTTCCCAGGACCTCTGTCCCAGGACCTCTGTCCCAGGGCCTCTGTCCCAGGGCCTCTGTCCCAGGACCTCTGTCCTAGGACCCCTTTCCCAGGACCTCTGTCCCAGGACCTCTGTCCTAGGACCCCTTTCCCAGGACCTCTGTCCCAGGACCTCTGTCCTAGGACCCCTTTCCCAGGACCTCTGTCCCGGGACCTCTGTCCCAGGGCCTCTGTCCCAGGACCTCTGTCCCAGGGCCTCTGTCCCAGGGCCTCTGAGGCGCTGTCTGAATAAATTCTTCTGTGGTTTCCTTTGTGCCTCTGATTTAGTCCTAGTTTAGTCCTACACTAGGACTAAATCAGGACTAAACCAGGACTAAACCAGGACTAAACTAGGACTAAATCAGGACTAAACTAGGACTAAATCAGGACTAAACCAGGACTAAACTAGGACTAAACAAGGACTAAACTAGGACTAAACACAGATTAAATCAGGACTAAACAAGGACTAAACAAGGACTAAACCAGGACTAAACTAGGACTAAATCAGGACTAAACCAGGACTAAGCTAGGACTAAACAAGGACTAAACCAGGACTAAACCAGGACTAAACTAGGACTAAACAAGGACTAAATCAGGACTAAACCAGGACTAAACTAGGATTAAACTAGGACTAAACTAGGACTAAATCAGGACTAAACTAAGACTAAACAAGGACTAAAGCAGGACTAAACCAGGACTAAACCAGGACTAAACTAGGACTAAATCAGGACTAAACTAAGACTAAACAAGGACTAAAGCAGGACTAAACCAGGACTAAACCAGGACTAAACTATGACTAAACAAGGACTAAATCAGGACTAAACCAGGACTAAACTAGGACTAAAGAAGGACTAAATCAGGACTAAACCAGGACTAAACTAGGACTAAATCAGGACTAAACTAGGACTGAATCAGGACTAAAGCAGGAATAAACCAGGACTAAACTAGGACTAAACTAGGACTAAATCAGGACTAAACCAGGACTAAATCAGGACTAAACTAGGACTGAATCAGGACTAAACCAGGACTAAACTAGGATTAAATCAGGACTAAACTATGACTAAATCAGGACTAAACCAGGACTAAGCTAGGACTGAATCAGGACTAAACCAGGACTAAACTAGGATTAAATCAGGACTAAACTATGACTAAATCAGGACTAAACCAGGACTAAGCTAGGACTAAACAAGGACTAAACTATGACTAAACAAGGACTAAATCAGGACTAAACCAGGACTAAACTAGGACTAAAGAAGGACTAAATCAGGACTAAACCAGGACTAAAGTAGGACTAAATCAGGACTAAACCAGGACTAAATCAGGACTAAACTAGGACTAAATCAGGACTAAAGCAGGAATAAACCAGGACTAAACTAGGACTAAACTAGGCCTAAACTAGGACTAAACCAGGACTAAACTAGGACTAAATCAGGACTAAACCAGGACTAAACTAGGACTAAATCAGGACTAAACTATGACTAAATCAGGACTAAACCAGGACTAAGCTAGGACTAAACAAGGACTAAACTAGGACTAAACAAGGACTAAACCAGGACTAAACTATGACTAAACAAGGACTAAATCAGGACTAAACAAGGACTAAACTAGGATTAAATCAGGACTAAACCAGGACTAAATTAGGATTAAATCAGGACTAAACCAGGACTAAACTAGGATTAAATCAGGACTAAACTATGACTAAATCAGGACTAAACCAGGACTAAGCTAGGACTAAACAAGGACTAAACCAGGACTAAACAAGGACTAAATCAGGACTAAACTATGACTAAATCAGGACTAAACCAGGACTAAACAAGGACTAAACCAGGACTAAACCAGGACTAAACTATGACTAAACAAGGACTAAATCAGGACTAAACCAGGACTAAACTAGGACTAAAGAAGGACTAAATCAGGACTAAACCAGGACTAAACTAGGACTAAATCAGGACTAAACCAGGACTAAATCAGGACTAAACTAGGACTAAATCAGGACTAAAGCAGGTATAAACCAGGACTAAACTAGGCCTAAACTAGGACTAAACCAGGACTAAACTAGGACTAAATCAGGACTAAACCAGGACTAAACTAGGACTAAATCAGGACTAAACTATGACTAAATCAGGACTAAACCAGGACTAAGCTAGGACTAAACAAGGACTAAACTAGGACTAAACAAGGACTAAACCAGGACTAAACTATGACTAAACAAGGACTAAATCAGGACTAAACCAGGACTAAACTAGGACTAAAGAAGGACTAAATCAGGACTAAACCAGGACTAAACTAGGACTAAATCAGGACTAAACTAGGACTAAATCAGGACTAAAGCAGGACTAAGCCAGGTCTAAACTAGGACTATTGTGTTTTGTTTCATTCACACACATTTCACACACAAACACCTGCAGATTTAGGCTTAGAGTTTTTGTCTCAAACTTTTCCACCTCGTGATGTCAAGTGATAATACAGGAAGTGCTCCACTGTGTTTTTAAACTCCACACACCTTCACTAGAATCATTTGGATCATTTCCGCTCTGGAATTTCCAATCTCTACTGGACTAACGTAACATAAGATTACAGTAATCCCTCGCTTATCGCGGGGGTTAGGTTCCAGAAATAACCCGTAATAAGTATTTTACAATTATTCTACATGTTTTAAGGCTGTAAACGCCTCACCACACACATTCTACACTTTTCTCAGACTGGAATTAACCTTTTCTCACATTTCTCTCTCGTTTAAACGCTCAAACTTTCGTAGATTTTCAACAAAATGTATTAATAGTGAATACACGAAACAAGGCAAAGAGCCGCATGCGGTGGTTTAATCCTGGTTTAGACCTGGTCTAGTCCTGGTTTAGTCCAGGTTTAGATCTAGTTTTGACCTGGTTTAGACCTGGTTTAGTCTACGTTTAGTCCTGGCCAATCCTGGTCTAGTCCTGGTCTAGTCCTGGTCTAGTCCTGGTCTAGTTCTAGTCTAGTCTCGGTCTGGTCCCTGGACTTCCTACAGATCCAGTGACTCATGTCTCGGCTCCTCGTGCATCCAGCGGGACTCCCGGTCTCCTCATTTCCTTGTCTCCTCATTCCTCATCTCTCTCCTCAACTCCTCTTTCCTCACCTTTTCTCTCCTCCTCGTCTCCTCTCTCCTTATTTCCTTGTCTCCTCATTCCTGAACTCCTCTTTCCTCGCCTTTTCTCTCCTCCTCGTCTCTTCTCTCCTCCTCGTCTCCTTTCTCCTCATTTCCTTGTCTTCTCATTCCTCATCTCTGTCCTCAACTCCTCTTTTCTCTCCTTTTCTCTCCTCCTCGTCTCCTCTCTCCTTATTTCCTTGTCTCCTCATTCCTCATCTCTCTCCTCAACTCCTCTTTCCTCGCCTTTTCTCTCTTCCTCTCTCCTCATTTCCTTGTCTCTTCATTCCTCATCTCTCTCCTCAGCTCCTCTTTACTCGCCTTTTCTCTCCTCCTCGTCTCCTCTCTCCTTATTTCCTTGTCTCCTCATTCCTCATCTCTCTCCTTAACTCCTCTTTACTCGCCTTTTCTCTCCTCCTCGTCTCCTCTCTCCTCATTTCCTTGTCTCTTCATTCCTCATCTCTCCTCAACTCCTCTTTCCTTGTATCTTTTGTGCTGAAGGTACCACAGAGAGGAGAGGAGGAGAGGTTGGAGGAGACAGGAGATAAGGCGAGGAGGAATGAAGGAGAGAGGAGATAAGAAGAGAGGAGTGAAGGAGAGAGGAGTGAAGGAGAGAGGAGTGAAGGAGAGAGGAGTGAATGAGAGAGGAGTGAAGGAGAGAGGAGTGAAGGAGAGAGGAGTGAAGGAGAGGAGTGAAGGAGAGAGGAGTGAAGGAGGGAGGAGTGAAGGAGAGAGGAGTGAAGGAGAGGAGTGAAGGACAGAGGAATGAAGGAGGAGGAGGAGGAGAGAGAAACATTGTGAAATGTCAAGGCCAAATCCAGAGACAAAGAAACGTTCAGTGACTGAAAGTTTCCAGACAAACCAGTTCCATCTGAATGGACTCAAAACCCAGTAAACACCTTTAACGCCCCCTGTCCGAGTTTCATTGATTGACTGATTGATTGATTGGCTGATTGATTTCTTTTTATTTGGAGTTTGTGCTGAGAGAAACAACTAGAATGTGATCATGTCATACTCCCAGATTTCCCTTTTGATTCCATTGTGCTTTGCCATGAAATCTCCAAAAGGTAAACTCACAAACACCGAAGCGGATCATTTCTGTTATTGATTAGAAGAACTCACAACATAATTTTGCTTTTATCAATATTATTTTTTAGCTGCCCCCTGTTTGTATTCATTAAAGGAATATTAATATTTTTTACAATCTGAGCCTTATTTCTGTAATAAAACAAGTTGTTTTACTCACCCATAGCACTTTGGTGTCATTTGGAGCAGTTTCGTAGATGTTGTAGTTTAGCGATATCCGTTAACGTGAGTGTTTGGGGCAGGCGATTGCAGTCACCAAAATAACACAAACTTTATCACTTTTCAAATTACAGAAGCTCAATGTCTTAGTCTGCACTTTAGTTTGAGTCAAAAGTGCCTCTAATCTGAGATGTATCCATAGTTTGGAGTAGATGAGGAGGACAGTCGCATGTGCAGAGTCACAGCTGATTTCGCTCTCAGCTCTCGGGACCCAAACATGAAAGGCAAAGCTGTAAGACGTTTGGACCATCGTGTTTGCAGTACCCACTTCAGTCAGGACCATTTTTTACCAGCAAAGGAAAAGAAAGAAGGCCAGCGGATTCAGCGCACGATTCTGAGAAGTAATGTGAAACCGATGGCTGTTCTCTGCTGCTCCTAAAACTGTCTCCGCTTCATTCTTTCTGTATCTCCTATTCTGTGTCTCCTCATCCGTATACTCCTCTTCAGTCCTCAGTCCTCCATAAGTCCTCTTCAGCCTCAAAGTCCCAATCTTCTGCCATGTGTCGCTCGCAACAGAAAAGTTATGAGCGTCTTTTTATCAAAAATCAGCTTTTTATCTCAAATCAGCTGTGACTGAGCACATGTGCACTGTCCTCCTCATCTACTCCAAACTATGGATAAATCTCAGATTAGAGGCACTTTTGACTCAAACTTAAGTGTAGACTAAGACATTGAGCTTCTGTAATTTGAAAAGTGATAAAGTTTGTGTTATTTGGTGACTGCAATCACCTGCCCCAAACACTCACGTTAACGGATATCGCTAAACTACAACATCTACGAAACTGCTCCAAATGACACCAAAGTGCTATGGGTTGGAAAAAACGTTAATATTCCTTTAATATCGGCCTATAGACACAACCCAAAACATGCTCCAGCTCAGGTCCTGACCAGGACTTGACCAAACTGGAGATGGTCCCTCTGCTCCTGACAGGTTTGACTGAGAGACACTGAAGGACGGGTCAAATGCAGAGGTCAAATGAAGGCTAACCAAACCTAAGTCAGTTAATCAATAATTTCTGGTTAAATTAAACTCTTTGCTTAGCCTGTGTTGATGGTCAGACTTCCACGCAAGCTGGAGACAAGAGACAGTTTTCCCTATTGATCACATTGTATATAAATATCCAAAAAGTGAATACACAAATGTTGAAGCTGATCATTTCTATCAGTGACCAGACCCAAGAACTCACCGTATTATCTGTATGGTTCAGGTTCAATATCACACAAAACTGACTCTTGTGAGCTTTAAGCAGTGTCGTGTGGTAAAGGTCTGAGGCTCTGACGCCGGTAGGACAGTTCAGTTTAAACTTCCTTTGTAATTTGTTCTGTTGAATTAACAAAGTTTTAAATTGATCTTATTCAAATCTATAGTTTTCTCTTTGGGTCAAGAATGAAATGAGTTTGTAGGTTCTTAAGTGAGTTTGTAGGTTCTGCAGGTGAAGGACCTGGAGACACAGGGTCAGATGTAAAAGTGCAGGAAACACACAGCTGGTATAGTTTACATTTACTCAGATCTACATTTTCTTTACGTTCACGTTTTCAAAGCGAGCACAGTAGTTTACAGAAAAGGTTCTCTTCCCGAACATTTTGTAAAACTATAAAAATTAAAATCAAAATTGTTTATTGTTCTGCCCCAGTGGAGAAAGAATATTTTTTGTTTTGAGTTTATCTGTTTGGTCTACTCTGAGCTACCTCATCCACCATATTGTCAGTTTTGACTTTAGTTTCACGGTAAAAGTGAAACGACGGGATTAAAACGTACGACTCTCGCGGGGATGCAGAGGTGACAGGTGTTAGGTTACAACAAGAGCCTCAGCCAATCACAGCTCAGGATCCAAACGCACCATCTGGACCGTCGGCTTAAAACACCGACATTTATGGTACAGTGAAGAGAGAAAGACTCTTAATGTCTTATGTTTTTGGGAACGAATTGGCTAAAACGCGGGAACAAATTGGCTAAAATGTGGGTACAAATTGGCTAAAATGTGTAGATGATTTGGCTAAAACGTGGGAACAAATTGGCTAAAACGTGGAGACGAGTTGGCTAAAACGGAGGAACGAATTGGCTAAAACATGGGAACGAATTGGCTAAAATGTAGGAATGAATTGGCTAAAATGCGGGTACAAATTGGCTAAAACGTGGAGATGATTTGGCTAAAACGTGGGAACGAATTGGCTAAAACGCGGAGACGATTTGACAGGAAAGTAAGAACGAATTGGTTAAAACGTGGTAATGAACTGGCTAAAACGTGGGTACAAATTGTCTAAAACGTAGGAACGAATTGGCTAAAACGCAGAAATGAATTGGCTAAAACAGTAGACTTTTCTACTGTTCTGTTACTTGCCAGTGTTTAAAGGGATAGTTTGGGTGTTTTTATGTGAATCTGTACGGCGTCCCCTTCAGCAGTGTCGTGCATTAACACTGACTTACCCCTGACAGTGTCCTGAAACTCGTGTAATGGGATAATGTTCAGCGACCTGGCCGGCTCCGCTACGCTATGTGGCGCTGTAGTCCAACTACTTCCGGGTGATGGCTACTCAATAAAAACACAACAAACTATGTGGCGGTTTACAAAGATGGCGCTCGAGGAGTTTGACGGAGCAGCATTGGTGTACGTGTTGTGCATTCTTTCTTTGCAGCCAGGAACTTAGACCAAGGAACTGGTGATGGAGTTCAGGAGGATGAGGTCACCTGTGGAGCCTATTAACATCAAGGGTCACGAGGTGGAGATCGTGGACTGCTACAAGTACCTGGGCGTTCATGTGAACAACAGGCTGGACTGGAGGGACAACTGTAATGTCTCATCTGACACAGGTCTATTGCTCTTTGGTTGCTATTCCATCTATTTTTCTTTTTGTTCTTTTACCCTCTGTTTTATATCATATTTTATATTTGATGAGCTACTGTACCCAAAACAATTTCCCTTGTGGATCAACTTCCGGGTGAAATCCCTGGGGAAAATTCCCGCGCATCCGCAGTACGCCAATCCGATCCGATATCGTGCACAAGGCGGCACCGAGTGGATTACTATCGGCCTAAGCCAGGGGTTCCAATCGGATTCAGGAAACCAATCCCTATACGATCCTTAGTCTGTGCACAGGAATATGATACGATCCCAATCTGTTTACACTTGGAGTACACTCGTCCATGTGCACGCAGTGACTGTGTGTAAAGCGACTTCCTAAACACTAGTGGAGGCAGAATATTTATTTTTATTTTAACTGAATAATCTTCCCACAGATCTGACCTGTAACTTTGCTTGTGTAACGTTTATATAATATATTTACGGCTTCTGACCACTAAACATGGGACGATATCGAAATTATGGTAACTGCAGCTAACGATTTCAGCAGGATAATTATAAAAGCTGCTGACAGTTTGAAAATGTTATGGATATGAATAATTATAATTTGAATATTATCAATAAGTTACACATTTAAACAACTGTTCTAGTGTTGTACTTTGTTAGAAAACATGATGGATAAGTGTGTTTTTTTGGCACATTCTGGTGATTTATGGTGATTCTTTTTGTTTATCACGATTATTTAAAATGTTGCACGAACAATTTCCATCTACCCGTTATCACGATAAACGATGTTATTGTTTATTGTCCCGTTCCCATTTGGGCTTTTAAATACAATTATAGTTTAAGCAAATTCATATTTAGAATGAAAAAGAACAAATAGTCTGTAGGACGTGTCTCTGTGTCTCTGTCTTTAGGACGTGTCTCTGTGTCTCTGTCTGTAGGACGTGTCTCTGTGTCTCTGTCTGTAGGACGTGTCTCTGTGTCTCTGTCTGTAAGACGTGTCTCTGTCTGTAGGACGTGTCTCTGTGTCTCTGTCTGTAGGACGTGTCTCTGTCTGTAGGACGTGTCTCTGTGTCTCTGTGTAGGGTGACCACCGGCATGAAACAAGAAAGGAGGGCACTTGTGTCCAAAAAGGAGGACAAAGGCCCTAAAGTGAGGACATCTTGATTTTTTTTGTTTTCCCTCGGTCAAGAAAAACAACTTATGAATAATGTATGAAGTCAACATATATTTATTAACATGGAACACCCATCAAAAAGAAAAATGTGGCAAATTATGGTCAAGATGATATGAACAAAAAACAATATCATCACCAATTCACTGAAAAAACACACTCTTTGCCGTGCCATCATATGGCGCCAAAAAGCAAAAAAACATGAAAAATTGCGCGCATCTGAGGAGCAAAAATCAGTCAATAGCCTGAGCGGAGCTTTTGAGTGACAGCAGCTTCCAGACAATCAGGGGCTGCAGGGGCTGTATCAGCATCACGAATGTTTCCATACGACACAACATCAGAGCAAGTGTAAATAATGGGTGGGGTGTGCGCCGACGAGGGTCCGAAAGGAGGACAAAATGTAAAAAAGGAGGACACGTGACAGACGGTCGGACAGACAGCTCTAAAACCGGACTGTCCGGACAAGATCCGGACGAATGGTCACCCTAAGGACGTCTCTCTGTGTTTCTGTCTGTAGGACGTGTCTCTGTGTCTCTGTAGGACATGTCTCTGTGTCTCTGTCTGTAGGACGTGTCTCTATCTGTAGGACATGTCTCTGTGTCTCTGTCTGTAGGACGTGTCTCTGTGTCTCTGTCTGCAGGACTTGTCTCTGTCTGTAAGACGTGTCCCTGCCTGCAGGAAGTGTCTCTGTCTGCAGGACGTGTCTCTGTGTTTCTGTCTGTAGGACGTGTCTCTGGGTCTCTGTCTGCAGGACGTGTCTCTGTGTCTCTGTCTGCAGGACGTGTCTCTGTGTCTTTGTCTGTAGGACGTGTCTCTGTGTCTCTGTCTGTAGGATGTGTCTCTGTGTCTCTGTAGGACGTGTCTCTGTGTCTTTGTCTGCAGGACGTGTCTCTGTGTCTTTGTCTGTAGGACGTGTCTCTGTGTCTCTGTCTGCAGGACTTGTCTCTGTCTGTAAGACGTGTCCCTGCCTGCAGGAAGTGTCTCTGTCTGCAGGACGTGTCTCTGTGTCTCTGTCTGTAGGACGTGTCTCTGGGTCTCTGTCTGCAGGACGTGTCTCTGTGTCTTTGTCTGCAGGACGTGTCTCTGTGTCTCTGTCTGCAGGACGTGTCTCTGTCTGTAGGACGTGTCTCTGTGTCTTTGTCTGCAGGACGTGTCTCTGTGTCTCTGTCTGTAGGACGTGTCTCTGTGTCTCTGTCTGCAGGACGTGTCTCTGTCTGTAGGACGTGTCTCTGTGTCTCTGTCTGCAGGACGTGTCTCTGTGTCTCTGTCTGTAGGACGTGTCTCTGTGTCTCTGTCTGCAGGACGTGTCTCTGTGTCTCTGTCTGTAGGACGTGTCTCTGTGTCTCTGTCTGCAGGACGTATCTCTGTCTGTAGGACGTGTCTCTGTGTCTCTGTCTGTAGGACGTGTCTCTGTGTCTCTGTCTGTAGGACGTGTCTCTGTCTGCAGGACGTGTCTCTGTGTCTCTGTCTGTAGGACGTGTCTCTGTGTCTCTGTCTGCAGGACGTGTCTCTGTGTCTCTGTCTGCAGGACGTGTCTCTGTGTCTCTGTCTGTAGGACGTGTCTCTGTGTCTCTGTCTGCAGGACGTGTCTCTGTCTGTAGGACGTGTCTCTGTGTCTCTGTCTGTAGGACGTGTCTCTGTGTCTCTGTCTGTAGGACGTGTCTCTGTGTCTTTGTCTGCAGGACGTGTCTCTGTGTCTTTGTCTGCAGGACGTGTCTCTGTGTCTCTGTCTGTAGGACGTGTCTCTGTGTCTCTGTCTGTAGGACGTGTCTCTGTCTGCAGGATGTGTCTCTGTGTCTCTGTCTGTAGGACGTGTCTCTGTGTCTCTGTCTGCAGGACGTGTCTCTGTGTCTCTGTCTGCAGGACGTGTCTCTGTGTCTCTGTCTGTAGGACGTGTCTCTGTGTCTCTGTCTGTAGGACGTGTCTCTGTGTCTCTGTCTGCAGGACGTGTCTCTGTCTGTAGGACGTGTCTCTGTGTCTTTGTCTGCAGGACGTGTCTCTGTGTCTTTGTCTGCAGGACGTGTCTCTGTGTCTCTGTCTGCAGGACGTGTCTCTGTGTCTCTGTCTGCAGGACGTGTCTCTGTGTCTCTGTCTGTAGGACGTGTCTCTGTGTCTCTGTCTGTAGGACGTGTCTCTGTATCTCTGTCTGCAGGACGTGTCTCTGTTAGAAGACAATATAGAAACACAATAATTGACATTTGTTCAACATTTGTGAATTTACTTTCTGAATATTTCTGCTCAAACCTGGAAAAAGTGTCTCTGGAAGCCGCCGTAGATTTGAAGTTTCTCCCTTGAAACACGAGCCGTGTGTTTGGGGCGAAAGAGCGACAGATCTCAGCTCCACAGACCTGTTCTTCCTCTTCAAACAGAGGAGGAGGAGGAGGAGGAAGGGGCGGGCTCTCAGGGGAGCGGGGGCAGGGCCACGTACAGGTGTATCCCTCCCTCAGGTAAAAGGAGCCGCGAGAGGAAAGACTCGTGTTAGTCCAGAACGAGAGACGAGAGGAACAGAGGAGGACGAGAGGAGGAGAGGACAGCCGCATGAGACAGGTAAGAGGACGAGGAGGGAGGGAGGAAAGGACAGAGGAGATGAAGAGAGAGGAGAGAAGGAGAAAGGAGAGAGGAGATAAGGAGGAAAGCAGAGAGAAGAGAGGTTGAAAGGAGAGCGAAAAAAGGAGACAAGGAGGAGAGGAGATAAGGAGGAAAGGAGAGAGGAGATGAGGAAGGAAGGAGAGAGGAGACGAGGAGGGAAGGAGAGCGAAGAGAGGAGACAAGGAGGAGAGGACCTGTGGAGGAACGGAGAGAGGAAATGAAGAGGGAAAGAGAGAGACGAGAGGAGACAAGGAGGAAAGGAGAGAGGAGATGAGGAGGGAAGGAGAGAGAAGACAACATTGTTGTTAAATGAGTGTTTTCTTCTCTGGTTGAGCCTGTTTCTGTGTTTCAGCTTTAGTTCAGTCCTGGTTTAGTCCTGGTTTAGTCCTGGTTTAAGTCCTGGTTTAGTCCTGTATTAGTCCTGGTTTAGTCCTGTTTTAGTCCTGTTTTAGTACTGGTTTAGTCCTGTTTTAGTCCTGGTTTAGTCCTGGTTTAGTCCTGGTTTAGTCCTGTTTTAGTCCTGGTTTAGTCCTGGTTTAGTCCTGTTTTAGTCCTGTTTTAGTCCTGTTTTAGTCCTGGTTTATGTATACATGTGTGTGTGTATATGTGTATATGTGTGTGTATGTGTGTGTATGTGTATATGTGTATATGTGTGTGTATGTGTGTGTGTGTGTATATGTGTATATGTGTGTATGTGTGCATGTGTGTGTGTGTGTGTGTGTATATGTGTATATGTGTGTATATGTGTATATGTGTGTGTGTGTGTGTATGTGTGCATGTGTGTGTGTGCATGTGTGTGTGTGTATATGTGTGTGTGTGTGTATATGTGTGTGTGTGTGTATATGTGTATATGTGTCTGTGTGCATGTGTGTGTATATGTGTGTGTGTGTGTGTATGTGTGCATGTGTGTGTGTGTGGGTGTGTGTGTGTGTGTGTATATGTGTGTATATGTGTATATGTGTGCATGTGTGTGTGCATGTGTGTGTATGTGTGTGTGTGTATATGTGTATGTGTGCATGTGTGTGTGTGTATGTGTGTGTGTGTATATGTGTGTGTGTGTGTATGTGTGTGTGTATATGTGTGTGTGTGTGTATGTGTGTGTGTGTGTGTATATGTGTGTGTATGTGTGCATGTGTGTGTGTGTATGTGTGTGTGTGTGTGTGTGTGCAGGGGTCAGAGGTTGTTTATTGCAGGGCTGTTGAGATAAGCTCATGGTTTTTCATGTGACTCATGTGAAATATGTGGACACCTGCACAAACCTCTTTAAAGGGATAGTGCGTTGTTTTTTTTATGTTAATCTCTGTGGGTTTCCTTCTAAAAGTTACGTGTGTTGACTCCGGCTTACCTCTGACAGTCTCAGCTGATCCCGGTTCAGCTCGCTTTCTGGAGCCCACGTAAGTAGGTCCGGTAACTTCCCTGGAACATGAAATAAAGCTTGTTTTTCATCTCAAAACAAAACATTTGTCCGAAAGGTGATATATTTGCGTCCCAAACAGTTGTCCACAAAACATCCAGCAGTGAACTTAGCGATTGCGGATTGTGTCTGTCGATTTGTATCACTGCGCTCATATTAGCTGTATTAGCCTGTTCACTTCCCCTACGGCAGATGCGGTCCGCCGTACACTTCCGCTAAAGGTTAATAATAATAATAATAATAATACATTTTATTTATTAGGCGCCTTTCTGGACACTCAAGGTCGCCTTACAACAAGTACAATATACATTATAGGCAGTTAAAAGCAGTTAAAAGCAACAGTTAAAATAAAAACCGTTAAAAACAAACAGTTAAACATTTAAACAATAAAACTTTTAAAAAACGGTAAAACATTTAAAACATTTAAAAGGACAGTGCAGTTATGGTTGAGGTGAATAGGCCAGTCTGAACAGATGAGTTTTGAGTTTAGTTCTGAAGTGTGGGAGTGTGTCGGTGTTGCGGAGGTCAGGAGGGAGAGAGTTCCAGAGCTGGGGAGCAGAGCGGCTGAACGCCCTGCTCCCCATAGTGACCAGACGGGCAGAGGGGACAGAGAGCTGGAGAGAGGAGGAGGAGCGCAGAGAGAGGAGGAGGTGTGGAGATATGGAGGAGGTCTGTGAGATATGGAGGTGCGAGGTTGTGGAAGACTTTGAATGTGTGGAGCAGGATTTTGTATTGAATACGGTGTGTGATGGGGAGCCAGTGGAGCTGTTGTAGGACGGGTGTGATGTGGTTGATGGAGGGTGTATGTGTGATAATGTGAATTCTGAACCAGTTGAAGTTTATGGAGAGTTTTTTGCGGGAGACCAAACAGGAGAGAGTTGCAATAATCCAGGCGGGAAGTGACGAGGCTGTGATTGAGTACGGCAGTGGACTGAGGAGTAAGGGAGGTCCGGAGACGATGTATGTTGCGGAGGTGGAAGTAGGCAGAGCGGGTGATGTTGTTTATGTGAGAGGTGAAGGAGAGGGTGCTATCGAGGATGACACCCAGACTCTTAACCTGAGGGGAGGGAGAGATGGAGGAGCCGTCGATGTGAATGGAGAAATGATTGGTCTTACTTAGGGTGGATTTGGTGCCTACAAGAAGAAGTTCAGTTTTATTGCTATTGAGTTTGAGAAAGTTGGAGGTGAACCAGGATTTGACTTCGTTGATACAGGTGACAAGGGCTGATGGTGGGAGTGTGGAGTTTGGTTTGGTGGAGAGGTAGAGCTGGGTGTCATCCGCATAGCAGTGGAAGTGGATGTGGTGTTTCCGGAAAATGTGGCAGAGGTGGAGAAGATAGATGATGATGGCAGAGGAAGGAGGGGACCGAGGACAGAACCCTGGGGAACACCTGTGGAGATGGAGGCAGAATGAGACATGAAGGATTTTAGTTGAATGAACTGAGTGCGGTCGGAAAGATAGGAATGAAACCAGGTGAGGACTGTGCCAGAGATGCCGATAGAAGAAAGTCTATTGAGGAGGATGGAATGAGAAATGGTGTCGAAGACCAAACTGAGATCAAGCAGAAGAAGAATGGATAATAAACCAAAGTCAGCAGAAAGGAGAAGATCATTTGTGATTCTGAGAAGGGCCGTTTCAGTGCTATGGAGGGGACGGAAGCCAGATTGAAAATGTTCATATAGGTTATTAGAAGACAGATGAGCGTGGAGTTGGGAAGGTTAACAGGCTAATACAGCTAATATGTGCGCAGTGATACGAATCGACAGACACAATACGCAATCGCTAAGTACGCTGCTGGATGTTTCGTGGACAACTGTTTGGGACGCAAATATATCGCCTTTCGGACAAATATTTTGTTTTGAAAAGAAAAACAAGCTTTATTACATATCCCCGTGAACTTACCGGACCTACTTACGTGGGCTCCAGAAAGCGAGCGGAACCGGGATCAGCTGAGACTGTCAGAGGTAAGCCAGTGTCAACACACAGAACTTTTAGAAGGAAACCCATAGAGATTAACATTTAAAAAAATGCACTATCCCTTTAAAATGTAACTTTTAAAAAGACTGAACCAGAACTAAACTAAGTACATCAAGGACAAGGCCCCGACAGATGAAACCCCCTCTGTGCGGACTACCTTCCCTCTCTTGGTCACCATCCTACTACATCTCTCAAGCCCGAATGACATTCCAATGTCTTTGCTGTAGATCCTGGTGGTGTGGATCAGTGAGTCGATGTCTCGCTCGCTCTTAGCGTACAGCTTGATGTCATCCGTGTAGAGGAGGTGACTGATGGTGGCCCGTTTCTGAGTCGGTATCCGTAGCCAGTGCTTTTGATGATTTGGATGAGGGGGTTCAGACCTATGCAGAACAGCAGTGGGGACAGTGTGTCTCCTTGGTATATGCCACATTTGATGGACTTGTGCAAGGGGCTTGCCATTGGTTTCAAGGGTGGTTTTTCACAACGGCATCGAGTTTGCAATGAACGCCTTGAGAGTCCGATTGATATTGTACAGCTCCAAGCACTCAGTGATCCATGTGTGTGGCATTGAGTCATAGGCTTTCTTGTAATCAATCCAGGCAGTGCACAGGTTGGTCTGATGGGTTCTGCAATCACGGGCAATTGTTCGGTCAACCAGGAGTTGGTGTTTGGCTCCCCTGGAGTTTTTGCCGATGCCCTTCTGTGCTGTGCTCATGTATTGATCCATGTGCCCACTTATCTTAGCCGCCCTGATGCCTGACATGAGCTTCCATGTTGTGGAGAGACAGGTTATTGGCCGATAGTTGTATGGGACTGTATCCTTCGAGGGATCCTTCAGGATCAGGATTGTACGCCCTTGGGTTAGCCATTCAGGGTGAGTCCCATCCCTTAACAGCTGGTTCATTTGTGCTGCCAGGCGCTCATGGAGAGCAGTGAGCTTCTTTAGTCAGTACGCGTGGATCATGTCAGGGCCCGGTGCTGTCCAATTTTTCATGCCTGAGACTCTTTCCTGAATGTCTGCCATTGTGATGGTGACTGGATCTTGTTCAGGGAGGTTGCTGTGGTCTTCCCTCAGAGCCACCAGCCACTGTGCATCGGTATACAAGTGCCTTGCCCAGAGACACAACGACATCATGTGTGGGAGCTGGAATCAGACTGGGGGTCAGTGGATCTTGACTGTTCTATCAATCAAAGCAAATTTGGGGTGTCAGTTCCAATGATGAAATCCAGTTGGTTTAAAACTAAAATAAAAACACTCTCTCTGATCTGGTTTAGACTCTCTGATCTGAACGGTCACATGAACCCCGGCACCTGCATGTGGTTCAGTGCTGATCCAGTCCTGGTCCAGCCCTAGTTTTTCGTCTTTCATTGTTTGTTCAGTTCTAGTTGAGCGCTGGTCTAATCCTGGTCTTTGTTCAGTTCTTGTTTATTCTAGGTTTCGTCCTGGTTTCTTCCAGGTTTCGTCCTGGTTCAGTCCTGGTTCAGTCCTGGTTTATTCCTGGTTTATTCCTGGTGTTTAGTCCTGGTTTAGTCCTGGTTTAGTTCTATCTTAGCCCCCTTTGCAGTAGAAGACTGAAGGTGTGGTGGTTTTAAAACTTTATCTCTGAACAAACAAACGAGCTCCACTGTCGCACAGGGAACAATAAAGTACGAAAAAAAAGAAAATACTAAACTCAAGCCACATTTAGTCCTAATTCAATACTGGTTCAGACCTGGTTCAGACCTGGTTCAGACCTGGTTCAGGGTGGAGTACATGAGGCAGAACAAACAAAGCGTTCCTGGGACTGTGGTTGGGACACGACTGAACCTGTTTAAACTTTCCTCTAAAAACAGAGAATCCTCGTCCACTGATCCAAACTGTTATTACTGCCAAAGAAACACGACTCTCTGTATTCAAATGTCCTTTCCTCATCACAAACACACCCGGACTAACGCACAAACTCTGCACATTTACTCTGACAGAAAACACGCTGTTCCACCTTGTGATGTCATGAGGTAATACATGATTTTGTCCCACGTATTTGACTAAAAAGTGTCAGTACAGAAACATTGAAAAAGCAGCTCAAAATTTGTCTGCATCTAATTCTAAAGCATTTATCGTCTGAGAATCAGGGAGTGCGTGTTAGCATGCCAGTTGTTTTTAGATTTAACATCAAGATCCAAACACTTCAGCTTTAGGAACCATCATTTTTATCTTAAATTCTGTAGTGTTTATAAAGCACTTGTACCTCAGTCCTGGTCTAGTCCTGGTTTAGTCCTAGTTTATTCCTGGTTTAGTCCTAGTTTAGTCCTTGTTCAGGTTTAGTTTAGTCCTGGTTTATTCCTGGTTTGGTCCTGGTTTAGTCCTGATTTAGTCCTGGTTTAGTCCTAGTTTAATCCTGGTTCAGTTTTAGTTTAGTCCTGGTTCAGTCTTAGTTTAGTCCTGGTTTAGTCCTAGTTTACCCTGGTTTAATCCTAGTTTAGTCCTGCTTTAGTCCTGCTTTAGTCCTGGTTTAGTTCTGGTTTAGTCCTGGTTTAGTCCTGGTTTAGTCCTGGTTTAGTTCTGGTTTAGTCCTGGTTTAGTCCTGGTTTAGTTCTGGTTTAGTTCTGGTTTAGTCCTGCTTTAGTCCTGGTTTAGTCCTGGTTTAGTTCTGGTTTAGTTCTGGTTTAGTCCTGGTTTAGTCCTGGTTTAGTTCTGGTTTAGTTCTGGTTTAGTCCTGCTTTAGTCCTGCTTTAGTCCTGCTTTAGTCCTGGTTTAGTTCTGGTTTAGTTCTGGTTTAGTCCTGCTTTAGTCCTGGTTTAGTTCTGGTTTAGTCCTGGTTTAGTCCTGGTTTAGTTCTGGTTTAGTCCTGCTTTAGTCCTGGTTTAGTTCTGGTTTAGTTCTGGTTTAGTCCTGGTTTAGTTCTGGTTTAGTCCTGGTTTAGTTCTGGTTTAGTCCTGCTTTAGTCCTGGTTTAGTTCTGGTTTAGTTCTGGTTTAGTTCTGGTTTAGTCCTGCTTTAGTCCTGGTTTAGTTCTGGTTTAGTCCTGGTTTAGTTCTGGTTTAGTCCTGGTTTAGTTCTGGTTTAGTCCTGCTTTAGTCCTGGTTTAGTTCTGGTTTAGTTCTGGTTTAGTTCTGGTTTAGTCCTGCTTTAGTCCTGGTTTAGTTCTGGTTTAGTCCTGGTTTAGTCCTGGTTTAGTTCTGGTTTAGTTCTGGTTTAGTTCTGGTTTAGTCCTGGTTTAGTTCTGGTTTAGTTCTGGTTTAGTCCTGGCTTAGTCCTGGTTTAGTATAACAATATGACAATATGAGTTCTTTTTTGTTGCATTTTGGTCAGACTTTCCCTGTTCATGTTATTGTGTCATTTTTGTACTTTTCTTATCAACTTTTTCCACAAAGAGACTCTGAACCGAACTATAAAACTATAACAAACATTAACCATGGGAACGATCCACCAAACCGAGTCATGAGCCGTTCGACCGCATTTTTATCACATTTAAGGGTCAGTTTTATGATATTTTATGGATATTTTATGATCTGATCGTGCGTCATCACAAACAGACCTGAGGACCTGAGGAGTGGATAAGATGGTTACATATTATTATTAAGTGCGGCAATGGCAGAGGACACAAAGCTTTTACCGAAGCGTGCCCGTTTCCACCTCAGAGTCCTGTACCTGCGGCCAGAGGGCAACAGGCTGAAGTGATGATGTAGTGGATGGTCTGAGTCTCTGATAATTGTCCGAAATGTGAGACGTCTGTGATGGACCGATTGATGATTTTGGAAGCTGTGCGGGTGAGTTTGTTTCTGTTGGTAATGGAGAGCATATTGATCGGACTGTGCGTCACCACAAACAGACCTGGAGTCGTGTTTTGTTTCACTCACACGTTTAACACACTGCACACTGCAGATTTACGATGAATTCTTCTCTCAAACAGAAAGAAAACATTCTGTTCCACCTTGTGATGTCATCTGGTTCAGTCTTTGTTTAGTCCTGGTTTAGTCCCGGTTAAGTCCTGGCTCAGTCTTCATTTAGTTCCGATTTAGTCCTTGTTCAGTCTTGGTTTAGTCCTGGTTTAGTCCTAGTTTAGTCCTGGTTCAGTCTTAGTTTAGTCCTGGTTTAGTCCTGGTTTGTCCTGATTTAGTCCCGGTTTAGTCCTGGTTTAGTCCTGTTTAGTCCTGGTATAGTCCTGGTTTAGTCCTGGATTAGTCCTGGTTTAATCCTGGTATAGTCCTAGTTTAGTCCTGGTTTAGTCCTGCTTTAGTCCTGCTTTAGTACAGGTTTAGTCCCGGTTTAGTCCTGCTTTAGTCCTGCTTTAGTCCTGGTTTAGTCCTGGTATAGTCCTAGTTTAGTCCTGGTTTAGTCCTGGTTTAGTCCTGGTATAGTCCTAGTTTAGTCCTGGTTTAGTCCTGGTATAGTCCTAGTTTAGTCCTGCTTTAGACCTGCTTTAGTCCTGCTTTAGTACAGGTTTAGTCCTGCTTTAGTCCTGATTTAGTCCTGATTTAGTCCTGGTTTAATCCTGGTATAGTCCTAGTTTAGTCCTGGTTTAGTCCTGCTTTAGTCCTGCTTTAGTACAGGTTTAGTCCCGGTTTAGTCCTGCTTTAGTCCTGCTTTAGTCCTGGTTTAGTCCTGGTATAGTCCTAGTTTAGTCCTGGTTTAGTCCTGGTTTAGTCCTGGTATAGTCCTAGTTTAGTCCTGGTTTAGTCCTGGTATAGTCCTAGTTTAGTCCTGCTTTAGACCTGCTTTAGTCCTGCTTTAGTACAGGTTTAGACCTGCTTTAGTCCTGCTTTAGTACAGGTTTAGTCCTGCTTTAGTCCTGATTTAGTCCTGATTTAGTCCTGATTAAGTCCTGATTTAGTCCTGGTTTAGTACAGGTTTAGTCCTGCTTTAGTCCTGATTTAGTACAGGTTTAGTCCCGGTTTAGTCCTGCTTTAGTCCTGCTGTAGTCTTGGTTTAGTCCTGGTTTAGTCCTGGTTTAGTCCTGGTTTAGTCCTAGTTTAGTTCTGCTTTTGTCCTGCTTTAATCCTGCTTTAGTACAGGTTTAGTCCTGCTTTAGTCCTGATTTAGTCCTGCTTTAGTACAGGTTTAGTCCTGGTTTAGTACAGGTTTAGTCCTGCTTTAGTCCTGATTTAGAAAGCACCAACACCAACGAGCTGTTAACTTTGGAACAGACTGATAAATTATATAGTTCCTCAAATATTTGTGAGTGAAACAGAACTCCAGGTGTGTGTTTGACAAGGGAAGAGCACTATTTGGCTGTGATATGTCAACATCCGGCCCTGTTTTAACTCTCTTATCTCTCCGTCTGAGTTTTAGTCAATAAGAGTCACTCCACGACACCACCCAGAACCAAACACCACCGTCCAGTCAGATTTGCTTATTTCAATGACACGTGTGGAGTCAAGCATCCTGGTTCTGATCGGGTTTTTAGAGTATCCTGGTTATCTGTATGTCAGTGACGTGCGGTGAGGGTCTGAGGCACTGACGTCGTCATGATCAGATTTACAAATATTAAACCAGGGCCAGTTTCTCTCCTGTAAGTGACTGGAGCTCAGAATATTTTTGATGTGAAGCTGAAAATTAATTATTATTGTTCAGTGCATTTTCCAGAGCACCGAGTAGCGTCATAAATTAAAATAGCGACGGTTTTAGCGCAATCTGGCTCTGAATGTGAGCGGTGGACTGCTCATGTTTAACAAGGCTTCTTTGCACATTTTTTCAGGTCACAATATCCATCTGAGTCCAGACATCGTCACAGCAGGTTGAGAAAAGAAGGAAAAGCAGAAAAATAAAAGGAGAAATTCAATTTGTCAACTGGACAAAGTTTATTTGGTGGAAGACGTTTGCAGGGAGGAGCTAACTACAATGAAATTACTCCAAACTATTCCACCTCTTTGTTTTCAGTGTCTGTCTGAGGTCTTGTTAGCAGAACCATTCAGTACCATAATGGAGGTTTCACACCTCTGGACCTGACCTGGCTAGTCCTATTGTTTTCTTTGTTTTGATTTAGGTTTGAGAATGGAATTCAATTATTCCATTATTGCTCAATTATAAGCAGTGTCCACCAGCACTCTAGCCAGAACTGATGAAGTAGCTTGGATGAGCTGCGAAACGTTTTCGACCAAATAAACTTTGTCCAGTTGACAAATTGAATTTCTCATTTTACCATGGATTCTATCTAACCTGGGAAATCCCAGGCTGCTTTTGTTCGTTCCGATCTAAAACACAGCCTGGCAACGAGGCTAAGTGAGCTCTCCTGATTTTGGGAGCCAATCAGGGAGCGGGGAGGGGTGGAAAGACGGTGACGTGTACTACGTCACAAACGGAAACTTGTAGTTTGAACTGACAACTGACATGATTGTCTATGGGCTACGTATACGCCAAATGATAGACATTTGTAACACCCAATAAACGGCCGTTGGCGATCGTAAACCACACCTCCACTATGAGATATTCAGTAGGGGCTCCCAGACCATATCTCACTGTGATATGGTCTGGTGTAAACGAGGCAAGATTCTATCTGGACGAGACAAGAAGAAAAAAGTGAATGGATTGCTAAACTTGACAGTGACAAGTGAGTTAAAACTAGTGACAGCAAGATACAATTTAGAGTTAGCAAGTCAAGTTTAATAATCCGTTCACTTTTTTTCTTCTTGTCTGGCCCGACTTTTTAAATGGAGGAAGATTTCATATTAAAGCTGGAGCAGTTTTCTAAACTGGACTTTGGGTCGAAGCAGGAGGTTAGAATTAAAGGAAGACCAACGCTGGAGCCAAAGGGTTTGGGTTTAAAGGGTTTGCTCCAGACTACGGGACGAAAGACTCGCTCTTTTCAAACAGCGTGGGAAGAAATCATCTTTTCTGCTTTTCCTTCTTTTCTCGACCTGCTGTGACGATGTCTGGACTCAGATATTGTGACCTGAAAAATGTGCAAAGAAGCCTCGTTAAACATGAGCGCTCCACCGCTCACATTCAGAGCCAGATCGCGATAAAACGTCGCTATTTTAATTTATGACGCTACTCGGTGCTCTGGAAAATGAACAATAATAATTAATTTTCAGCTTCACATCAAAAATATTCCGAGCTCCAGTCACTTACAGGCAAATTTACTTGATGACACCTGGTTTGCATAATTGTAAATCTGACTGTGATGACGTCCATGCTTCACCAGCCATGACACTCACCGCGCGGCACTGGCACAGAGATATGAGTATCGGGTTATTATTACCACATCCTGAGCTCATAAACGAGATTAGGCTCATAACCAGGACACTGGAGCACATGTAAATGCTCACTCACCACAGCCAGGACATTCGACACTCA
This sequence comes from Paratrypauchen microcephalus, assembly GCA_036785185.1. Taxonomy (NCBI): domain Eukaryota; kingdom Metazoa; phylum Chordata; class Actinopteri; order Gobiiformes; family Gobiidae; genus Paratrypauchen; species Paratrypauchen microcephalus. Next base: position 3,674,864 of record JAVJIX010000084.1, on the reverse strand, counting down.
CCACAACCAGGACTCACAAAACCAGCACACTCAAAAAACCAGATCACAGCCCGGATACTCGCGCGCATTTATTTAGTTTCTTAGTTTACCCTTGGTTTAGTCCTTGGTTTAGTCCTGGTTCAGTTTTTGTTTAGTCCTGGTTTAATCCTGGTTTAGTCCTAGTTTGGTCCTGGTTTAGTCCTGGTTTAGTCCTGGTTCTGTCTTAATTTAGTCCCAGTTTAGTCCTGGTTTAGTCCTGGTTCAGTTTTAGTTTAGTCCTGTTTTAGTCCTGGTTTAGTCCTAGTTTAGTCCTGGTTTAGTCCTGGTTTAGTCCTGGTTCAGTCTTAGTTTGGTCCTGGTTTAGTCCTTGTTTAGTCCTGGTTTAGTCCTGGTTTAGTCCTGGTTTAGTCTTGGTTTACTCCTGTTTTAGTCCTGGTTTAGTCCTGTTTTAGTCCTGGTTTAGTCCTGGTTCAGTCTTAGTTTGGTCCTGCTTTAATCCTGGTTTAGTCCTGCTTTAGTCCGGCTTTAGTCCTGTTTTAGTCCTGTTTTAGTCTTGGTTTACTCCTGTTTTAGTCCTGGTTTACTCCTGGTTTAGTCCTGTTTTAGTCCTGTTTTAGTCCTGTTTTAGTCCTGTTTTAGTCCTGTTTTAGTCCTGTTTTAGTCCTGGTTTAGTAGTGTCTGTAGTTTTCAGATTATAGGATGTGACACTGTATTTTGCCATGAAATATCTAAAAGGTAAATACACAAATACTGACCCTGATATTTTCAATTATTAACAAAACTCATAAACATTTTGCATTTTAATCAAATTGATTTTAGCTGCACTGTCTGTATTCATTAATATTAGTCTATAGAATGCTGTGCAAATGACGATACTGTTTCCATGAATATTACTATGAATATTATTATTTTCTATCTGGAAAAAAAGTCAAATTCACAAATGTTGAAGCTGAACCTCAGTTATATAAGACATTTAAAGGGATTTTTTTGATGTGAATCTGTATGCGTCCTCTTTTTCATCAGACAATGGAAACAGTTCCTAGTAAAATATAGTTCTTAGAAGTTTATTCCCCGACAGAGGATGAGGTGACCCTCTGAGAACCTGAAAGAAGACACCTCCCTGTCCCCGCCCCCTGCCCCGTCGCCCGCCCCCTGACCCCATCCTGTAGGAGATTTCTGCTCAGACTTGTTCTGTTGTTCTGTTGTTGTGTCCTTGGAGCGTAACAAAGTACTTTTACTTCAGTGCATTTGAGAGCAAGTATTTGTTTTTGAAGTATTTTTATTATAGTTCGAGACCTGCGGAAAAGGCTGAAGATAATGTTCATTTGAGCAAAAACACAAAACAAAAACATACAAATAAAACTCTGTTGTAACTGGAGCTTTTCAGTTGTTTCTTCTGGACAAAATGCAGCACAAAACTGAGTCAAAACCTCGATATTTGAAACTTCGTTAGATCTCAAAATCTGAGCGAAATACTTTCACTTTGTACTCTTTAAGTACTTCTTTAAACGGGTACTTTTGCTTTGTTCCACCTTGTGACATCATTAGCTGGTCATGCAGAAATGCTTCTCTTCCTGCATTCGCGGTTGTTAATTATAATAAAACTGAAATATTGATTTGACTAAACCAGGGTTAAACCAGGACAAGAACAGGACTAAACCAGGGTTAAACCAGGACTAAACCAAGGTTAAACTAGGACTAAACCAGAAGTAAATCAGAGGTAAACCAGGATTAAACCAGGATTAAAACCAGGACAAAATCGGGGTTAAAACAGGACTAAATCAGAACTAAACCAGGGTTAAATCAGAACTAAACCAGGGTTAAACCAGGACTAGAACAGGATTAAACCAGGACTAAACCAGGACTAGAGCAGGACTAAACTAGGGTTAAATCAGAACTAAACCAGGGTTAAACCAGGACTAAACCAGGACTAGAACAGGATTAAACCAGGACTAAACCAGGACTAGAGCAGGACTAAACTAGGGTTAAATCAGAACTAAACCAGGGTTAAACCAGGACTAAACCAGGACTAGAACAGGATTAAACCAGGACTAAACCAAGACTAGAGCAGGACTAAACTAGGGTTAAATCAGAACTAAACCAAGGTTAAACTAGGACTAAACCAGAAGTAAATCAGAGGTAAACCAGGACTAAAACCAGGACTAAACGAGGACTAGAGCAGGATTAAACCAGGACTAGAACAGGATTAAACCAGGACTAAAACCAGGATTAAACCAGGACTAAATCAGGGTTAAAACAGGACTAAATCAGAAATAAACCAGAGTTAAACCAGGACTAGAACAAGATTAAACCAGGACTAGAACAGGACTAAACTAGGTGTAAACCAGAACTAAACCACGGTTAAACTAGGATTAAACCAGAAGTAAATCAGAGGTAAACCAGGACTAAAACCAGTATTAAACCAGGACTAAAACCAGGATTAAACCAGGACTAAAACCAGGATTAAACCAGGACTAAAACAGGATTAAACCAGGACTAAAACCAGTATTAAACCAGGACTAAAACCAGTATTAAACCAGGACTAAATCAGGATTAAACCAGGACTAAACCAGAGTTACCAGGACTTGCCTGAGCCTGTCTCTGGTGTAATGTTGTTGTTTTTTCCCAGATTTGTCAAGTGAATCCGAGTCAACAATGAGGAGTCTAAACATGTCTGAAAACCGGTCCCCGCCAGCCAATCAGGGAGCAGCAGTGGACAGCACCGGCCAATCAGAGAGCGGCGTCTGAACACGTCTCAAAAGCAGGTCTGCTCACAAGAACGATCATTAAAGCGACTCTATTCCCAGTGTCAGGTTGGGTTTGTGTGATCACATTATAATGGGACGATAGATTTAACAGTAAAGATTAGGACTTTTATTAGACTTTTTTATTTTAGATTAGGACGTCTGGAACTTTACCGGATTTGGCGCCATTTTTCAAACTGAGCATTCAGATACTTAGCCCCAACTCTTGGAATATAACCTATTTTACTGATACAAAAATCTGTGGTAATAATGTAATAATAGTAGATCAATAGCCCAGCTGGTTGGCTCAGCTGGTAAGTCATTTGACTTTCACCTGGGGGACCTGGGTTCAAACCCCCAGTGAGCAAAGCCAGTGTGGGTCCTTGGGCAAGACCCTCCACGGTACTGCCCCCCCGGACACCGGAAAGACGAGCTGCCCACTGCAGCCCACTTGGGTCAAATTCAGAACCTGCAGATTTAGGATGAATTCTTCTCTCAAACACCTTGTCATATCATGTGGTAATACAGGAAGTGCTCCATTTTGTTTTTCAATCAATCAATCAAACATTTATAAGGCGCTTTTCATACAAAATTGTAGCACAAAGCGCCTTACAGTGGTCAAGGATTAGAAGATTGACCTTTATTGATCTCGCAGAGGAGAAGTTGTTTCTATATTTGACCCGGGGACCATCCCCATAATTTTGTTTTGTTATTTATGCTTTGGTCAGGCCCTAAGCTGGATTTTACCTATGGCGCATGTTTAGGTTGGTGGGGGAAACCGGAGTACCCGGAGGAAACCCACCCAAACACGGGGAGAACATGCAGTCTCCACACAGAAAGGCCCGGGCAACCCGAACCTTCTTGCTGTGAAGCATGAGTGCTAACCACTCAGCCACCCAGGGAGAAAAAAAAAAAAAAAACTCTACACACCTTCATCAGTAGAAATATTTGGTTAATTTCAGCCCCTGGAATTGCCAATCTCTACAAACAAAATGTAAAACGAGCTGTTAACTTTGGGGCTTTGGAGAAGTAAACAGACTGATAAATTATAATAAAAACAGAATACATCTGTGTATTTAAATGCACTAGAATCAGTTGAATGAAACAAAACACAATTCCAGGTGTGTTTGTGATCAGATACGTTTATAGACGCATAATAAGCATGTCTAAATGTGTTAAATTAAAAAGGTGCCAAATTGAGCACTGCAGTAAATATTTATCACAGTTTACATCCGGAAGTGGCAGTAACAGGAAGTACTTTTACTTATTTATTTATTTATTGGATTGAGTTAATGGACAAACATGACACAACATGAATGTAAACACACCGGATTGTCGCCTAAGGCTCATTTCCATCCTTTGTCCCAAAGGGCTGGGGACACAGGGGCCAAACAATAAAATACCTGCAAATATGTGTCTATAGAAGATCAAATTACAATGTTTAGTTTGACCATAACCCATTTTTCATTTGAGCTTTAAAAGAGCTGAACGTGGGACATTGTCTCAGTGTTGGTGGAGATGATTCCACAGATTCCACCTTGGACAGGTCACATGTTCTGATCAAAGGTCTGTGGGGTGTGACCCGGTCTGTGGGTGTGACAGATCAATAGGGAGCTGGACTTTTTAATGATTATTTTCCCTTTGATAACACTTTGATAATGAGGCTTTGTATTTGTACTTTATCTGACGGCTTCAATCTGCTTCAAATACAGACCCACAAGGGTTTTTAGGGAGTGTATTTATGTTCATAATTCTGAGAAAAAGGTCCTGACACAGACAGGTGGAGTTTTATTATTAGGATTATTATTATTAGGACCGCACTATACAGACAGATATCCATATCATAAATGAGCTGTGGTCATTTGAGATTTTACACCATATCTGTAGCAGTAATGACCTCCCGAGTGAAACCCTTTCCCTCCCCTGGAAGGTCCTGTGATGCTGCAGGACACAGAAGAGGGACACTTTTGTCCTGGGGGCTGTTCCTCTCCTCAAACTGCCCTGTGACAGATCAGCTGACCCTCCCTGACCAGTCCTCCTTGTTAAACTGACCTGGTTTACCTCGTTTTCTATCAGAACGTTGCTCTTGTTCCGCTCGTACGACGGCTGCTGCATTTACCACAAGCTTTATAATATAATATAAAGTTTATGGTTGACAGCAGAAGTAGCAGAGAGTTCTAAAACTGAATCTACGTTTGTCATCAGCGGGACAAATTCCATCCACGTGAGCATTTCTCTGACCGTTTCAAAGTTGAAAACGTTTTGTATTAACTTAAATTAAACGATACTTTATTACTTCATTCCAAAGTCTGAACTGTGTAACTGTTATCGGGAGTGAACGGTGATATGATCCACACATTTGGAAGGACTTTAAACAACAAGATGAATGTTCCAGATTGTTGGATCAGTAAAAAATAATTATAACTAGTGCTGTCAGGCGATAAAAAAATAATCTCATTAATTACAGGATTTGTAATTAATTAATCTAATTAATCACATTTTAATCAAGAGGGAGAGAGAGAGAGAAAAGAGAGAGAGAGTCCCAAATTTTTCAGGCGTGGTTTGTTGGTTTGGTAGTTTGTTGGTTTGGTGGTTTGTTGGTTTGGTGGTTTGGTGGTTTGTTAGTTTGGTAGTTTGGTAGTTTGGTAGTTTGGCAGTTTGGCAGTTTGGCAGTTTGGTGATTTAGTGGTTTGGTGGTTTGTTGGTTTGTTGGATTGGTAGTTTATTGGTTTGTTGGTTTGGTAGTTTGGTAGTTTGGTAGTTTGGTAGTTTGGCAGTTTGGTAGTTTGGTAGTATGGTAGTTTGGTAGTATGGTAGTATGGTAGTTTGGTAGTATGGTAGTATGGTAGTTTTGTAGTTTGGTGGTTTGGTGGTTTGGTGGTTTGGTTTAGACCTGGTTTAGATCTGGTTTAGACCTGGTTTAGACCTGGCTTAGACCTAATTTAGACCTCTTTTAGTCATGGATTAGACGCTGTTTAGACCTGACTTAGACCTGGTTTAGTCCTGTTTTGTCTCGGTTTATTCCTGATTTGATTCTGATTTAGTCCTGGATTAGTCCTGGATTAGTCATGGTTTAGTCCTAGTTTAGACCTGGTTCAGTTCTGGTTTAGTCCTAGTTTAGATCTGGTTCAGTTCTGGTTTAGTCCCGCTTTGCCCAGGTTTATTCCTGATTTGGGTCTGATTTAGTCCTGGTTTAGTCCTAGTTGAGACCCAGTTTAGTTCTGGTTCAGTCCTAGTTGAGACCTGGTTCAGTTCTGGTTTAGTCCTAGTTCGTCCACCTGCTTGTCTGCTGTTGTCACCTGCTTATTATAGCTTAAACATATCTATCCAGCAGTTGTTTATTGTTTATATTGCTCAAAATGCCTTGAAAATATGCATTCTTACTGTGAGCGGGGTTACCTCTCCACAGATCTGACCTGTAACTCTGGCCTGCTTGTGCCACCTGCTTGTTTTCACGGAGATAATGTTGATAGTTAGTTAATGCTAAAAGTTAATTCTGAATAAAAATTAATTCCACTTTAAAAACACCATGTAAACACTTAATTCCTAATGAAAACGATTATTCGGATTAAACTTATTTCGGAATTAAGTGGGTGTTTTTTTCCCGATTTTAAAGCTGAATTAATTTATTCTTTGATCACGTAAATGTTTATTCTTCTTAAAAATAATTCCGGTCGTTCGGCGCTCGTTGGGTCGCCCTTCTGCGAGATGGCGGCCCGAAGCAAACATTGGCCGAAACAGTTATTTTAATAAGTTCGCTGGAAGAACAACAAATAATGGGAAAAAAAAAAAAAAAACACTAACCAAACTGAGATGATAAAAAGCCGGTAGCAGCTGAAGGGTTTTCTTCAGGTCGACGTAAATACGTTCTTGTCCTTGTCCAATCAGAACCCTTCCTCACCCCCAGACGTTGAGTGGAATTAAATAAAACCAAATTAACGTGTTTTCCATGTAAACCTCAATTTGGAATTATTATTTCCACGTAAACTCGAAGGAGAATAATTTGGAACAATTAATTTGGAGTTAAAAAACATCATGTAAACGTGGCCACTGTGGAACTTTCAGTGCACCTTTAAAGGAAAAGTAACGTTTTTTACAATTTGAGCCTTATTTCGGTAATAAAACAAGTTGTTTTACTCACCCATAGCACTTTGGTGTCATATGGAGCATTTCCGGAGATGTTTTAGATTAGCGTTAGGCTAACGCCGTTAGCCTAGCGCGACTTATAGCCATAGCTCGGGGCATATAATATATTCCCCGAGCATGTAATATGCCCCGTGCGGGCTCCAAATAACACAAACTTTAGCACTTTTCAAATCATAGAAGCTCGATGTCTTAGTCTACGATTTCGTTTGAATCAAAAGTGGCCTGTAATCCGAGATTTATTCATAGTTTACAGCTTTGTGTTCCATGTTTGGGTCCCGGGAGCTGAGAGCACACTCCGCACATGCGCACTGGCGTCCTCATCTACTCGAAACTATGGCTAAATCTCGCATTACAGGACACTTTTGACACAAACGAAATCTTAGACTAAAGACATCAAGCTTCTATTATTTGAAAAGTGCTAAAGTTTGTGTTATTTGGAGACCGCTCGGGGCATATATTATATGCCCCGAGAACTCACGTTACGGATATAAACATCTCTGGAAGTGCTCCATATGACACCAAAGTGCTATGGGTGAGTAAAACAACTTGTTTTATTACCGAAATGAGGCTCAAATTGTAAAAAACGTTACTTTTCCTTTAAGCCACGCCCTTTCCAAGGGAAGTTACACAGTGCAGCTTTAAGTTTTCAAGAGCAAAATGACAAAGTCTTTGTTTAAAGATCAAACAGAACAGAGCTGTGGGTGGATGTTACTGTCAACATGTTAAAAAGACACTGTTGAAAGAGAAGTGTTTGCGTTCATGCTAATGTTGAGTAGCGTGACCAGATTTTCAACATCAAAACCTGGGAAACTCTCCGTTTGTGGTGGTTAGTAATAATAAAATTGAGAAATGAATGCGTAATTATGGAAAACTGTTCTGCACTCCGCCCATGACTTATTCACTACACCCTGCTCCACTGCATTTTTTAACTGGACTCAAAAGTGAAAGTATTTTTTATGATAGTCTGCTGAAAAGCCTGAGGGGAGTCATTTTAACATCGAACGGTCATTCAGAAAGTTAAAAGACAAATTAAAAAACAACTTTATTTTTGAAAGTCACAAAATAATTTTTCTACGTAACATCCACCTAAGTCAATACACTTCTGCGAGCGAAGTTTCCACTGAAAAATTCCTTCTTGATAGAATTATGGAGCTCGTCTAGTCAACGACGTCACAACCTTCCTCAAGTTTGGACTGAAATCTTGTTCCTTTTAAATGTTCCTTCAACTTTGGAAATAGGAAAAAGAAAAACATCCATAAACATTGTGCAAAGCTTCAATAATTTCTTTAGGTTTCCATTGAAGTTTTGTTTGAAATTTAGGTCGTTTTCACACCTGCCTTGTTTGGTTCGTTTTAAACGAACCAGAGTTCGTTTGCTCCTTTGATTCGGACCTTTTGTTCTGGTGTGAATAAAAACTAAAAATCTCGATCCGGAGCAAACAAGAGAACCGAGACCACCAAAAATCTCGGTCTCTGCACCGTTAGATTCGAACTCTGGTGCGGTTCGTTTGAGGTGAGAATGCAGACCGGACTCGATCCGACACAGTTGGCTTTTTGTACTTAACGAGCTCCCGTCGTATGTCGAGCATTATGGGAAACCGAGGCTGACGAAACGAAACGAAACCTATGGGGCTTACTTATGTTTTGCGTGAAGAGCAAGAGTCAGAACTTGATGTTCTGTCCTCCGTAGTCGTCTTGCCCTGTGTCTTCGTCGTTTGTAAATTGATTGTAAAATAGTGTAAACCTCACGATGCTGCTCAAACATTTGTGAGAACTGTAAAAACTGAACAAACCATATCACTAAGGCTAGATTGAAAACAGCACGTAACACCATGATTCTCCTCCTTCTGGGTTTTGACACGGCTCATTTTTGTCCAACGGCTGAGCGACCTCATGAGATGTTGGTTCACTTGGGGAAAAACTGCAGTGTGAAAGCGAACCGCACCAAAATAAAAAAAAAATAAAAAAACATTTGGTCCGGACCAAAGCAAGTGAACTATCGGACTTTCCTGGTGTGAAAACGACCTTAATGTTTGGTCGGACTTCAGATTGGCTCATTTTGGAGGGTCAAAAAAGTGTTTTTTGTGCAGTATGTAACGTAACTCTTTGAATAACAAATCTAGAATGCCCAAACTTGTCAAATGTGTTTATAAGTCATCAGTTGTACGATTCAAGGTCATTTTGTTGAACTAGTTTGACTCATTTTGAATTCATGGCATTTGTCTTAGAACTTTTTGAATGGCCCTCGTACACCTGCACGCACACGCACACACACACACACACACACACATACATATATAAATAAATAAATGTGCTCCTCACCTTCCACGGTGGTTGGTCTCTCACTCTCATCCAGCTCGGGTCCTCTACCAGAGGCCTGGGAGCTTGAGAGTTCTGCGCAGTATCTTTGCTGTTCCTGTACTGCACTTTTCTGGACTGAGATGTCTGATGTTTTTCCTGCGAGCACGAAAACGATCCGCGGCGCCCGGACCGCGTACTCTCAGCCCCAGGATGCAGAACACAATGTTACACTATTTAAAAAAATGTTACACTATAAAAAGAAAATTGAAAAAATAAATAAATAAAACAATCCGCGAACCGCGATAGAGCGAGGGATTACTGTATTTAGTTATTCAGGATCAATACATTTGTCTGCTTTTTACTAAGGAATAATTAATTGAGGAATATACAATATAATAATACTATGATATATTTATGACTCAGTGTTATGTTACTATAGCTTATATTCTTAAAGACCCTATTGAAACACTCAAATTCAGGTGAAAAACGCCACTTATCAATTAATTGTAAGTCGATCGATAAGGTCAATCAACTATAGAGTAATTAATTGTGTGTGTGTGTGTGTGTGTGCGTGTGTGTGTGCGTGTGCGCGTGTGTGCGTGTGTGCGTGTGCGCGTGTGCGTGTGTGTGCGTGTGCGGGTGTGCGTGTATGCGTGTATGTGTGTATGTGTGTGCGTGTGTGTGCGTGTGTGTGTGTGCGTGTGTGTGTGTGTGCGTGTGTGCGGGTGTGCGTGTATGTGTGTATGTGTGTGCGTGTGTGTGCGTGTGCGTGTGTGCGCGTGTGCGTGTGCGTGTGTGCGCGTGTGCGTGTATGTGTGTATGTGTGTATGTGTGTGCGTGTGTGCGTGTGCGTGTGTGTGCGTGTGCGTGTGTGCGCGTGTGCGTGTGTGTGTGTATGTGTGTATGTGTGTGCGTGTGCGTGTGCGTGTGTGCGTGTATGTGTGTGCGTGTGCGTGTGCGTGTGTGCGTGTGTGTGTGCGTGTGCGCGTGTATGTGTGTGTGTGCGCGTGTATGTGTGTATGTGTGTGCGTGTGCGTGTGTGTGTGTGTGTGTGTGGGACAGAGTGAGTTAGGGAGTGTAATACAAGTTTGTTTTAGCTGTTACTGGTTTCAACTCACTGCTGAAACAATGTTGAAAACATGTGAAACAGTTTGGTTTTCGATGTACAGATCACTTTTACCAATAAATAACCAATAATTACATTATCACTGTTTTGTTTGAGTCTATGATGTATTTTACTGAACATGAGTATTTACAATACAAATATTTGATAACAGGTTGGGCACATTAGCCAGTGATGATTACTTACACTTTCTTATATATATTGCCTTTCACTTTATGAAGATCAGATTCTGCAGCTAAAATTACAACAATACGCCAAAGGTGACTTGACTTGGACTTGACTTGACCCATTACAGGACTTGACTTGACTTGAATTGACATAGCCTGTGACTTGACTTGCCCAAGAAAAAAAATACTTGGGACTTACTTGAGACTTACACATGTGTGACTTGGTCCCATGTCTGCCACTATGTCTGGAGGTCCCACAGGATCTTGGCATATGTATATATACATTAAAAAAAAGTGCTCCTCACCTTCCACGGTGGTTGGTCTCTCACTCTCATCCAGCTCGGGTCCTCTACCAGAGGCCTGGGAGCTTGAGAGTTCTGCGCAGTATCTTTGCTGTTCCTAGTACTGCACTTTGCTGGACTGAGATGTCTGATGTTTTTCCTGGGATCTGTTGTAGCCACTCCTCCAGTTTGGGGGTTACAGCCCGAGTGCTCCGATCACCACGGGCACCACTGATGCCTTCACCTTCCAGGCCTTCTCCAGCTCTTCCTTGAGCCCCTGGTGTTTCTCTAGTTTATATAGCTCAGTTGGTAGAGCGCTTGCCTGGTAACCCAGGGGTTGGCGGTTCAAATCCCGCTCTTGACGGGTGGACCAGCTCTGACAGATGAGAGCTGCCGTTGTGTCCTTGGGCAAGACACTTAACCCCACCTTGCCCCCAGTGTCTGCGGACACTGGTAGCCCCCATGGCAGAAGATACATCAAGGCCCGTTGTGACGTGAGCCACCTGTGGGAGGATTCTCCAGCTGAGGTCCCTGACCAAGCCGAAGCAAGAAGATCATGGAGATGGTCCCCGGGCGCAGTAATGTGCAGCCCACAAAAATAGCCTCTTTAACTCCCCTCTCAAACCAGTTCCTTTGCCTGGCCCGACGAAGCCTCTCGGATGAGCGGCAAAACGTTTTCGACCAAACAAACTTTGTCCAGTTGACAAATTGAATTTCTTCTTTTATCATGGATTCTACCTGGACGACTGAGGGACTCTTCACGCATACCTACATGTACATTTTTCAATTACATTGAACACATAACCTGGAACCAGAGCTCTTTTAACGAAACTAAGTCAACATTTTTCACACACACTGCACACTTCGCTCACACACTCCGCCGCGGACTTCTCAGATGCTCTTGTTTTACGTCAGGCCCTCCACTGTGTAATCCAAGCTACAGTTCATTCATCCTGTGCGAGCTCCGAGTGTGGCTCCCACTGTCAGTGAATCCTTTGATAGCAGCCTGGTTGTTTTTAGGAGCTTTTCTCCACATTTCAGAACAATTTACACCGACAGCTCCTCTTCGAAAATAAACCCTCTTATTAATCCAAATGTAAGATCCAGACGAGAGCATCTTCTCATTACTTCTTTTAAACTCTGCCAAAAAGCGAAGCCGTCAATAAACCTTTGATCATAAACTCCAGGCATTACCCCGGAGCAGCTCAGCTCAACTGGAAGGAGAAATGTGTGTAGAATCTCTCAGTCGTCCAGGTAGAATCCACGGCAAAAGGAGAAATCCAATTTGTCAACTGGACAAAAGTTTATTTGGTCAAATCCGTTTCTCAGCTCGTCCAAGCTGCTTCTTCAGTTCTGGTCAGACGCTGGTGGACACTGCCTATATCTGCCTGAAGGGGGCGCTAACTACAATGAAATGACTCTGAGACTCCCACACCTACTTGTTTACAGTCTTGTGTTATATGGGCCTGTTGGATCTGCAGTGGGAGTGGAGTGTGGGTCTTGTTAGCAGAACCGTTCAGGACCAGAATGGTGTTTTCTTTGTTTTGATTTAGGTTTGAGGATAGAGTTATAGATGGAGACAAATGATGCCTGAGACCTCCATTTCTGTTCAAGGAAGGATTCTCTTTCTTGACAAAAATAGACTCTCCTCTCAAACCATTTTTTTTTCTCTGGCCAAGATCTGGACCTCACTGGCAGGTGTCTTTTAGGTGCCGTACATCTCCACCTAAAAGCCACGGGCCACTCCTTTGAGGGCAATAGCAGGTCAGGTCCAGGTCCTGAATGGTTCTGCTAACAAGACCCACTCCACTCCTACTGCAGATCTAACAGGCCCACCTAACTAACACCAACTGTAAACAAGTAGGTGTGGGAGTCTCAGAGTCATTTCATTGTAGTGAGCGCCCCTTTCAGGCAGATACAGGCAGTGTCCACCAGCATCTGACCAGAACTGAAGAAGCAGCTTGGACGAGCTGAGAAACGGATTTGACCAAATAAACTTTTGTCCAGTCGACAAATTGAATTTCTCCTTTTGCCGCGCAAGGAGAGATCTGATTGGTCAGTCCTCACCACAGACTGTATCCACCTTATTCCGTCCCGCCCATTTTTGTCCCTAAATGCTCCTAAACCACACTTTTTTTTGTGACGGCACCCCCGGTTAAACAATGTAGAATTTGGGAAACGTTTCCATCTTAAATATGACAAAGTCGGTTCATTTGTGTAAAATGTTCGATTTTCATGTGCACCAACAGTCACACTGCACTGATTCTGTGTGGGGGCTTTAAAACAGCTTCAGTGCTCCACTGTGTTTTTAAACTCCACACCTTCACTAGAATCAGCTGTACAACAACTCACCCTTATGTAACAGATAATACTCCCTACAACTGTATACAGCTGTGATTATTCTGATGTGTATATAACACTTTTCATTTTTATAATTGTCTCATAATTATAATAGCCATCTTTCTTGCTATTCCATTTATTTTTTGTTACCCTCTGTTATATTTTATATTTGATGAGTGAGTTACTGTACACAAATAATTTCCCTCGTGGATCAATAAAGTTTGTCTAAGTCCAAGTCTAATTCCAGCCCTGAAATTGTCACTCTCTACTGCTTATAAAGCACAGATCTTTGACCCAAAAGCAGAACCAAACTCAGGTGAAGTTAAGAGGTTTTATTTTACAAGTGGGTATGGAGCTGGGGGGTCCGATGGAGCATGAGACGACCGGGTGAGCTGAGACGGGAGATCCAGGGAGCACTGAGAGCAGAAATGTCAAAATTACAAAAAGTCCTAAGGAAGAAAAAAAAACACCTAAATGTTCAAAAAACAAGATATTCAGCATATGAGGCATGAGCTAGTTACCAGTATGGATAAACTGATGAAGAGGCAGGAGTGGAGGAAGAACCAGGCTTATATAGGCAGGAGATGGCTGTGGATCTCAGATGAGTGATTGAAACAGGCTGCAGCTGGTGTGGGTTGGTGACTCCTCCCAGGTAAGTGACACAGACAAACACAAAGGGAGAAACTGGAGGATCATGACACTACTGAACAAAAGGTGGAACAAAGCATTTTGAGCTTTGGAGATGTAAACAGACCAATACTAAAGGGTTATGCAGATGTGAGAATGAAACAAAACACAACTCCAGGTCTGTTTTTGAGGAGGAAACAACATTAGAACATGACTTAAAGCTCACAAGAGTCCGTTTTGTGTAATGTAGGACCTTTAAATCTGTTCTAGCTGTCGTTGTGAGCGGACGTGTTTTCTTCTTCCTCCCTTATCAGCTGCTCTGTGTCTGGTCTCGTCTCTTTTTCTCCTTTTGGAAAAGATTTTTCAAAATCCTAAATTATGGAATTGATAAGCTGGTCCCTCAACACGATTGACACTTTTTTCACGGATGAATGCCGGTCCGGGAGAGCCGAACTGTCCTGACGGAACTTTCATTGCCGGATACACGAGGGACGCTTGGGACGAGTGGAATGTTGTGTGTCTGGCACCGCTGTTCCTAGAGGACGCTGAGGACATTTACCTATTTGACCTATTTTACCTATTTTGATAGCAGGACATCTGTTGATTGGCCTGAGATTGTTCATGATCTATAGGAAAATTGGAAAGCTGGCAGCAAACAAGCTGTCTGCTGTAATATCACATCACAGTGGAGCCGTTGCTGACCTAGTGAAGGGATAACATCAGAAAGTGATACAGGTTGAGGAACATCTCCAACCAGAGGATACATCTCGATGTCTGGGCACCATCACAAGCATGCTTACAAAACTGTGCAGAAACAGCGCGGCACAGTCTGCAGCCATTGCTGTACGCCAGGAGGAGCCGTCTAGGGCTCTAGCGACTCTGCAAGGTGACATGAATTTCATTTCATTTTTATTTATAAGGACAATGTACAGTTACATTAAAGGGACAGTGTGTAAGATTTTTACCCATTAATTACCGAAATTGAAGATATTCAAAAATACATTGTTTTCCAAGCCTTTTCACTTCCATCATGAAATCAAAGTATTCTTTTGAACTTAGATATAGTCACATAAAAGGGGGATCCTGCCCATATAGAAGCAGCCATTTTGATTACGAGAGCCGCAGAAGGACATTTGGGCTCCGCCTTCGCCTTCAGCAAGGCTCGTGGTTTTGGGTAAACAACGACAAGCATGTTGCCGGATCAGACGTCGTAATGGATCTAACACGTGTTTTGGACTAAATTGTTTTACTGGATTTTATTCGCTGGATCCTTGCGGACAGATTGAGAACTAGCTTATGGTGAAATACTGAGTCTGACCTGTCCAGAGCCTTCAAAGGTAAGCGAAGTAACAAACCTCATTTTGTGCTTTTCCGTATAAAAGCCCCATGTGCTCGGGGAGTGATTGTTGTGCCGGGAAATGAATTGCATAGTCAAAAAGAGACTGTAAGGTTTCATTTGATATGTAGATTGTCCTGATACACGATCGGGAATGTGTGTTTTCATGAGAAAAGAAAAAAAAAAAAAAACGTGAACGGGACCGTGTTTTATATATACAGTAGCGCCGGGTGCGCTTCAGGCGTTCGTGCGCAGGTACGCGAGGGCTCGCACAGCGCCGGGTGCGCGCGGGTACACGAGCTGTCTGCGTTACGGCGCGCGGTGGCGGCGGTTGACCCTCGTGGTCTCCCATAGCCAAAAGAGGTAAGTGGAATAGCTACCATCCACCTATGCGCCACGAATCCTACACACTGTACCTTTAAGCACAAAGGCAGAGATGCTTGTACCAGATTCTAGCTTTACAGCTAATTTCCATCTGTAGTCCTCTGGGGGAGGGGTCAGAGTGCCACATTTACAGTGCATTAAAACTTGCAACCCATGCAACATCATTCATACAATTTCCCCAATCTTCACATACTCAGTCATTACATCAGTTATCAAGTACTCCATACATCCCAATAAACATACACTTCATTCTTACAGTTAAAAGTGCATACATGTCTGGTTTTCTAAAAAACATGAAGTTGGGAGCCTGGCAGAACTAGGGTTCTGGCTAATTGTCTGTTCACCTGGGTTCTAAAAATGTATTTATTATGTTAAATTATCCCCCTTGGTGTAATTAATCAGTCTGCCTGAAATCTCCGAAACAACAGGACTCTTTGTTTTGACTCTGCTCTCCTGCATTCAACACTCCCAAGGACACAGCTGTGGTTTTTATCACGGCACAAAAGGACATGTTATCAATTCAGCTGGAACACTCTGAACATGTATTCTGGAAACACTCTGCCCTGCCTGTTAAATAATGTCCGCCTCAGCTTCAGTTTCATCAATATTCTGTTCTGCTCCCCCTCCCCACCCTCCCGTTTGTTCACCAAACAAAAAGACGCCGTGTGTTACCTGTCCCACTGTTTTTGTTGTAATATGTTTGTGAATATTGTTATTGATAGTACTGCAAGTTGGTGGCGTGCACATGTGCTGCACCCCTCCCTGCCGTCACTATCACTGTCTCTGCTTGGTCAGGAGAAATGAGATTTCGATTCACTGTATGTCATGTACATATGGCAGAATTGACAATAAAGCTATGAACTATGACTAACTATGACTTTAGACTCATCTTTTATTTATTTATTACATTTATTAAATTGTAACTGCTCGTAAAACATGACACTCTTGCTATCAGCAGGCTTGGCTCTCCTCAGATCTGACCAGGACCTTGACCTACAGTGTGTTTTCACGTGACGTCATAATCCAGAAGTCGGCCATTTTGGAGATACTCGGAACAAAACAAACATT
Source organism: Paratrypauchen microcephalus (assembly GCA_036785185.1). Taxonomy (NCBI): domain Eukaryota; kingdom Metazoa; phylum Chordata; class Actinopteri; order Gobiiformes; family Gobiidae; genus Paratrypauchen; species Paratrypauchen microcephalus. The sequence goes on along the minus strand of JAVJIX010000084.1, from coordinate 3,658,369 downwards.
GCACTTATGCCGCCAAGTTAAAAAGAAGCAAAATGGTCAAACTATTTTCGGGTCCTCTGCGTCACAATAGATCGGACAGAGAAAAACACCTGCAGTTCTATCGTTTTCCTAAAGTAGTGACCGACCAGGACTAAACCAGGTCTAAACCAGGACAAAACCAGGTCTAAACCAGGACTAAACCAGGTCTAAACCAGGACAAAACCAGGGTGAACAGACAGAGCGATTATCAAAGGAAAGGAGGCGACAGACGAGGCGACAAAGGTGGAAAGACGATGTTCATATTTTAATCTTTGCAAAACGTGAAGAATAAAAAAACAATATACTTGTATTTAAACACGTTACACATGTGATACAAGTATGCCGACCTTTGCCATCACAATACGCTTATCTCCAATTTTCCGCACTTTGCGCTCTTGTACAGCCACAAACAAACTGGTTGTTTCCTCCAGACCTTTAGAGCTCTGAAGGTCTTGTGCTGTATCAGGACTTGGGGAGGAGACCAGGTCGTCGACAATATCGGGATCTCTTACAGCAGCAGAATCGACAAATCGCAGCTGTCACTGAACAAACTTGAATCCATCTCATATGGATCTTCTCGCCCAATTAATTTGAGTTTGTTCATATAACGCTCTTTTTCTTTGGCATCCAACTTATTTCTGTACAACTGATCAACTGTGTCAGAAGTTTTGGATTCTGATGTGGAAGATTTATCACGAAATTTTGATTTTTTTTTCCTGCACGTTTGCTTTATAAGCGAGTTTACTTTGAGTGAGCGATATCTCCAACATGGCCGCACATCCGGGTCAAGGTCGTATTTTTCGAGTCTGTGAAAACACATTGTAGGCCCCATCTTGTTTCCATGGAAATGGACACATTTAATGGCATACTGTGGAACATTTCAGGCAAAGCAATAACATCTCCTTGGAGACAAGCAGGTGGCGGACCCTCCATTAGAAATGTGTGTGTACCTCTCAATAACGGAGCTAACGCAATATGGGGTGAAAACAATGGCATACAGAATTGATACTAACTGGAGGCACTGCTCTGTCTGAAGCTCTGCTACTCATGTTAGACTTTAATCTGAGAGTTCTTTTAACACAATCTGACCAGAAAGAAGTGACTTAGTTGAAGTACAACATGAGGTTTTGTACCGTTAAACAAGTCCATCTCAGAACATTTACAGTAAATGAGTACCTAAATGAGACCATGCACCTTTGTATTGAGAACGGGCTCCAGAAAATGTGTTTATTTAAACCCATTTTGCATTTTTCTTGAGTTTTTGGACTATCTGGCTGTGCTGTATCACTGTAGTAACTGCTGAACATTCCTTCATAGACATACACGCAGAGCTCCCCAGCTTGATGTCATTATTATTATTATTATTAGTCTTTATTTGAAGGGACAGTGTACAGAGACATTATGCTCATAAAACAGAGATGTACTGCACCAGATTATAGCTAAACAGCTAGTTTGCATCTGCACTCCCTGAGGAACAATAAGAAATTATACAATGCAATTTACACATTCAACAATATAAAAAGCACACATTCAGCACTTCACATACAACATTCACATCACAATATTAAAAAGTAAACTTATTAATACATGTATAATACAAGTTGAAACATGTTAAAACATAGCACACCGGGAACAGAAAGTAGGTGCTTCAGTGCTGACCAGTCTGACCAGTCCATAGCCTTTTTTTTAGTTCTTTAGAAAAGGAGTCATAGTTGGGTTGATTTTTGATGTCGTCTGGGCAGACATGGGGACTTGAGACTTAGTGACTTGGACTCGAGTCGACTCGAGTCGCTGTTTTTATGACTTGTGACTTGACTCGACAAAAAATGAAATACTTGAGACTTGACTCGGACTTGGGGGTCTAGGACTCGGGACTTGACTTGACTTGAGACACGATGACTTGAATGACTTGCGTGGTCACATAATGTTTTCGTGCTCATTCACCGGCACTGCCATGTCCTGGGACGCAACGCGTGCACCACGTGCACCACCACCGGCACGAGGCCGCGCGTACACCGGGGCTGCGAGCACGAAAACGATCCGCGGCGCCCGGACCGCGTACTCTCAGCCCCAGCCACAAACCAGCCGCACGAAATCAGCAAAGAGTGGCCCGTGGTGGTTTAATCCCGGTTTAGTCCAGGTCTAGACCTGGTCCAGTCCTGGTTTCGTCCCCTCAGATGTGAGAGTTGCGCTGTGTTTGCGCTTGTGGTGGAGGGCTATGTGGCGTTAATGTCTCTTGTCTCAGATCAGTTGTTGGCTTGGTTTTGTGGTATGCAGGAGATCACTTGACCGAGGGTCTACGTTCAAATAATAATAATAAACAAAACTCTCATCACTTTTTACTCTTAGTCAGTCTCTTACAAAGGTGTAGTCTAAATACACGAGCTCTCGAGGAGCGCGCCTGACCCATTACGCACGCGAGGAGTAGTGTGTGTGTGTGTGTGTGCGTGCGTGCGTGCGTGCGTGCGTGTGTGTGAGTGTGTGTGTGAGTGTGTGTGTGTGAGTGTGTGTGTGTGTGTGTGAGAGCGTGTGTGTGTGTGTGTGTGTGAGTGTGAGTGAGAGGAGAAATGTAACAAAGTTTAATATTAATAAGCTATTTCTTTTAGCTATTATTTGTTTCCTCACAAAAAGGGAATGACTTATGGATATACTGTGTGAGTGTGAGTGACAGAAAGTGTGTGAGAGAGAAATGTGCAAAGAAAAGTGACAGTTTAATTTACTGTAAGTTAGTATTTGTTTTAGCTGTTATTGTTACTTTGTAAAAGGATAGCTACTTGTGGATATTCTGCGTGTGTGTGTGTGTGTGTGTGTGTGTTAGAAAGTGTGTGTGTGTGTGTGTGTGTGTGTTAGAAAGTGTGTGTGTGTGTGTGTGTGTGTGTGTGTGTTAGAAAGTGTGTGTGTGTGTGTGTGTGTGTGTGTGTGTGTGTGGGACAGAGTGAGTTAGGGAGTGTAACAAAGTTTAATACAAGTTTGTTTTAGCTGTTACTGGTTTCAGCTCGATGCTGAAACAATGTTGAAAACATGTGAAACAGTTTGGTTTTCGATGTACAGATCACTTTTGCCATACATAATTACATTATCACTGTTTTGTTTGAGTCTACAATGTATTTTACTGAACATGAGTATTTACAATACAAATATTTTATAACAGGTTGGGCACATTAGCCACTGATGATTACTTACTTTCTTATATATTGCCTTTCACTTTATTAAGATCAGATTCTGCAGCTAAAATTACAACAATACGCCAAAGGTGACTTGACTTGGACTTGACTTGACCTATTACAGGACTTGACTTGACTTGACTTGACACAGCCTGTGACTTGACTTGACTTGACTTGTCCAAGAAAAAAATACTTGAGACTTACTTGTGACTTGAAGGTGAAGACTTGAGACTTACTTGAGACTTGCACATGTGTGACTTGGTCCCATGTCTGCGTCTGGGAGTTGGTTCCGTTCTTTTATTGCATTGTAGGAAAAGGCTGAGTGTCCAAAAGCAGTTTTACTTTTTGGGATGGCACACTGCCCCCTGGTGGAGGGGTTCTGGAGGTTGTTGTTGATGTGAATTGGATGTTTTAGAGGTGCAGGTGCAGTGTTATGTAGGATTTTGTGACCCATTCGAACAGATGCGTATTTCTGTAGATTATCAAAGTTTAGAAGTGTGTATTTTTGGAGTACATGACAATGATGGTATTGGCGTGGTTTTTTTGTCCAGGACTTTTAGTGCGTGTTTGTGTAAAGTTTCTAATGGTTTTAACCTCCAGAGACCTGGCCCATTCATTTGGGTCCTTTATAGTGGACACTGAGTTAAGTTTTGTTTCACTATGATAAAAAAAAAATAAAAATAAATTAATAATAATAATAAAGAAATAATACATAAATAATAAAAAAAACAACAAAAATAATACATTTAAATATAGGCCTATATATGTATAAATACATAAAAATATATCAATAAAAATGCATAAATAAATGCATAAATAAGTAAATAAGAAACTAAAAGGGATTCTAAAAACTTTTTGAGGTGACTGTAGAAGCTTGTCAGATGTTGGTCATCAAAAAAATGTTTTTGTTTGGTTGTTAACTTCACATGGATTTAACACTATGACAGTCCATTACAGAAGACTTTTTTTTTTCATTAAATTAAATAAGAACAATGCGTATTAATGAACATGACGACAAACGGCATCAATGTAAATATGCCGGAATTAACACAATAGCTACTTTACATCCATTGTCCTAAGGCATGTTGCGACATTATGAATAAAAATAGGTGTTCATTTACCTCCAAATAGAAAATTAAAATAATAATAATCATTTAGATACACTTTTTTTCCTTCGGGTCCCAGGAGGTTAATGTAGATTTGCCTGTTTGGGACCAGGATGCAGTAAAAAAATCAAGACATGATCATGGCATTGAAGAAGGTGTGAGCTGTGTCCAGAGTGAGTGACTTTCTGATGCTTCTGAAGGTTTTTATGTTGTAGCTGAGGCTTTGGCACATGTGTTTTATGTATCCTGTCATATACCAAGTCCTAAGCTCTTCTTCTTGTGCTGTTTTTCTTGCAGGTCGAGATGAAGGATGGAGGGAGTCCTGCAGAGAGGAAGTGGTGCTTCATGACCTATCGGCGGTCGATCTTCTTCCTGATTTTCTTGTGCACTTTTGTGATTTTGTACAGCCTCAATTTCACCGATAACTCCGACACCTGGACGGAGCAAATATGGTCCCACTATGTCAACACCACATCTCAAATGAAGCTCTCAAGCTCACCTCTGAAAAACCTGCTCTTTGGTTTGAGCACCACGACTGCTACCTCTACAGCACCTGCCCCGCCCCCTCCCGAGTACAAATCCCTAGGCCCGTATTTAGTAGAATATCCTTATAAGTACAATTTTATCATTAACGAACCAACAGGCTGTGAAGAAATGAAGCCATTTTTAGTTTTGATGGTTCCTGTAGCACCTCAGAATACAGAAGATCGCCAGATAATTCGCCAGACCTGGGGAGCGCAAAAAAGTCTATTGAACAAAAATATTATTTTATTTTTTCTTTTGGGCCTCGGAAAAGCTGACGAAAATGAGTTATTAAAAGAAAGCAAACAATACAAGGACATAATTCAAAGCGATTTCGTGGACTGTTACAAAAATTTGACGATAAAAACTATGGTGATGATGGAGTGGTTGGATTCGTATTGCCAGCAGGCTTCTTATGCAATGAAAGTCGACTCGGATATATTTTTGAACTTACCAAAACTGATGGAAATGCTTCACTTTGCACCAAAAACGAACTACCTGAGCGGTTTGGTGGAGCGCGCAGCCGGTGTTCACCGCCACACGACCTCCAAGTGGTACGTCCCTTTTGACATTTTTAGCGGGGCCACGTTCCCGCCGTACGCGCTCGGACTCGGTTATGTTTTATCTCTGGATCTGCCGAAGAAGCTCTTGGAAGCAGCTCGAGAGGTGAAGCCGCTGTACATCGAGGACGTGTTTTTGGGAATGTGCATGCATCACTTGGGTCTGTCGCCCACTGACCCGACCATTTACGGAGCTTTCCACGTGTTCCCGTTCTCATATGACAGATGTCAGTACTCCAGAATCATAGCCACCGTTCTAGATGAGCACACGGACCGCAGGCAGCTGTGGAAGGACTTTTCAAAACCAGAGTCGTATTGCTAAAGGAGTTATATTATGCAAACTTGACTGCTCTGAGTTTTGAGCCTTATTTTAATGTCGTCCCTCCTCAAAAACACACCTGGAGTTGTGTTTTGTCTCATTCACACATGTTTAAGGTAAAGGGAGAAATTCAATTTGTTAACTGGACAAAGTTTATTTGATCGAAAACGTTTCGCAGCTCATCCAAGCTACTTCGTCAGTTCTTCGACCAAAATAAACTTTGTCCAGTTGACAAACTGAATTGCTCAATTTACGTCCAGGTAGAATCATGGATTCTACCTGGACGACTGAGGGATTCTTCACTCACACGTTTAAGTTACCAGTTATCATTAGTTTATCTACATCTCCAAAGCTCAAAATGCTCTGTTCCACCTTGTGATGTCATGAATCAGTTAGCAGATCCTTTTGCCTTTAGTTTGGTAGACATTGGCAGTTCATAGCTGAAATTGTCCGAATGATTCTCCTGAAGATGTGTGAAGAATCCCTCAGTCGTCCAGGTAGAATCCATGGTAAAGGGAGAACTTAAATTTGTCAACTGGGCAAAGTTTATTTGGTCGAAGACGTTTCGCAGCTCATCCAAGCTGCTGCTTCAGTTCTGGCGAAGTGGCTTGGATGAGCTGCAAAACGTCTTCGACCCAATAAACTTTGTTCAGTTGACAAAGTGAATTTGTCCCTTTACCAATGATTCTCCTGTAGGTGTATGGAGTTTAAAAACACAGCGGAGCACTTTGTGTATTACCACGTGACATCACAAGGTGGAAGAGAGTTTTCTGTTGAGAGAAGAACTCGAATGAAACAGAAAATGCACACCAAAGTTCTTGTAGAGGTGTAAATGCAAGGAATTTAAAAGTGGAAATGCAGAGCGCACTCAGATGGTTGATTCCCAAAGGCTTTTTTTTTTTTTTTAAATAACATTTTGCCAAAAAGCTTTCATCACATATTTTTTCTTGCTTTAGACCACAGTATAGAGAAGAACTCAGCCTAATTGTGCAGGGTTTGTGCGTTAAACATGTGTGAATGACGAGGAAATAACCTCATATTACACTATTTTCTGATGTCTTCATGTTTTTCTAATTGTGACTTGGTTTGATGAAATGTACCTGTGGTAAATATGTACCATCACTTAAGTGGCAGTTTGTGGGAAAAGTTGAAAACAAAAACAAGCAGCACTGACTCTGAAATGGAATACTCCTACCTACTGTATGTCATCAGCACTGAAAATTCAAAAAGCGACAATTCACGCACAAGGAAGGCGATTTTTCTGGCAATTTAGTTTTATTTGTCTAATCACCCCTGTTGTGCAAGACCCGTTTCTGCCCCAGTGGCATTATGGTTGCTAGGTAACAGTCACTATGTATACATCCACAGAGAAATCCGAGAGCGCTAATTAAAGGTCCTATATGACGCAAAGTGGACTCTTGTGAGCTTTAAGTCATGTTCTAACGAAACAGCCCTGGAGTTGTGTTTCGTTTCATTCACACATCTGCATAACCCTTTACTGTTGTAGTTTAAATTCCAATGCAGCTTCTCACCTGTTGGGTGGTTCCGGGCCGAGGAGGTGTCAAGAATCATTCAAAATACAGACGCGCTGATAGTGTAATACTATTTATTACAAAAACAGAATACAGGGGGTCCTCGGGTTACAACCCGAATTTCATCGTAAGTCGGAATTTGATTTTGATCTTCCAACCAAAGCACCAATAACCTTTCCATCTCAATAATTAGACCACTACGCTGCTTGGTTATCACTGTCGCTTTCATAGGAGCAGATCAGAGCCCACATCAGGTATTTCCGCCCACATTGGGCACGCACACGAGGCCGTCTTCTTCGCCCTACAACCACAACAAAGCGTATTCTTCCGCCGCGCGCCATTCGCGTTTGTTTACGTCGCTTACCACACTAAGCCGCGTAAGACGGAATGACGCATTATATAGATCCTATAGGACGTCCTCTTTGAAATCTAACCACCACCCTATGTCCGAAGACTTTGTTTTGGTACATCCTCTTGTGAACACAGACGAGAGAGCCACTCTATCCTCAAACCTAAATCAAAACAAACAAAGAAAACAATAGGGCAGGTCCACAGGTGTGAAAACACCATTCTGGTCCTGAATGGTTCTGCTAACAAGACCCACACTCCACTCCCACTGCAGATCTAACAGGCCCACCTAACTAGCACCAACTGTAAACAAGTAGGTGTGGGAGTCTCAAGCCGTGTCTCAATTCTCAGAGTGCACGGTTCGGAGCGTGGTTTTAAGGGGGCTCAGACTGCACTCAAGACTGTGCATACTTGCTCAGCCCTGAGTGCAGTCCGTGGACCGCATGGGCATCAGTGAAATGGGACAGGTCTCGCAACTACGGGAAGCAGCCGCCGACTCCATTTTCTCCCAATTTTCCCAACCTAAAACATGCTCCAGGTAAAATCCTCCAGCTGAGGTCCTGACCAAACCGAAGCAAGAAGATCATGGAGATGGTCCCCGGGCGCAGTAATGTGCTGCCCACTGCTCCTAATAACAGGATGGGTTATATGCAGAGAAGAATTTCTCCTGTGTGAGATCAATAAAGGCTTATCTTATCTTATTATTCTTCTTCTTCAGACCGCGTGTTAACTGTGCATGGGACAAAAAAGAAATGGGACAGCAGTCGTTGCGTTGGATGTGACGCACATGCCCTTAAAACCACACTCCGAACAGTGAACTCTGAGAATTGAGACACGGCATCAGAGTCATTTCATTGTAGTTAGCGCCCCCTTCAGGCAGATATAGGCAGTGTCCACCAGCGTCTGACCAGAACTGAAGAAGCAGCTTGGATGAGCTGAGAAACGGATTCCTCCAAATAAACTTTGTCCGATTGACAAATTGAATTTCTCCTTTTGCCGTGGATTCTACCTGGACGACTGAGGGATTCCTCACATAAAGGACGTGTATGTTCTCAGGGTTCAAACGGTGAAGCAGATGCCACACTATTAGTCTGTTTACATCTCCAAAGCTCAAAATGCTCTATTCCACCTTGTGATGTCATGATGCAGTAGTTAGCAGCTCCTCCTACCTTTTGTTCAGCACAGATTGTCAATTCCAGGACTGAAATGATCCAAATGATTCTAGTGAAGGTGTGTACAGTTTAAAAACACAGCGGAGCACTTCCTGATCGGTGTCTTTCCTGAGTCTGTGGTTTCAACCAAAGATTTGATTTAAAAAAATTTAATCAACTATATCTTACAAACCGTGAAAAACGTATTTTTATAGCCACCTCTTCTCTGTATGGAAGCCCATTCCTGCTAGTAAAAAACAAAAGTTGGTCACACTAAGTCAAAATTATGAGATAAAAAGTCAAAATTATGAGATAGGAAAGTCAAAATTATGAGATAAAAAGTCAAAATTATGAGATAAAAAGTCAAAATTTTGAGATAAAAAGTCCAAATTATGAGATAAGAAAGTCCAAATTATGAGATAAGAAAGTCCAAATTATGAGATAAGAAAGTCCAAATTATGAGATAAAAAGTCAAAATTTTGAGATAAAAAGTCAAAATTATGAGATAAAAAGTCAAAATTATGAGATATCTAGTAAGTAAACGGATTGTATTTGTGCGTAGAGGTGAGTGCAGAGACTTCAGGAAATACATTGGTGATGGTAACTTTCTTATCTCATAATTTGGACTTTTTATCTCAAAATTTGGACTTTTTATCTCAAAATTTTTACTTTTTATCTCAAAATGTTTACTTTTTATCTCATAATTATGACTTTATATCTCAAAATTTTGACTTTTTATCTCAAAATTTTAACTGTCTTATCTCATATTTTTGACTTTTTATCTCATAATTTTGACTTTTTATCTCATAATTATGACTTGGTGTAACCAACTTTTTTTTTTTTTTACTGGCGGGAATGGGCTTCTATATCTCCGGGTAGATTCTGAGCGAACTTTAAAGGTGCACTCTGTAACTTTTCTGCTGGGGTTCGGCTAACTGTTTGCCTTCATGGAGATGTTATCACTTTCCCTGGAATGTTCCACAGTCTGGCATTTGACTTATTTTTTATGTCTTAATAAGGTTTTAACTGCTCAAAAACACAATGTAAAGCAAACAAGGAGTCGCCTCTCCAGAGATCTGACCTGTACCTTCTCTGGTCTGGTCTGGTGGAGATGGATAGGTTTAATGCCCCACTGCGGAACATTCTAGGCAAAACTATAACTGTCCATTCACCTCAGCAGGCTCTTTTCGACGTGGAGGAGCAGCGGATTTATTCCGAGCACCTCACGTGTTACTGAGCTCGTCACTGTCCATCGGAAAAGTTACTTAGTACAGCTTTAAGTGTAAGTGAGTGTAAAATATAAACAAAATATTGTAAAAGATTAAACGGAGAAGATTTTTGTATAAAATGTCTATACAAAAATAAATTTAAAACGTTTTTGCATTTAATGACAAAGTGATACCTTTGAGGGCTGGACCTAATGGAAATAAATGTGAATTAAAGATTTACATAATTATTTTGTGTTTTATTTGTGTGTTTTCTATATTTAAAGGTGCATTGTGTATTTTTTGTTTTTCCAGTACTTTCTCTCATCAAGAATACAAAATTAATCTTAAAATACAATTAATATGATTACTACTAATAAAAATATAAAGTTAAAGCTGCATTTCGGGTGGAGGGTCCGTCTCCATGGAGACGTTTTTACTTTGTCTGGAATGTTTCACAGTGTGGCTTTAAATTGTTCTATCTTCGTTCATAAATTACACAACAGTTTTAATTACACAAATACAAATGACAACATCTTTTTTTTAGTTAAAATGTTGTTAAAGCCGCATTATTTAGCTTTTCTGGTCGCTTTTATTGCTTTGTCTGGAATGTTTCACAGCATGGCATTAAAATAAATAATATAATCAAATAAATACATAATAATAATAATAATAATAATAATCATAATAATCATAATAGTGTAATAATACACAAATAAATAAAATACAAATAAATGACAAATTTATTTAAATGTTGTTAAAGAGGCATTATTTAACTTTTTGGGTCGCTTTTCTCCATGGAGACGTTATTGCTTTGTCTGGAATGTTTCAGTGTGGCTTTAAATCGTCCTATATTCATGGAGACCAAACCAGACCAAATTACAGGTCAGATCTTTGATGTTTGTTTTTCTCAGTATTTTTGAGCTCTAAAACCACCTGTGATTGAATAAATGTAAAGTGGAGCTGTTTAAAGTCACTCTGTGGAACATTCCAGGCAGAGCAATGACGTCTCCATAGGAACAAGCAGAACAACCAAAAAGTTACACAGGGCACCTTTAAGTCCCATATCATTCATTATAAATTTACTAAATATAAACCAGCCTTTTTTTTTTTGACATTTTTTCACAAGCTAAATGACATACAGTATGTTGTGAAAACTGTCGCTTTTCTGGTAAACTGAATGTTCCACAATATGACATTTAATTTATCTGTCTCCATGGAAACAAGCAGGCCACATAACAAGGCCAATTTACTGGTCAGATCAGTGTAAAAGTGCCAGAATGCATGTTTTTGGGGTAGTTTTGTAAAAAACAACAACAAAAACACCCGTAATTGAATAGGTATGCAATACTGTGGAACATCCCAGGCAAAACAATAATATCACCATGGAGACAAGCAGATAGACTTACACAAACTTTATTGATCCACAAGGAAAATGATTTGGGTACAGTAACTCACTCATCAAATATAAAATATAACAGAGGGTAACAAAAAATAGATCTGCTCTGCCTCAGGTGAGTTAAGCTAGTTACTACTTAAGCTAATAAGTCAAGTTATACAAAAAACAAATCTGAAACTTGCCCAATAGACCCCTTTACTGTTAGTAAACAAACATGACGTCACTGGCATGAGCGCGCATGCCCGACTCAGAAAAATCATCGCAGACCATAGCGGAGTATAGGGAGAGCTACATTCAAAAGCTCACGTTGAGCAACGGGGTTCGACTACCAGATCCTTATGCGATCACGGAGTGTCAGTACGACTGCAGAAAGTGGCCAGATTTACAGTGGACAGATATCCACTGTTATTTAGTGGAGAAGCCCAGCGTGTATACAAGAGAAAGTGCGCGCATACAAATCCATGGATGCCTACCAGTTTGCCATGTGTGGTCATGTACAGGAGGTAAAATACCACCATATCGATGGGGAGTTTTGCGTGTTGGCATCTGATGTTCTCCCCAGTCAAAGACAAGGCCACAAGACGACCATGTACAATGCTTGGGCTATCATCAACAAGCGCGAGAACTACGTTCTGACCGCCAACTGCACTTGCGTTGTGGGGTAAGTAACATACTACGACTTAATTCACGAGTCACAGATGTGATCTCAGTCATGTCAAATGCCATTTATGATGGTCATGCGAAAACTTATCATGCATTTTAACAAAGTTATTCTATTCTATTCTGGTCTAGTCGTGTTCGTTTACATGTGTCTGTCGTAGAGGTTACCCGGTTAATATGTCTGTGAGCTTTGCGGTGTCCTGTGCTTGCTAGTTAATCAGCATGATTAAACACCATTGAACACCTGGGCAAATTACCCTAAACAAGCAGCAGGTGTTCACTTGTGTGTATGTCAGTTGAATGATATGAACTATCATTTATTCCATCTGTTTCTCTTTATTCGAGTTCTTCTCTTCTATATCTTCGCTGGGGTTTTATGGCAGCAGTGGCTTTGTTTTGAGTCGGAACTGCGCGCGCATTCAGTGATGAGGTAGCTTTGAAACTGGTCTATAGAAGTAAAATACACCCTCTTTAAGTAGTTCTATTTCTGTTCATTTTTTGGCCTATCCAAATGAAACAAAACCTTTCAATTAGGGATGTCAATAATTAATCGACTTACGATTAATTGTCGATCAAGACGTTGGTTGAACAAAATGCATTAATTGTAATTAATCGCTAATCGCGGACACACGCACCCGCATGGTCACGAAACAAGGCAACCGCGCACCGCGCTGCGCCAAGCTCGACTCACAACCGGCCGCAGGCGCCAACGGCACTGCCCGGTGTACGCGTGGGGCTGCTGAGCACAAGATCGAACCGTGGCGCCCGGAATGCGTAGTCTCAGCCCGAGCCACAAACCAGCCGCATTAAACCAGCAGCGGCACGTGGTGGTTTAATCCTGGTTTAGTCCAGGTCTAGACCTGGTCCAGTCCAGGCCCAGTCCAGGTTTAGACCTGGTTTAGACCTGGTCTAGACCTGGTTTAGTCCACGTTTAGTCCTGGTCTAGTCTCTTAGCCAATCAGGACGCAGAACACAATGTTACACTATAAAAAAATGTTACACTATAAAAAATAAAAAAAAATAAAAAAAATCCATGAACCGCGATAGAGCGAGGGATTACTGTATTTTGTTATTCAGCATCAATACATTTGTCTGCTTTTTACTAAGGAATAATTAATTGAGGAATATACAATATAATAATATTATGATACATTTATGACTCAGTGTTATGTTACTATAGCCAGGGGTGCACATAACTGGTACGCAGGTACGCATACGCGGCAAAAATGAGCGATGCGTACTGTGACTTGGGCCACTACCGCGCTCCTGCGTACTGACTATCCCTTCTAAACTATTTCACATGGCTGATCATGTTGCCGGTGCGAGTATCTAGTTGAATGTTGGTAAAGTCAAACATGTCTAAAAAGAAACAGACAACAGTAAGCAGTTTCTTTGGGGATTCGCCACCACCACCAAAGAAACGCGGGCTTGGATGACTGGACGACAAAGTTGGTCGCTGTGTGCACAGACGGAGCAGCTGTTAACGTCGGGGTGTACAACGGCCAAAACTAAAAGGACTCGTTGCAATTCGAGACTCTCTTGTGCACATTCTGTGCACTGCACACACGGGGGAGAGCTGCGCAAAATCAGCTGACCGCCAGGGGGACTTAAGACTTATCGCGGATGAGGTGCGTACCAAACACTATCTGCTGGTACTCATATGAGTAACTCACTAAAAAAGTTATGTGCACCCCTGACTATAGCTTATATTCTTAAAGACTCTATTGAAACACTAAAATTCAGGTGAAAAACACTGCTTATCAGTTAATCGTTAATCGATCGATAAGGTCAATCAACTATCAATTAATGAATTAATCGATAATTTGCATCCCTAATAGCAACACAAATGAACTACAGTGGAATTCTGATTTTACAATAGCTTCAAAAGCAGTAACATTATTTAATCCCAAATGTGAGATTGTCTTTAAGAGTGCAATGGCAGTGTAATGTGTGGAAGGAAATGTTCACATCAACTTTGGACCGGTCAGACCTGTGCAGTTAAAAGGATAGTGCGTTTTTTTTTTCTTTTTAACTTAATCTGTATGGGTTTCCTTCTAAAAGTTCCGTGTGTTGACACCGGCTTACCTCTGACAGTCTCAGCTGATCCCGGTTCTGCTCGCTTTCTGGAGCCCACATAAGTAGGTCCGGTAACTTCCCTGGAACATGAAATAAAGCTTGTTTTTCTTCTCAAAACAAAACATTTGTCCGAAAGGTGATATATTTGCGTCCCAAACAGTTGTCCACGAAACATCCAGCAGCGAATTTAGCGATTGCGTATTATCTGTCTGGATTCGTATCACTGCGTGCATATTAGCTGTATTAGCCTGTTAACCTTTAGCGGAAGTGTACGGCAGATGTGGTCCGCCGTAAGGGAAAGTTTACAAGTGAACAGGCTAATACAGCTAATATGCGCGCAGTGATACGAGTCGAGAGAGACAAAATGCGAAAGCTAAGTACGCTGCTGGATGTTTCGTGGACAACTGTTTGGAACGTAAATATATCACCTTTCGGACAAATGTTTTGTTTTGAGAAGAAAAACAAGCTTTATTTCATGTTCCAGGGAAGTTACCGGACCTACTTACGTGGGCTCCAGAAAGCGAGCCGAACCGGGATCAGCTGAGAGTGTCAGAGGTAAGCCGGTGTCAACACACGGAACTTTTAGAAGGAAACCCATACAGATTAACATTAAAAAACGCACTGTCCCTTTAATATCAACTGTTGGACAATCTACCACAGCGATGTCCAGCAGGTGTGACTACTCTACATGTCGCTCAAATGAGGTTGGAGTTCAAATGATTCAGTGTCAACAGAGCGTCAGGAAAGACAGGAAATAAGCATGCGGTGTCAAAATAAACCGCTGATGCCCTTTCAAAATAAGTGCCTAAAAAACATTACCATTGTGTAAAGACAGTGCATCACATCAGGAGATAAATATTGTGATAAATATAAAAAAATGACGTTAAAAATCAACTTTACAAAGAATAACTTCTGAAGGAAAAAGCTCATTGTTGCTGTGGCACAGTGGCAGATCGGTTAGTGCGCTTGCCTCACTGCAAGAAGGTCCTGGGTTTGATTCTGGGGCAGTGTGGTGTTTTTCTGTGTGGAGTTTGCATGTTCTCCCTGTGCCTGTGTAGGTTTCCCCTACCTCTAAAACCATGTACATGCCCTCTGGGCCCAGGACTCCCCTGGAAAAGAGATTCTTAATCTCAGCGGGACTATCCTGATCAAATAAAAGTATAATCAAATAATAAATAAAAAGCATCGTCCCTCGTGTCGCCTTTTGTATAGTTTTAAATGTAATTCATCCATTCGACAGTGAAGGTGTAGCAGTATAAATCTTTAGAATATACATTTATATATATACATATATATACATTTTTGCAGCAGCAGGTCTGACAAGTTTCATGGAAATTGACATTAAAATACACACACGTTTACAGCTTTACAAATGTGTGACCAGATTAAACTAACCCCTGCCCTCCATCTGAAATTATGACATCAAATTGTAGAACTCGATGAATTAATCTATCTTCTTTCTCTTTTCACTTCTTCTTTCTCTTTAACCCTTCAAGGGTGAAGAACACTGTGTGGTGGTCTGAAAAGCTGTTGGATTCCACAGATGAGATGTTGATTCTAACTTTGGAAGGGGCTATAACCAGGTCCAGTGTGTGCCCTCCGATGTGAGTGCTCTCATTCACATGCTGAACCAGGCGGAACCGGCGCAAGAACTTGAAAAACTTTTTTGAATCGATTCGGTTTGGACAATCAACCCAAATATTGAAATCACCCGCGATTACGGCATGTCTATAACCATATTGCAAAAAAAGTGTTTGCAAAAGATCTTTCAGCTCCGTAAGGAAGTCTTTTGACGATGTGGCAGGACGGCGATAGATAACCAGGATTAGGATCGACTCATGAAATCGTGGAGAGTTTAAACAAGCAGCCAGGTACTCAAATGATACCACAAGGCGATCTCTTTCTCTTATCTCTTCCAAAATCATTTTACACTCAAACTCCTTGGAAAAGACGATACTCAAACCTCCTCCACGGCCGTAGAAACGTGGCTCGTTCAAGTAACTGTAATTTGGGGGCAGAATGGACCGAAGTGCATCGTTGGAGACCGTTTCCGTTGGTAACCAGGTCTCTGTGATCAAAAACACATCCAGGTTGTTGTTCATAATCAGACGCTGCAGAGCGGTGTAGTTTCTTGTCCTAATAAATTTATTAATAGAATGAGCATTGATCAGCCCCATCTTAAGCTCATCTTCTTCATCTTTACCTTCTTCATCAAGAAATTTATAAATAGGGTCAAAAAAGAGCAGCGCTATCTCCAGCTCCAGCTCTTCTACTACTTCTACTTCACACTCTTTATCTTCACCTGTAGAGCAGTGAGTCATTACAGCTTCCTCAATCATTTTCCTAAAGAGAGAAACAACTGTTAAATGGGAAACATTATGCTAAATTTACTTTTAAAAGATTTGAATCATGTTACAGAACTTTTATTGCCATTGTCAGTGAACAAAATTCACAAACTAGGACTAGGACTGGAGGAGGTGAGGATGGACTCAGTGATGGCCGTGGAGAACTTTCCTCAGATGACTCTTCTTGATGAGGGAGCTGATGGTCGGCCCCCTAACCCTAACTCCAGTGATTAACAACTCCAGCTCTGTTGTCTTTAGAACCAATGTCCACAGCTAAGTCTAAACCAAAGCCCTTTGTCATGTTCTAAGGGAAGGGCTCAGTGCTCGGTCTCCCTGATTCTAGAGGCCATGTGCCCTATAAGAGTAGAAACTTCAAACTTCTTTCCTCGTGGGCCAAACTCAGGGTTCAGAGGCAAACAGAGCTGCAAATATCTGACTAAAGTCTTTATTATTGGACTTAAAGGAGACAGAACAGAGCCTACCCTCTAATTATAAACAATGAATGCACAATCTAATTAGGTTACAAATCTTTGCATTTGGTGGGTCAGATCTACCATCTTCACGTGATGAATTTGGCCCACAGACCACATTTTGGACATCTCTGTTTTATGTATGGGTTTTACAGTCCAGCCCACCCCCTGGTGGTGATGTGCTGCAGTGCCTTTGTAAATAAACATGGTGACCTCAGATACACCACATGCTCACAGACTGTGAGGAGGAGACTCGTTTCTGTTTCACTCTGAGTCTCGTACACAGCTGTACCGGAACTCTCCCCAAACTAATGTGAGGACCACACCCAGAATGAGACAAAGGGACCAAAGTAAGTCCTGATGTGAAACATTTCCACCATGTTTTTGTTTGAGATTTTAAATATTTGGTTCCACAGACTCTGATCTAAATGTTAACCCAGGATCTGATGCAGTTAAAACATTAACTGTCTCCAACAAAACTAAACTAAACCAGAACTAAACCAAGTGTAACGGCTGCAGAATTCCTCGCAGGCCATATACGAAATACAGGACACAGTGTGGAGTCAGTCAACTTTACTCCTGTACAGACATATAAATACTCTATTAATATGTCTTAACACGTTATCTGGCACTGGCTCCCCTCTGCAGTCTTCCATGTGCTACTGAAAGGGGAAGTTGTATCACCAAAAACATGTGGGAGCAGTACCCACTTCCGGTTTTCAAAATAAAACGTCAAAATGATCAAGTCTCTCAAGTCTCACGCTTTGAGAGTGTGAGAGCTGACGAAGCCTCTCGGATGAGCGGCGAAACATTTTCAACCAAACAAACTTTGTCCAGTTGACAAATTGAACTTCTCCTTTGATCTTTGAGAGTGTGACACACGCAATTCGACGTGTTCACACGCCACACATGGCATTTCTCACGCTGAAATTTTTTTAAGCAATTCAAAACTGTAGCCTGCGCTTCTGTGCCCAGAAAATCGGTAAGTTAATGCAGGCACCGCGCGTTTTCAGCGAAAAAAAATCACTCACACACCAGTGCTCGAGTTGAGCGATCAGCTGTGAGGCCGATCGCCGATCAGCTGATATTTACGCGGCATTTCCAAGAGAATAAGAATCCTTAACTTGCCACATCAATGCTACGTAAGAAGGAACTCTCGCCTCGGGACACGGGATAAGTTCGGGATATGTCCTTTTCTCCGGAGCTCCGGATTATTAAAGACCGTGACACGTGCATACATGGATACGAGTGACTGCGTTTTTATGGGTGAGTCATATTATCAGATTATTTCTGCATCTATTTCAGCACTAAACCAGGACTAAACCAGGACTAAACCAGAACTAAACCAGGACTAAACCAAGACTAAACCAGGACTAAACCAGAACTAAACCAGGTCTAAACCAGGACTAAGCCAAGACTAAACCAGGACTAAACGGTCTAAACCAGGATTAAACTGGGACTAAACCAGGACTAAACCAAGACTAAACCAGGTCTAAACCAAGACTAAGTCAAGACTAAACCAGGTCTAAACCAGGACTAAACCAGGACTAAACCGGGACTAGCCCGGCACTAAACCAGGACTGAACCAGGTCTAAACCAGGACTAAACCAGGTCTAAACCAGGACTAAGCAAAGACTAAACCAGATTTAAACCGGGTCTAAACCAGGACTAAACCGGGACTAAACCAGGACTAAACCAGGACTAAACCAAAACTAAACCAGGTCTAAACCAAGACTAAGCCAGGACTAAACCAGGTCTAAACCGGGACTAAGCCAGGACTAAACCGGGACTAAACCAGGTCTAAACCAGGACTAAACCAGGTCTAAACCAGGACTAAACCGGGTCTAAACCAGGATTAAACTGGGACTAAACCAGGACTAAACCAAGACTAAACCAGGTCTAAACCAAGACTAAGCCAAGACTAAACCAGGACTAGACCAGGACTAAACCAGGTCTAAAACAGGACCAAACCAGGACTAACCCGGCACTAAACCGGGACTAAACCAGGTCTAAACCAGGACTAAACCAGGTCTAAACCAGGACTAAGCCAAGACTAAACCAGATCTAAACCGGGTCTAAACCAGCACTAAACCAGGACTAAACCAGGTCTAAACTAGGACTAAACCAGGTCTAAAACACCCCCCCCCCGCCGCTCCTCGGAAATCTCACTCCTACCAATCTTCAAAACTTGAGAGCCCTGTAAACTATATTTAAACATAAAATAAACAGAAATAAACAGAAATTGTAATATGTGCATTTTTAACTCCGTTACACAAGACTATCAGAACTAATGCAAGACTAAACCAAGACTAAACCAGGACTAAACCAGGACTGAACCAGGACTGAACAGGACTAAACCAAAATGAAACCAGAACAAAACCAGGTCTAAAACAAGGTCACATCAATAAGAATGGAACATCTTACTTGTTCAGTAGTTTTCTCGGGAGAATCAGAGAGAGTAGGACTTAAGTAGGACGTAAGTTGGACTAAAGTAGGTCTAACCGCCGTGTGGACTAAATGTGGAATGTGGACTGCGTGTAGTGGAGACAGACACAGACTTCCAGGAAAAGGGCGGGTCATTGTTTCTCTAAAACTCCCCACTTCCCAGTCTTATATAACAGGATGAGATTAAACAGTGCAATAAATTAAGACGTGGTTTTATTTCTTTTATTTCTTTATTTATTTTACTTCTATTTCATGAACGATGTGGTCGTCACCGGCATTAAAATCAAACCGGTCCCGGAGGAGGAGAGGAGCCACCTGCGTGAAGTTTGTGCTTCGTTTGTTCTGTTTTTTGCTGCAAAAAGTTCCATTTGTTCTGCTTTAGTTTTTGAGATATTAACAATTCTTTTATAGGTCAAATTGGGGTCAGCCAGCCCCCCATCAAAAACTAAAGCAGCACAAAGGAAACTTTTTGCAGCACAAAACAGCACAAACGAAGCACAAACAATTGACACAATTTGGGGCAATTTTAGAGCATTTTTAAGCTTCGTGGGGGGCTGGCTGACCCCAATTTGACCTATAAAATTGTTAATCGTTAATATCTCAAAAACTAAAGCAGCACAAACAAAACTTTTTGCAGCACAGAACAGCACAAACGAAGCACAAACGATTGACACAGTTTTTGTGTAGGTGTGCGTTTGATGGGGGGCCAGCTTCATGCAGGTAGAGGAGCCCAGTGAGGAAGAGGTGCACTCGGTGGAGCAACAGGTCGCAGCTCATCTCCGGGGGAAGGGGATAGAACTCGACCTGGAGCACATCGAGGCCTGTCACCCACTGCCGACTGGGAGAGGAAGACCACCTGCCGTGATCATGCGTTTCATTAGTAGAAAAAACAAGAGTGCACTCTTAAAACAAGGCCGAAAATTGAGAGGATCCGACGAAAAACTCTGAAATTGCAAAAAAAAAGCGAGAATGCTTAAAAAGGAGCACAAGTGTTGGTGGTGAGGAACATAGAAGAACTGGAAAAATACTAACAGCACTCTATAAACACCAAATGCACAACACACAGATCAGAACCACAGACTCAGCCCAAGAAAGCAACAGCATGGAAAAACTACAAGGAATACTACATCAGAAACAAAAAGAACTGGACAGTTTTGCTATAGACGACCTAGACACCTTGCGGAAATTGACCCAGATGCAAATTTCTTCACAGGCTTTGTTAAAAACGGCACATATTTTGAACATGAACTCTTTAAAAGCAATGTAAATTTAGAAGGAAAACTATCAATAATACACTTCAATAGTAGAAGCATGCAAGCAAATGTTAGTCATATCACTGACTGAGGCCCTGTCCGCACGACAACGTTTTTTGGTGGAAACGGGGAAGTTTGTGTTCGTTTGGGCCTGTCGTCCACACTGCGCCGGCGTTTTTGGGGGGTGTAAACGGTGTTTTTTAAAAACGGCTTCCAGAGTGGAGAAGTCGGAGAACGCTGGGGGTCATGTTGTCGTGTGGGCGGCAAAAAACGACACTTTTGGGTAAACATGACATCACGTGACCAGTGACCAGAAGGTAACCTTGCGCATTCGGCCGGTAACGACCAGATAACAACAACCATGGTGGACAATGGAGTTGAGTTTGTTATGAGGACATTTCTAAGTTTATTTGCACTGTTGCGTCAAAACCTGTTGATCTACTATGCAGTGCAACCCCAGTGGAGACGCATGCACAATTACGCACGTCGTGGCCTGGCAGTACGCACGACACACGAGTGTTTGCCAATTCAAAGCTAAACACGTATTTTAAAACTGGAAAGATCCCATCAATGAAAAGGCAGATAGTGGACAATGAGGAGCCCATACCAATTTGAGTGTGTTGTGTGCTGTAAATAAAGAAATAGAGCAACCATTTCTTGTCTTTCTTATTGAATGAAAATTTACCTTTTACAAACAGACACATGTATGTATATTTCACACACAAATATATGAACGCATTTCTGTTTTCTTTACACAAATTCACACAACTATATAGCTGCCCGTTGGTGAGGGTCCCGGTTGTATATTCTCGCCGAAAAGCCAACATAATGTCCGAGTATGTTGAACATTCCCGTATTAAGATCCAAACAAGCATTTTGCCTAAATAACACGCCCAAGGTTAACGAGAGTTCTACTTGTTAATGTCTATCTAATAAAACGATAGCAAGTAATACTAACTATCGATTTATAGGCAAAAACTCTGCTCACGCAGCGCAAATCTTTGTTCTGTGGCGTCTGTCTATGTTAGGGACGGTCAACATTTTCACATTACCGGAGTGAGCCCCTGCTACATTGGTGGAGCAGGGGGACAAAATAAATTCGCATTTGTTGACGGTCCCTAAAGTACACGTGTTTGCTTGTTTAGGAAAGAGAAAGGACTTTCTGCGCATGTGCTCTTTGTAGTCTTGCGTTTCCGGCGGCTCTGGCTCTTTCCTGTTTACAGCGCCACTTATCGGTGTGACATATGTACTACATCGTTTTCACTCAGCGCTCCGTGTTCACCTGGACGCGAATATTTACTGATCCAAGACGTGTGTGGACGCGTATTTTTTCCAACCCGCATTAAAAAAAAAAAAACAGGAACGTTGTCGTGCAGACAGGGCCTTAAACAATTTACCCATCCATTCAGTATTATTGCAATAACTGAAACATGGATTAGTGAAAACACAGACACCTACTTTGATATTGATGATTATAAAATGATAAGTAAGAATAGACCAAACAAAACAGGAGGAGGGGTTGCTCTACACATTCATACTTCACTAGAATATGTTTTATTATTAAATATGACTGTTGCCATAGATGATGTTATGGAATGCTTAATAATAGAAATTCAAACAGAAAAAAGTAAAAATATAATTGTAAGTGTGGTATATCGTTCACCGAGCACAAGTGTTGAAATTTTTATTGAATGGATGGAGAAATTGTTTTCTGCTGTCAAACAAAAAAACCTGTATGTTTGTGGAGATTACAACCTTGATTTACTAAAGCCAAAAAAGCAAAAAAGTATTGATGATTTTCTAAATACAATGTCACTGTACCCAACAATAACCAAACCCAGTAGAGTAACATCACACAGTGCCACAATAATTGATAATATCTTTACAAACAACATGGAAACAGGGACGTGCACAGGGGGGCTGCTCATGTTGCCCGGGCAACTGCCCCTGTGCCCTCCTGGACTGACGCTGCCCTTCCGAGTCGAAAAAAAATAAATAAATAAATAATAATAATAATAATAATAAATTTAATTCATAGTATTTATATAGCGCCGTTCATGACACCCAAAGTGCTTTACAGTTCATTGTTCATTCACTCCACACTTGGTGGTGGTAAGCTACTTTCTGTAGCCACAGCTGCCCTGGGGCAGACTGACGGAAGCGAGGCTGCCAATCTGCACCATCGGCCCCTCCGACCACCTCCAACACTCACGTACACACCACTTTCATACTAGGCAATGTGGGTAAAGTGTCTTGCCTAAGGACACAACAACAGTTTTTCTTTGCAACTGGCGCCCCACTGTGGCACCTGGAATTCCCAGTGTCTCCATCCAAGTCCTGACCAGGTCCTGCTGAGCTTCTGAGATCTGACGGGATCAGGCTTTGACAGGCAGGTATGGCCACGATAATAATAATAATAATAATAATAATAATAATAATAATAATAATAATAATAATAATAATAATAATAATAATAATAATAATAATAATAATAACTGAGAGTGAAAGTAAAAGGGGAAGTGGGATGTCCGCGAGCCGGACCAGTTCATGAGCAGCCCATCCGACTACGACCTCAGATCAGACGAGACTACCCACTGAATTTAAGCATATTACTAAGTGGAGGAAAAGAAACTAACCAGGATTCCCTCAGAAGTGGCGAGCAAAGAGGGAAGAGCCCAGCGCCGAATCCCCGTCCGAGGGGCGGGCGCGTCCAGAAGTCCGCTTGCTCGGTGTTGATCGGGGGCCTGAGTCCTTCTGATAGAGGCTCAGCCCGTGGACGGTGTGAGGACGGGACGGCTGCCCGGTGAAGTTGGCACGCAGCCGGGGCAGCGCCTCCCGCACGGACTTCACCGCTTCCCGGGGCTGTGGGATCAGTGCCCGCTGCTGGTACACGTAACCGGCACCTGACCCAAGCCTGCACGTGGAAAGATTGTTGCGGTTGTCTGAACGTTGTCGTAAAAGGTGAGATTGAGATGTATAACAAATGATCACCATGAAGGTTTATGAATTGAATAAAAATGTTCATAAATGTTCAGTTTGCCACGTTTAGCCTAAATAATCAGACAGCTAGCTAACTCACAGACAAGCAACCCATTATTTAAACAGACTGCTAATTTTGTGGTAGGCAAACTAAGGGGAGCACATCACTGCAGGGTTGGCTAAGAAAAAGCCAACCAGGAGGTGAGACAGGGACATTGTGATAAAGATGAGATGATACTGTGTGTAGGCTAATTGATTAATTAATCAAACTCATATTGTAGCCTACTACAGACGCTCCTCAACCTACGAACGAGTTACGTTCCGAACGGCCGTTCGTTTGTTGAATTTGTTCGTAAGTCGTTATAGGGCATTTTTTAGAAGGGAATGTACGGTATGTTTAAGGCTTGTATAAGTAAATACCATGAAGTTTCTCCATCTCTTCGATGAGTTTCCCTCTCTTCTTGCATATGATGGTGGATTGCATACCCGCTGCACTTTTCACATGCTCCAAAATGCGGTCCTTTTGTTTATATATCGTACTGATTGTCGAACGGTTCACGTTGTACGCGTGTGCCACATTCACCATCTTCTCAGCAGCATCAAGTTTCTTTATTATCGCCACCTTCTTTTCAAATGAGATGGCTTGCCGTTTTTTTCACATTTCCACTAGAAGCTTTTCGCTTTTCACCAACCATATTGGATTGCATGCAAGATAAAACAACAAAGTTCGTAACACTGCAAGTACGTCTGAACACTTCAACTGAGTGGGCGTGATGCTTGGGGGATGCTGGGCACACGATCGCAGCGCCCTGCCTGTGCGTCAGCGGCGGAAATACGCACTACGTACTGTGCGTCAGCAGCGGAAATACGCACTACGTACTGTGCGTCAGCGGCGGAAATACGCACTACGTACTGTACTCAGAAGTCGGAATAGGCGCTAAATACAAAAACTCATTTGTGTCCATGTACAGCGCTTTTGCCCAAACATTTTACTTTTTTTTTTTTTTTTTCGACCCAGTTCGTAACTCCGAATGTTTCGTAAGTCGAACGTTCGTATGTAGAGGAGCGTCTGTACTGGTAATTTTTCATAATTACATTAAAGACAAGCCTCCTCCAGCTTCATATCGCCTGTGATTGGTTATATGGGGGTTGGTTTGCCCTTTCTTCAGGTCAGAGCAACTGCCCCTCAAAATTCCTGTGCACGTCCCTGGTTGAGATGGATGCTGTAAATGAACAAATGTGTGAAATTAAACAAATTATGGTGAGTTTTATGGAACAAAGGCCCACACTGTCACAGCCGCTCCCTCACAAACAGAAATGGACTTGTGACATCTCAGAGGCGGCGCGGAATCATCCAGGAGTGAAGAAAAGGTGAGCTCCAAGAATGTCCTCTCAGGGCGCAGTCATAACTTTTACCCTCTGGATGGCGGTATTGAGCTCCTGATTGGGAACTGCCTATCTGTCCTGTCAATCAATATTTCATTATTTTGCACCGTTTTCTCCTTACGACCTCGTGTGTGTAGCTGGGATATTTTTGTATTTCTATATTTTATTTTTACTTGTACAAATACATTTCAGGATCTGCTTCACTTCATTCCTCACCTGTGCCCTTTTTGGGGCTATGTAAAAAACAAAAAAAACAAAAAAACCCAAGTTTTTTCAAGATTTTATTGTCATTGCACAAGAAAGAACAACGAAAGTGCGTTTGGAGCATCCACATACGTAGTTGTAAAGTGCGAAATAGTAAAGTGCAAACCCAGTGAAATAAATACCCCTCAATAACGATAAAAGAAGAAATTCAATTTGTCAGCTGGACAAAGTTTGTTTGGTCGAAAACGTTTCGCCGCTCATCCGAGAGGCTTCGTCAGTTCTGGGGGGTTAAAGAGGCTATTTTTGTCAAAAAAGAGAATCCTTCTTTAAACAGAAATGGTGGAGTCAGACATAATTTGTCTCCCATCTATAATTCCATTCTTAAACCTAAATCAAAACAAACAAAAGAAAAAACAATAGGGCTAGCCAGGTCAGGGCCAGAGGTGTGAAAAACAGTCGTGGAGGGATGAATAGGTATGCTAAACTAGACGCCAGAAACAAAAGACAGAAACAAATAGGCGAGATAGTTTCGGGAAAACTGCAGTGTAGTTAGCTCCTCCCTGCAGCGAGATATAAGCAGTGTCTAACCAGCACTCTAACCAGAACTGACGAAGCCTCTCGGATGAGCGGCGAAACGTTTTCGACCAAACAAACTTTGTCCAGTTGACAAATTGAATTTCTTCTTTTATCATGGATTCTACCTGGACGACTGACGGACTCTTCACACCCCTCAATAACCTCTAAATAACCCCAGTGTAAACATTTGTAAACATTTGACGTCAGTACAGCAGTATTGGCAGCAGCATCAGGGCATGTCATTAATATTATCATTAAAGTGCATTAGAGCAGGCCCGTTCAGATACATGAGAATAGTGACATTATGCAGCAATGCAAAAACCAGTTAAGAACTACTGATTGGCGAGTGTGGTTATTGTCCATGGGAGGGGGTAGAAAGGGGTGGGGGGCAATATTCAGTAGCCTCACAGCTTGTGGGTACAGGCTGTTGTCCAGTCTGTGTGTTCTGGCCTTTATCAGACCCTCCAGGACTTCGCGATGTTGCGATTTGCAACTTCAAAGCAACTTCAGCCAATCCCTGTGAATTCAGGGCGGTGTTGCAATTTTGACCAATCACCGCAACCTTCCTGCAATTTTTACCAATTTTTACCAATCATCTGCGACGTATTGAACTCACGTCGACCAACTTCCTTCTGCCTTACTTCCGTGTGACGAAACGAAACTGCGGCCGTGTCCCTAGCCGTTTTCCAATCCAGCGACTGCACGCTTGTGAGTGTGGTCTCGGTCTGCAGTCGAAACGGAGCATACTCGCTCTGTCCTTAGTGCACTACGTTTCTCGCATGTCTGTCTGCGAAATGGAACAGGTCCCGCCTCAGCTCAATGAGCCGGGTGGTCTGCTCCTTGTTCCCTAAAGACACAAATATTATTCTATTGCAACTAGTAATACTTGGAATTGGGACATGGCCAATGTTCCCCCTAATTTTTAATGTGTCTGAGCAAACACACACTACAGTAACTCCACATCCGAAATGCACCCCCCCCCCCCCCGCGCGGCTCGCACTTTGCAGATATAAAAAAATGACCCCGCGGCTGAATAAAAAGCAGAGATCAGCTAAAAGCTCTTTCATCCCTGATTTACAGTGCGCTGCATAAGTTTTCTTGAGCGCTGAGAATGTGCGAGCAGTGCACAGCTTAGAGTAAACGCTGGACATGGCGACACTGTAGAATATCCAGCATTACAACAGCAAAGGAAATATAGAAGTGTAAGGGGAAAAAGCAGGTGAACGGTAATACAGGTGCCGTGATCTATGCCGTTACGGCTACCGTCACACATGTTTAGCGTAGTTTATGAAGAGTTTCATGTAGCATAGTTGTGGGTGAGGTGAACCAGTACGTATATTTTATAGTGACGGCGCAACTCTCACATGTGGATGTCGCTGGTGAGTCGGTCTTGTAGTCATATATCCTCCAGCGCTGTGCATGCTGGGGCTTTTAAGTGTGCGAAGCGTGCATGTTTGCACGCTTGGTCCACGCCCCGATTTCCATGGAAACGACTGCGCTGTTCAGAGCGCATCTTAACTGTGCAGGGGACAAAAACCAAATGGAACGGCGGTTGTCGCGCCGGATTTAATGCACATCCCCCTCCAAGGATGCTCAGAACCGTGCAGTCGCTGAATTGGAAAACGGCTCCTAGTTCGGAGCGTGGTTTGAAGGCGGCTCAGACTGCAGTCAAGGCGGTGCACACTTGCTCAGCCCTGAGTGCACTCCGCGGACCGCATGGCCGTCTGCGAAATGCGACAGGTCTCGCAACTACGGGAAGCAGCCGCCGGCTCCATTTTCTCCCGTAGAAGAAGTAGCGCGCGGTGCATGCTGGGATATATGAGTGTGTGAAGCGTGCTTTTTCACGCGCTTGGTCCACGCCCCAATTTCCATGGAAATGACTGCGGTCTTCAGACCGCGTGTTAACTGCGCATGGGACAAAAAAGAAATGACGCACATGCCCTTCAAACCACGCTCCGAACTGTGCGCTCTGGGAATTGGGACACGGCTTCTAATGGCAAAGAAACATGTCTGCGGCGCCATTTGCCCACAAAAATAACAGCAAAAGACCGAGCAAAACAGTTCCCCTCCTAGTAGTAATTTATTTTCGATGTTGGTAAGGTTGTTTTAGGACCATATCTGTGATCTCTGTGTCTTTGTATTATTCTTTGTCAGTAATAACTCAGTATTCAAAATATTACTCAATTTTAATTACAAAAAGGGAAAACCGCAACTATTTATCGCAACTTTCACTTCCTCCCGCAACAAAATCGCAACAAAAACCTTAAAAGCACCGCAACTTTCATTGCAACTTTTTGGAAAAGCTCATGCAAATTCAGGCATTTTAGCCCCTAACAATCACAAAAAATGACCGTGAAATCCTGGGGGGTCTGCTTTATGGCCCTGTACCTTCTCCCTGAGGGCAGCAGTTGAAAGAGGTGGTGTGCAGGGTGGTGCTGGTCCCGAGGGATGTTGCGCACTCTACTCAAACAGCGAGTGGAGTAAATGGTGCTGATCTCTGGGAGAGTCGTCCCAATGAATTTTCTTAGTGGCTGTAACGTTAACTCCTAAATAAAACATCGAGACATCCTTTGTTTTTACATTGTGTTAACATTAAGTGCTTGTGCTGTTTTCTACTCACCTTCATGTTTTTAGGAGTGGCTCAAGACACTCCTGTTTAGCTTGGCCTTTGATTGAATTTGTTTGTCTGTTTCTTTGTTCTTTCGTTTGTTCTTTCATTTGTTCATTTTTTTTTTCCTTCTTGATTGTTGGTGGCACGGTGGCTGAGTGGCTAGCACTCATGCTTCACAGCAGGAAGGTTCAGGTCGCCCGGGCCTTTCTGTGTGGAGTTTGCATGTTCTCCCCGTGTCTGGGTGGGTTTCCTCCGGGCACTCCGGATTCCCCCATCAACCCAAACATGCTCCAGGTAAAATCCTCCAGCTGAGGTCCTGACCAAGACTAAGGCTGCGTTTATACGGCGACGATCAAAACAGAAGACGCAAAAGTGGCGTCTCGTCTTCAATTTTTTATCCGCGTTTAGACGAGCATTCTCAACAGGAAATGTTTGTTTATACGAAGACGCGAAAGTGGGCGAATTCGATTGAATATGCATGCCAGGCCGCTAGGTGGCACTGTGATAGAGCGGCGGCATGTCGGCGAGCATGCGCAAAATTTTCATTTTCTAATAGTTTATTTTACCCGTCTCTGTTCACCTATGGGGTCCGTATACATTTTATACAATTGTTGAAATGACTCTTGTATGTTGACTAGAGCTGCTAACGCAACTTGAACATCCGCGGTATCAAGGTAGTCAGACATGTTTGTTATTGTTTTGACCGGTTTGGCGCATCCAGTGTGACGTCAGGTGTATGCGATGTGAACATGTTTTGCTCTTCTTGCCGTTTAGACGGAGACACGACCCGGGCCGTCTACAGAACTCCACACTCTGCAAGGAGACTTCAGATTTTTGCGGTTTCAGAGCCCGAGGGCACCGCCGCCGTGTAAACGAAAGACACTTCCGATAGAATATTTTGTCATTTTCAATCGCAATCGTCCTCGTCTAAACGGCCCCTAAACAACAAAATCATGGAGATGGTCCCCGGGTCAAATGCAGAAAACGATTTCTCCTGTGTGAGATCAATAATTCAAGATTTTTTTTTTTTCAAGATTGTTTATTTGTCATATGCAGGATCAACACAAATTCAACAATGTAATGAAATGTTTAGGAACATGTTTTGCTCTTCTTGCCGTTTAGACGGAGACACGACCCGGGCCGTCTACAGAACTCCACACTCTGCAAGGAGACTTCAGATTTTTGCGGTTTCAGAGCCCGAGGGCACCGCCGCCGTGTAAACGAAAGACACTTCCGATAGAATATTTTGTCATTTTCAATCGCAATCGTCCTCGTCTAAACGGCCCCTAAACAACAAAATCATGGAGATGGTCCCCGGGTCAAATGCAGAAAACGATTTCTCCTGTGTGAGATCAATAATTCAAGATTTTTTTTTTTTCAAGATTGTTTATTTGTCATATGCAGGATCAACACAAATTCAACAATGTAATGAAATGTTTAGGATCAGAGGAACCGCTGACTCGCTAAGATAGTCAGAAGTACTAATAACTGCAGTAATAGTACATGGTAAAAAGTGTTGCAAAAGTGCAGGGGAAGAAGTAAACAATATAATAAAAAATATGATATAAAAATACAAAGTACAAAGGTGCAGGTAGGGTTAAATTTGGTGTAAGTATTTCACAGAGATTATTCTCAATGGGACTTTCCTGGTTAAATAAAGGTTAAATAAATAAATAAAAAATTAAAAAATGCACAAGATAAAAAGGTAAAAAGTCAATCTTCTAATCCTTAATCACTGTAAGGCGCTTGTTACATATTTGTATGAAAAGCGCTTTATAAATAATTGATTGTTTGACCTTTGACATGAAGATGAAATACTTTATTTGGGACACTTTCCACAATTCAAGTGGGGGGCGCGCTCATCGTGCTCAAATCCGTGATAGCGCAGCGTGACCGGCGCGAGACCGCGCGTCCGGGGCTGCGAGCACGAGACCCGTGCCCAAACCATGCCTCCTCTAGACCAGGTCTAAACCAGGATTAAACCAGCGCGTGCGGCTCTTTGCCTGGTTTCGTGCGGCTCTTGTGTTCGTTCATGTCGAGATTTGATGTGCTCGGACTGCGTGTCCCGAGGAGGAGGCACACAGTCCGAAAAGACCAAAGGCGGTGGTTTAATCCTGGTCTAGACCTGGTCCAGTCTTGGTCCAGTCCAGGCTTAGACCTTGTTTAGACCTTGTTTAGACCTGGTTTAGACCTGGTTTAGTCCACGTTTAGTCCTGGTCTAGTTCCAGTTTGGTCCCCCCCATCTATAACATCAATCGGCAAAGGTCTCTTAGCCAATCAGGACGCAGAACACAATGTTATACTATAGAAAAAAAAAATTTACACTATAAAAAAAAATTGAAATTGAAAAAAAAAAAGAAAGAAAAAGAAAAAATCAGGAGTCAAAACACGTTTTGAAAATCAGTCTGTATAAAATGTGATCTCAGAATTAAAAATAAATCAATATCGGTATCGGCCGACATCAGCAACATCAATATCGGTATCGGCTAAATGTTTCACATCGGTGCACCCCTAATTATATTTTGACCCTTTGTGTTTTCAAATATTGTCACAATAATTTCCCTTGTGGATCAATACATTTTGTTTAAGTCTATTCCGACAGCTGTGAGGTGTTTCGTGTCACTTGGAGCACACTGTCACACTTATGTTTGTCCTGTTCCTGAATGTTCAGTTTGGACTCATACCTTGGGTGATTTTTTTTATTTGTTTTTATTCTTTTATTTAATAGGGACAGTGCATATTAATGAACACCGACAACATTTCAGTGTAAATACTCCAGATTATTGCAAAAATGCTCATTTCTATCTGTCGTCCCCGGGCAGGTGACGTCACAGCAAAAACAACAAAAACAAAGTGACAGCAGCAGCAGTTAAACATTAAAAGTGTCACAGTCTGGTTTTCCTTTAGTCGCTGTTTCAAGTGTGATTTAAAGTGTCCAGTGTTGGAGTCTCTCTTATTGATGATGGGAGAAAGTTCTAGAACTTTCTCCCATCATCAATAAGAGAGACACTTTGTCCCAATGTAGAGCGTCTGCGTGGACCTCACAGTTCCCCCGGGGTCTGCGTGGACCTCACAGTTCCCCCGGGGTCTGCGTGGACCTCACAGTTCCCCCAGGGGTTCCCCCAGGGGTTCCCCCAGGGTCTGCGTGGACCTCACAGTTCCCCCGGGGTCTGCGTGGACCTCACAGTTCCCCGGGGTCTGCGTGGACCTCACAGTTCCCCCGGGGTCCAACCCCGGGGTCCAAGCTGCTTCTTCAGTTCTGGTCAGATGCTGGTGGACACTGTTTATATCTCGCTGCAGGGAGGAGCTAACTACAAAGAAATGACTATGAAACTATCACACCTACTTATTTTCAGTTTCTGTTAGTTACGTAAGCCTATTAAATATTTAATAGCCTTTTAAATATTGAATAGGCTTACGTAACGGTATGTTTATTTGACAGGGACAATGTACAGGAGCATTAGTCACAAAAAATGAAAAGATGCTTTTGTAATGATGTAATGCTAACTTAAAGTTGAGACACGAACAGGTTAAGACTGAGTTATTGCAATGGAATGCATATGACATGAGTTACACTTTGTACCAGACTTTAGATCTCGGAGCTCATTTCCATCTGCCGTCCCTGAGACAAACAACATCACAAACAATGAACAGAAAGCATAAAAACAATTCAGAATATTTACAGTGACAGTGATGTATCAAATTTGGTGTGGCTATACCAAAGATTTTGCCGGACGTCCTATTGGCGAGGAGAGATGTTTGGCCTGTTGCCATGGCAACACGATGAGGCATGGCATGTGGGCATCATTGACTTTTTTCATTGACAACATGCCACAAATATGTGTACCAAATCTTGTATGACGAGTGCAACCTCATCGATTACTTAGCGCTTTGCGCTCTGGTTTTGTGGGCGCACATGACATCATGCACGCATGTGCATGATGCATGATGCATGATGTTTTGGGGTGAACAATTTTAATTTGGCCGCTATCGTGGCCACGGGAGCATGTCAGATGTCGCGCACAGGGATCCAAATAGCGCTCAGGGAGTTAGTGTGTTTGCTCAGACACATTAAAAATTAGGGGGAACATTGCGTCTGTCACTTGCTTGTTTCCATGGATATGTCGTTCCTCTGCCTGGAATGTTCCACAGTGCGACATTAAACAGCTCTACTTTACATTTATTCAATCACAGATGGTTTTATAGCTGAAAAATACCTTTAAAAAACAGGCATTCTGACTGTGATTGGGGTCGCCGCTCCACAGATCTGACCTGGAACTTGGTCTGGTTTGGTCTGCATGAAAATAGAAAGGTTTAATGCCATACCGTGGAACATTCCAGACAAAGCAATAACATCAATGAATAAGTTATCGATTCTCTTACTCAGCGCTTCTGGAAGTCTCTCCGTGAGCCAATCATTTATAGCCTCACACGGCGAGCTATTTTTAGAAGAGCTAAAAATAACTCCGGCTCCGTACTTCCTCCACTTCCCCCTTCCCTCACACCGTCACCTTGGAAAACTGTGCCAGATGCCCTTCTGAGACTCTACTGTGTCAATAAAAAAGCTGAATTTCCACTTAGCGTATCTCTGGATACAGATAACTCCAGATTAGATACAGATAATATCCAAATGAGTGTGTTGTAGTTTGGCCACAGGTGCATTGTGGTCCGTGTAGTTCCGGCTGAAGCAGAGGTTGCATCAGCGCGAGTGAAATGAGGCAAATTTCCTTCATTCTTTTACGCTGAGGTAAGCAGAATGCAAGATGAGATAACGTGAAACTGGCATTACAAATGAACCGTGATAGAGAGATAGAGATTAGCTGTGTCATTAAAGATGCACTGTGTAACTTTTCTGGTGGCTTGTCTCCATGGAGATGTCATTGCTTTGTCCTGGATGTTCCTCAGTAATAATAATAATAAACAATAAACATTTTATTTATAAAGCGCTTTTTAAGACACTCAAAGACGCTGTACAGCAGGTAAAATCAGTAATAAAATAAGTAATAAAACAATAAACAATCCGACAAACATTGAGGAGCCGTGCGTTTGGCAGTTTTAACTCCTCTTCACTCTGACCCACGACTGCACACCGTCACACAGCTCCAACCTCTTCATCGAGTTTGCAGATGACACGACTGTGTCTGGTCACATCAGCGACAACGGTGAGACTCACTACAGGAGCGAGGTGAGCCGCCTGGTCAAGTGGTGCAGTAACAACAACCTCTCCCTGAAGGACAAAGGAGATTGTTGTAGACTTCAGGAGAGCAAAGGCACTGAC
The DNA here is from genome assembly GCA_036785185.1 of Paratrypauchen microcephalus. NCBI lineage: Eukaryota > Metazoa > Chordata > Actinopteri > Gobiiformes > Gobiidae > Paratrypauchen > Paratrypauchen microcephalus. Next base: position 3,624,762 of record JAVJIX010000084.1, on the reverse strand, counting down.
ACTGCTGCTTAAATGACACTTAAATGATACTATTGCTTAAATGACACTGACACTGCTGCTTAAATGACACTGACACTGCTGCTTAAATGACACTGACACTGCTGCTTAAATGACACTGACACTGCTACTTAAATGACACTGACACTGCTGCTTAAATTACACTGACACTGCTGCTTAAATGACACTGACACTGCTACTTAAATGACACTGACACTGCTGCTTAAATGACACTGACACTGTTGCTTAAATGACACTGACATTGCTACTTAAATGACACTGACACTGCTGCTTAAATGACACTGACACTGCTGCTTAAATTACACTGACACTGCTGCTTAAATTACACTTAAATGACACTGACACTGCTGCTTAAATGACACATTTGAGCTTTATTCTGCTCCACATTGTGTGTTTTACTTATTTGTATTATACACAAGCCTTTTGTACTTTTACTACAGGTATATGTGATGTTTTAGTCCTGGTGTTTATTGTCTTGTTTATCACATGTTTTATGTTCACTGTGGGCCTAGGGGGCGCTGCAATTTCAAATCCTGTGTGTGCGACCTGTACATATGTTTTTTGACAATAACGCTGACTTTGAACTTTGGACTTTGATCTTGATGAATAATGATAAAGATCTCAGAGGTGCGCTCCAGGAAACAGTGAAATCGTGGGATTCCCGTGGGTGGGGCGAAGAGCGCGTTTTTTTGTGAATGAGGCGTGTCGTGGCGCTGAGTTTATAAACAGAGAGCGCGTGGGGAGAGGCACAGAGGGCACGCGACCATGACCTCCGGAGCGCGCGTCATACAGACTTTTGTGCTGGGCGCGTGCGTTGCCGCGGCGGCCGCGCGCTGTTTGGGCGCGGAACAGATGAAGGTGCGCGTGGACAGGTTTCAAGCGCGCCATCAGGTGCACGCGCTCAATCATACAGAGCGCGAACTCACGTGCGCACAGCTGGTCGAGCACGCGCAGCAGCAGCCTCAACATCTGGACATGCGCGCGCTTTCCCCGTGGACGTACAGGTGCGTAAAAGTACATCTCATTCCTCTAAAACAGGCATGTCCAAACTATGGCCCGTGGGCCAAATGCGGTCCTCAGACAAAATTTTTCTTGGCCCTCAGGCTTCCAGGTGAATTGGCCCAAATGACCTTGAGCAGAACTTTTGACTGCAAGTTTTTAAAAAATCTACCTTGATAAGATAATATTTAATATTTATTGTGTGGTTTTGAGGATCTTAGCATGAATAAAGGACTGTGTGGTGTGTTAAACATGCAGATATTTCAATTGAGCATCAGTCTATAGCCCTCGATCGGCCCTCTGATTTGTCTGTGTTTACATATGTGGCCCTTGATGAAAAAGGTTTAGACACCCCTGTTCTACAATAAAGTTTAACACAGGTGATTTGTCTTGTAATTCTGTCAGTTTTGGGTCTAGTCCCTGATTTACTGACTAGACTTAAATTTCACAGGAAAGGGAGAGGAGAAATTTAAAGGAGAATTAACATTTTTGACAATCTGAGTTGTTTTCTCACCCATAGCACTTTGGTGTCATTTGAAACATTTCCAGAGATGTTTTAGATTAGCGATCTCCGTAACGTGAGTTCTTGGGGCACATGTTTGCGGTCTCCAAATAACATAAACTTTAGCACTTTTCAAATCATAGAAGCTCAATGTCTACCACCAGATACCACCATTGTAACATTCTGCAGAAATACAAATTAATGACTTGGGACAATTTAAAAATATCTGTCTAATGTACAAGATTAAACATGGCTTGGCTCCCCCTTCGCTGAATGACTTTGTTAGTTTTCGATCTAGTGAGGGCAGAGTGACCAGAGGAGCAGAGACCAGAGGAGCAGTGAGGGAAGACTGCATTATTCCTCACAGAAAAACTGGATTTGGTCAGTCTGTTTTCTCCGTCAGAGTGTCCCATCAGTGGAACTCCATCTCCCTCATTCTCTGCTTTTAAAAAGAATGCTTAAAGTGGCTTTTAGAAACACAAATGTGTGACCACTAAAACTTTTATTGTATTTCTGTAATGTTATTGTACATTTGTGTCATTTTTAATGTGTAACTTTTTAAGTGGAGCTACAATGAAAGACTACAATGAAATTACTATGAAACTATCCCACCTACTTGTTTTCAGCTTCTGTTAGTTGAGCTTATTCAGTATGCAGTGAGAGTGTGGGGTCTTGTTAGCATAGCATGCCTGCAGCTAGTTTTGTCCATTTGACAAATTGAATTTCTCCTTTTCCTTTAATAATGATAATGTTTGTATTTCTGTGGTTGTGACCCTGGACCGAACCGCAGGAGCCACACGTTCTGACTGTTTTGACTGTTTTATTTTGCAGACTGAACCGGGACCAGCGGCGTTTCCCTCGCGACATCTCGGAGGCGCGCTGCGTGTGCCACGGCTGTATCCTGCAGCGCGCGCACGAGGAGCGGCCGCACGAGGAGCACGCGTACACCTCCGTCCCCGTGTACGCGCACATGCTCGTCCTGTACAAGACCCGCTGCGCGCGACAGCCGAACAAGTACCGGCTCACCAAGAGGATGCTGCGCGTGCCCGTGGGCTGCACCTGCGCTGTGCCCAAATATACCTGAGACCACCGGGAAACCAACCTGGGGTAGTCCTGGTTTAGTCCTGGTTTAGTCCTGGTTCAATCCTGGGTTAGTCCTGGTTTAGTCCTGGTTTAGTCCTGGCTGAGTTCTGGTTCAGTCCTGGGTTAGTCCTGGTTTAGTCCTGGTTTAGTCCTGGTTTAGTCCTGGGGTAGTCCTGGTTTAGTCCTGGTTTAGTCCTGGGGTAGTCCTGGTTCAGTCCTGCCACTGAGAAGATCCTTGTGGCTTTAACTGTAATTATATTAAATACAGATGAAGTGTCCAAGGTGGAACGGAGGCAGAGTCCTGGTTTAGTCCTGGTTTAGATCTGCTCCTTCTAATTTGCACAAAACAAGTATTAAGTCTGTATTTATATTGTTAAAGTGGAACTAAACACTAATCAAGTTATTTTGTTCCTACTTAACTGTGTAAATGTTTCAAGAGCATTACTGTTATTCTGGTGAAAACAATTAAATCTAAAGTTTCTGCTGCAGTCAGTGACTGCTGTGATTTCCAGTACTATGTGACATCACACATGACTGTCCTGATCACAGCCAGGTGCTTGTATCAGAAAGGGAAGAGGCAAAGGGGCAGAGTTTGAAATGTGGTTTTGTTTGACTGTTTGACCAATCACAGTGTTCCTTAGTCCTCCAGACCCCGCCCCCCCTTAGTCCACCAGGCCCCACCCCTCCTCCCCCTTTAGTCTTCCAGGCCCCGCCCCTTTAGTCCTCCAGGCCTTGCCCCCTTTAGTCCTCCAGACCCCACCCCCCTTTAGTCCTCCAGACCCCACCCCTCCTCCCCCTTTAGTCCTCCAGACCCCACCCCCTTTAATCCTCCAGACCCCGCCCCCCTTTAGTCTTCCAGACCCCACCCCCTTTAGTCCTCCAGACCCCACCTTTCCTCCCCCTTTAGTCCTCCAGGCCCTGCCCCCTTTAGTCCTCCAGACCCCACCCCCCTTTAGTCTTCCAGACCCCACCCCCTTTAGTCCTCCAGACCCCGCCCCTCCTCCGCCCTCCCCCTTTTTCCTCAAATGGGCGGTGCTTAAACTTGTATTTGCACTTATTGATTACATTACTTTGCAGACCCCCCAGGATTTCGCGGGCATTTTTTGTGATTGTTTCGGGCTAAAATGCCTGAATTTGCGGGAGCTTTTCCAAAAAGTTGCGATGAAAGTTGCGGTGCTTTTAAGGTTTTTGTTGCGATTTTGTTGCGGGAGGAAGTGAAAGTTGCGATAAATAGTTGCGATTTTCGCTTTTTGTAATTAAAATTGAATAATATTTTGAATACTGAGTTATTACTGACAAAGAATAATACAAAGACACAGAGATCACAGATATGGTCCTAAAACAACCTTACCAACATCGAAAATAAATTACTACTAGGAGGGGAACTGTTTCGCTCGGTCCTTTGCTGTTATTTTTGTGGGCAGGTGGCGCCGCAGACATGTTTCTTTGCCATTAGAAGCCGTGTCTCAATTCCCAGAGTGCGCGGCTCGGAGCGTGGCCCGAAGGGCATGTGCGTCACACATTTCGACAGAACACCGGCGTGACGACTGCTGTCCCACTTCTTTTTTGTCCCATGTTAACACGCGGTCCGAAGACCGCAGTCGTTAAGCGGTCCGCGGACTGCAGTCGGGGCTGAGCAAGTGTGCACCGCCTTGACTGCAGTCTGAGCCCCCTTCGGGCCGCGCTCCGAGCTGTGCGCTCTGGGAACTGGGACACGGCCGCAGTTTCATTTTGTCACACGGAAGTAAAGCAGAATGTTGCGGCTTCCAAACTCAAACCTTTTAGCCGCCGAGAATATGAGGTTGGGTCCTATGGCTCGCAGATTTGTGACGCGCAAAGAGGAGGCTATGGCGACAGATACGCTGAGATCCAGATATGCGTTTTGTGCATTTATCACAAAAAGAGCGCACACAGCTATGACAGCGCAGCAGGATGAAATGGAACTCATGAAAACCAGCAGGATGAACAGATTAACGTGAAAGATGAATGAATGGTTTGCGGTCAAAAAAAAATACGGCTACACCCCAACCCTGACTCTCTCCTCTGTGTGACAGGTGAGCGCGCGCTTTTACACGCACACACTTCCGTACGTGCACACACCCACACTCACGTGACCCACCGCCTCTGCCGCACACACACACACAAACGCACCGTGCACCTCATCTCAGTTATGTCTCCTACACAGAAGGAAGTTGGTCGGCGTTCAATACGTCGCCGATGATTGGTCAAAATTGGTCAAAATTGCGAAAAAGTTGCGGTGATTGGTCAAAATTGCAACACCGCCCTGAATTCACGGGGATTGGCTGAAGTTGCGTTGAAGTTGCAAATCGCAACATCGCGAATTCCTAGAGGGTCTGACTTTGATGTATTGTTTTTATTATTTTCAAAAAAAAAAAGTTTAATTCTCACTTTAAGCAGAGGTGGGTGGAGTAGCAAAACATACAGGTCAGATCTGTGGAGAGGCGACCCCGCTCACAGTCAGAATGTCTGTTTTCCTAGGTGTTTTTGAGCTCTAAAACCACCTGGAATTGAATAAATGTAAAGTACAGCTGTTTAATGTCACACCATGGAACATTCCAGGCAGAGCAGTGACGTATCCATAGAAACAAGCAGGTTATAGACCCCCAATCAAAAAGTTACACAGTGCAGCTTTTTGGACATAACATCTGATTTATTTATAATTTTAAGTTAATATAATTGGAAAGACTAAACTTTAAATAAGTCACAAAATCAGGTGTTTTCGAAGGACAGACACAAAAATGAGACAAAATCAAATCTGAAGAAAAAACTAAATTGTATTCAAATAAGAGTACTGCTACTTCAATAAAAGATCACTAAAGCAGGAGTAAAAACGCTGCGGGAAAAGTACTGTGAAAAGTAAAAAAAATTTGGGAAAGTTACTGCACCACCCACCTCTGCATGCGAGTGATTTCTGCAGTCTGCCTGCCTCTCCAGAGTCGCACCTTGTGATGTCAGGGACTGCGGATGGAAATTAGCTTTGTAGCTATACTCTGGTGCAGAACATCTCTGTCTTTGTACATAATGGCTCTGTACATTGTCCCTTCAAATAAAGATTAAACTAAATTAAACTAAACTCATTAGGTGGCGGTAAACCCAGTAAATATGTGAATAATACAAACGCTGTACTGTTCTGTAGGAGCCGTGTTTGTTTGAGTGTGGCGACCTCTGCTGGCCACATGACGAAACTGTCACAATGTTTTGAAAATATGAATTCCTGTTGTCTATTTTGGTTGGTGATAATAAAATTGTGAAACGTGAGTCAGTATAGTCACATTTTCTTTGTGTTTTGGTCGTTTTTAAGCAGATTCTTTTTGTATTTTACCTCAACAAATTACAATGTTTGCCTCTTTTTACTGTTGGCAGGGATCAAATTGGTCCAAAATAAGGACACCTGGGACATTTCTTGTATAAAACTGAGACAAATCACTGGTTTTGGATGAATCTGCTGGGACAGAGGACACAGGGCTCAAAACTGGGACTGTCCCGGTTAAACAGGGACGTCTGATCACCCTGATATACAGGCCTGTATCAAGGTTATTATAGTTAACGAAAACGGAAAAAATAAAGAAAGAAAGAAAATTGAAATTTTTTTTTTATATTAAATAAATAAAAACAACAAAAGAAAAAAACAACTAACTGAAACTGTATTGTGTGTGTGTGTTTTTTTTTACTACTAGCACTAAATCAGGACTAAACAAGGACTAAATCAGGACTATACCAGGACTAAACCAGGGCTAAACTTGGACTAAACAAGGACTAAGGTAGGACTAAACAAGGACTAAACTAGGACTAAATCAGGACTAAACCAGGACTAAACTAGGACTAAACAAGGACTAAATCAGGACTAAACTAGGACTAAAGCAGGAATAAACCAGGACTAAACTAGGACTAAAGCAGGACTAAATCAGGACTAAACAAGAACTAAACCAGGACTAAACTAGGACTAAAGCAGGACTAAACAAGGACTAAACCAAGACTAAACCAGGACTGAACAAGGAATAAACAATGACTAAACTAGAACTAAACAAGAACTAAGAAAGGACTAAACTAGGACTAAAGCAGGACTAAATCAGGAGTAAACTAGGACTAAACAAGAACTAAACCAGGACTAAACTAGGACTAAACCAGGACTAAACCAGGACTGAACAAGGACTAAACAATGACTAAACTAGAACTAAGAAAGGACTAAACTAGGACTAAAGCAGGACTAAATCAGGAGTAAACTAGGACTAAACAAGAACTAAACCAGGACTAAACTAGGACTAAACCAGGACTGAACAAGGACTAAACTAGGACTAAACAAGAACTAAGAAAGGACTAAACTAGGACTAAAGCATGACTGAAGCAGACTTCTGGAGGTGGGTAAAATACAAAATGGATTAAAAAAAAAACACATTTTCAGAAGTCTGCGATCAGTCCGAGTGTTTATGGTCGTGTTTTGGAGTTTGATTTTCAGCAAAAACGTAAAAATGACTCGAGCTCGTGACTGTTTTACTGTGTTGATTAACAGCACACACCTGTTGTAGTTCCAGCTACATCTGCCCTTTCTGTCAGATCGTGTTAAAACGAAGCTCAGATTACGGGCTGACTTCAGTAACAGAGCGTCAGACAGAGCAGTGCCCAAAGTTAGCATCACACCTCACGGGATGATGTCGACGACAGCTGCAAAGTATCGAGAACCAAGCGTAAAATAAAACATGACGCATTCCTCACACAGAAGTCAGGATGTCCTCCTCAGATCTTATCTCCAAGTCTTTCCTCTCATTCACTTCAGGAAATAATTAACAAACAAACAAAAAAAATGAAAAGTAAAAGGAATTTCAGACAAACTTCCTTCTTCTTTCCTGATTTGACGGAGTCTGTGAGGAGCTCTCCGCATCCAAAACAGGTCAGATTTTGATTTTGAATTGCTTAATTGCTATGACGACAGATGACGGTTGCCTTAACTTAAAAACCATGAACAGGCTTATAGAGTAGGGTGACCAAAATTTCAAAATAATAAATGACGACATCCGTTTTTTGTGGTTTTTTTGGTGGTTGGTGATTATGCAGAGGCATTCATGACTAACGTGAGTCAGTATAGTCACATTTTCTTTGTTTTTTTGGTCATTTTTAAGGAGATATTTGGATTTTTCCTAAACATATGACAATTTCTGCCTCTTTTTACTGTTGGCGGGGGTCAGATTGGTCAAAAATATGGATACCAGGGACATTTCTTGGATAAAAATGGGACAAATCAGTGGTTTTGGATAAATCTACTAGGACAGAGGACACAGGGCTCAGAACTGGGACTGTTCCGGGTGAACAGGGACGTCTGGTCACCCTGATATACAGGCCCGTATCAAGGTTATTATAGTTAACGAAAACAAAAAATAAAATTAAATAAATAAATAAATAAAATTGAAAAAATATATATTTTCGTTAATTGAAAGAAAAAAAAACGTAAACGTAAACACGTAAACAAGTACTAAACCAGGACTAAACTAGGACTAAACAAGTACTAAACCAGGACTAAACCAGGACTAAACTATGACTAAACAAGGATTAAACCAGGACTAAACAAGTACTAAACCAGGACTAAACTAGGACTAAACAAGTACTAAACCAGGACTAAACCAGGACTAAACTACGACTAAACAAGGATTAAACCAGGACTAAACAAGTACTAAACCAGGACTAAACTAGGACTAAACAAGTACTAAACCAGGACTAAACCAGGACTAAACAAGGATTAAACCAGGACTAAACAAGTACTAAACCAGGACTAAACTAGGACTAAACAAGTACTAAACCAGGACTAAACTAGGACTAAACTAGGACTAAACAAGGACTAAACCAGGACTAAACAAGGATTAAACCAGGACTAAACAAGTACTAAACCAGGACTAAACTAGGACTAAACAAGGATTAAACCAGGACTAAACCAGGACTAAACTAGGACTAAACTAGGACTAAACAAGGATTAAACCAGGACTAAACCAGGACTAAACCAGGACTAAACTAGGACTAAACAAGGACTAAACCAGGACTAAACAAGGATTAAACCAGGACTAAACTAGGACTAAACAAGGACTAAACCAGGACTAAACAAGGATTAAACCAGGACTAAACAAGTACTAAACCAGGACTAAACTAGGACTAAACAAGGATTAAACCAGGACTAAACCAGGACTAAACTAGGACTAAACAAGGATTAAACCAGGACTAAACTAGGACTAAACTAGGACTAAACAAGGATTAAACCAGGACTAAACTAGGACTAAACTAGGACTAAACAAGTACTAAACCAGGACTAAACCAGGACTAAACTAGGACTAAACTGGGACTAAAGCAGGACAAAACCAGGACTAAACTAGGACTAAAGCTGGACCAAACCAGGACTAAACTAGGACTAAACCAGGACTAAACTAGGGCTAAACTAGGACTAAAGCAGGACTAAACTAGGACTAAACTAGGACTAAAGCAGGACTAAAGCAGAACTAAAGCAGAACTAAAGCAGGACTAAACAAGGACTAAACCAGGACTAAACTACTAGGACTAAAGCAGGACTAAACTAGGACTAAAGCAGGACTAAAGCAGGACTAAACTAGGACTAAAGCAGGACTAAACTAGGACTAAACCAGGACTAAACCAGGACTAAACTAGGACTAAACCAGGACTAAACCAGGACTAAACTAGGACTAAAGCAGGACTAAACCAGGACTAAACTAGGACTAAAGCCTCACGCCCTGCAAAGTGGAACAGAGTGTTTTCAGTTTGAGAGAAGAACTCAGCCTCAATGAATGAAATAAAACACAACTCCAGGTCTGTTTGTGAGGAGAAAACTACATTTTAACATGACTAAAAGCTCAAAATAGACAGTAGACAGTTTCATGATGTGGCCAGCAGAGGTCGCCACACTCAAACAAACACTGCTCCGTCTGGACCGGAGGCGACTGGAGCCAAATATATTTTCCGTGATTAACTGAACAGATGTAAATGCTGATGTTTTTACGTCACTAGAACAAAATAATATAAGCAATAACAATAAAATAAACAATTATTTTCATTACCTGGTTTAGACCTGGTTTAGACCTGGTTTAGTCCTGTTTCAGACATGGTTTAGACCTGGTTTAATCCTGGTTTAGACCTGGTTTAGTCCTAGTTTAGACCTGGTTCAGACCTGGTTTGGACCTGGTTTAGTCCTGTAGTACTCCATTTTGTCACTTAAATAAAAGTATCACATGAGAAAATCTACTTAATTATTAAAGTACCTGTTTAAAAATGTACTTTCAGAGTTATAAATAAGTATTTTGCAGAGATTTTTAAACACAAACATCACTCAATTTACAAAAGTACTCGTTATAGCCTATTTATTCCAATATTTAGCCTAATCTACCGAGAATGTTGCGTATTATGTAAAAGCCAGCGTTAGAGAATGTGATAATATCATAAACTCCTTATCGATTACACTCAACTTAGATTTAGACAAACTTTATTGATCTAAAAGGGGAATTATTTGCATCTTAACCATGAAACATCCAAAAGGTAAAATAATACTATATAACAAAATAAAAATATAATCAAATAAAAAATAATATGAAATAAATAAAGATACACTGTGTAACTTTTTGGTTAGGGGTCTGTCACCTGCTTGTTTCTATGGATACGTCAGTGCTCTGCCTGGAATGTTCCACAGTGTGACATTAAACTACATTTATTCAATTCCAGGTGGTTTTATTTGTGAAAAACACATAGTAGAAAAACAGGCACTCTCCACAGATCTGACCTGTAACTTGGTCTGGTTTGGTTTCCATGCACATAAAACGGTTTAAAGCCACACTGTGAAACATTACAACACCTCCGTGAAGAAAAGAAAAGTTACATGATGCAGCATTAGATGATAGTGGTGTATAGAACGTGTGGAGTCATGTGAAACCCGCAGCGCTTCATTCTTTGATTCTTAATTCTCGTTCGGCGCGTTCAAGGTTCAACACGCGCGATTACGCAAGACAAAAAAAAAAGTCCAAATATTTGGGTGACGCAGTTCGGTGGGAGGAGAGAGTTTGTCCAAAGTCTGCGATATTTTGAGAAGTGGAGAAGAGGTGAGTTCCGCTATTTTCACTATTTAAGAAGTTATAAAGCGATACTACAACATCTACTACTACTACTTCTACTACTACTACTACTACTACTACTACTACTACTACTACTACTACTTCTACTACTACTACTACTACTACTACGACCAGGCCCGGCGCCAGACATAAAATAATAGGGGGGCGATGAATTTATCAGAGGGGGCGGGGTCGCGTCGCGCACACACGTACACACACATATCCCACAACAAAGTTCGCTCCTCGCTCGCGTGTGTAATGGGTCAGGCGCGCTCGTGTATTTAGACTACACCTTTGTAAGAGACTGGCTAAGAGTAAAACGTGATGAGAGTTTTTTTTAAATTATTATTATTTGAACGTAGACCCTCGTGATCTCCTGCATACCACAAAACCAAGCCAACAAGTGATCTGAGCAACGCCAAGAGACAGTACATTAACGCCACATAGCACTCCACCACACATATATTTATAACAACACATAACTTTTCTCTCACTATAAAGTCCACACCTTAACATAAAATACTGTGTAGGAACTAGAAGCTAGCCTACCTCAGAAAAGTTGAAGCCTTCGGGTTGGATGCTCCGCTGAAGAAGTCTGTAAGGCTGTGTCGGGTGGTGCTGGTGAACAAGGTCTCGGATCCTCTGGAGGAATCTTACTAGGTTTAATCCACATTCGTATATCCATCATTTAATCCACTTCCACGACAATGAAGCCTAGCAACCATATCCCGCGCAAGTTGTGCGGTGCGCGGCGCAACCCTCAGCCTATCAAATCGCTTTGAACAATTGCCGTATCCGTTTGTTTTAAAAAATAATTAATTTGATCTATGTTTTAACTCATTTATATTGCTGAATAGCGTGGGCTAGTATTTTTGCAGTATTTATTTTAATTTCCTTTTTCTTTTACAACTCTCACCTGAGGGGGCGGGACTGATGACGTGAGGGGGCGTCGCCCCCAAACGCCCCCTTGTGGCGCCGGCTGTGACTACGACTACAACGACAACAACGACAACAACAACAACAACTACTACTACTACTACGACTACAACGACAACAACGACAACAACAACAACAACTACTACTACTACTACTACATCTAAGACTGCTACTTCTACTGGTACTAATACAACTACTTCTCATAGACAAATACGTGATCTGCGTATGTCCAAACGCCGAAGCTGAAGCGGAATCTGGACTGAATGAATTTGGACGTGAATAAAGAAAACAGATGCGTTTTTGTCCCGGGGGAACAAGCAGAACATTAAACCCGTCCTTTCCCGTCCTGTTAGGCGCTCGCGGTTTTCCTGGATCCTGAGCGTGAGGGAGGGTCGAGTCCGTTATCCTCTACTACACACCTGGTTTAGACCTGGATTAGACCTGGTTTAGACCTGGTTGAGACCTGGTTTAGACCTGGTTGAGACCTGGTTTAGACCTGGATTAGTCCTGGATTAGATCTGGTTTAGACCTGGTTTAGACCTTGATTAGTTCTGGATTAGATCTGGTTTAGACCTGGTTTAGACCTGGATTAGACCTGGATTAGTCCTGGATTAGATCTGGTTTAGACCTGGTTTAGACCTGGATTAGTCCTGGATTAGATCTGGTTTAGACCTGGTTTAGACCTTGATTAGTTCTGGATTAGATCTGGTTTAGACCTGGTTTAGACCTGGTTTAGACCTGGATTAGTCCTGGATTAGATCTGGTTTAGACCTGGTTTAGACCTGGATTAGTCCTGGTTTAGACCTGGTTTAGACCTGGTTTAGACCTGGATTAGTCCTGGTTTAGACCTGTATTAGACCTGGATTAGTCCTGGTTTAGACCTCGTTTAGACCTGGATTAGACCTGGATTAGTCCTGGTTTAGACCTGGTTTAGACCTGGTTTAGATCTGGATTAGACCTGGATTAGTCCTGGTTTAGACCTGGTTTAGACCTGGATTAGACCTGGTTTAGACCGGGATTAGTCCTGATTTAGACCTGGATTAGTCCTGGTTTAGACCTTGTTTAGACCTGGATTAGACCTGGTTTAGATCTGGATTAGTCCTGGTTGAGATCTGGATTAGACCTGGATTAGTCCTGGTTTAGACCTAGTTTCGACCTGGTTTAGACCTGGATTAGACCTGGATTAGTCCTGATTTAGACCTGGATTAGTCCTGGTTTAGACCTCGTTTAGACCTGGAGGATTAGACCTGGTTTAGATCTGGATTAGTCCTGGTTGAGATCTGGATTAGACCTGGATTAGTCCTGTTTTAGACCTAGTTTAGACCTGGTTTAGACCTGGATTAGACCTGGATTAGTCCTGATTTAGACCTGGATTAGTCCTGGTTTAGACCTCGTTTAGACCTGGAGGATTAGACCTGGTTTAGATCTGGATTAGTCCTGGTTGAGATCTGGATTAGACCTGGATTAGTCCTGGTTTAGACCTGGTTTAGACCTGGTTTAGACCTGGATTAGTCCTGGTTTAGACCTGGATTAGACCTGGATTAGTCCTGGTTTAGACCTGGTTTAGACCTGGTTTAGACCTGGTTTAGACCTGGATTAGTCCTGGTTTAGACCTGGTTTAGACCTGGATTAGTCCTGGTTTAGACCTGGATTAGTCCTGGTTTAGACCTCGTTTAGACCTGGATTAGACCTGGTTTAGACCTGGATTAGTCCTGGATTAGATCTGGTTTAGACCTGGTTTAGACCTGGTTTAGACCTGGATTAGTCCTGGTTTAGACCTGGATTAGTCCTGGTTTAGACCTGGATTAGACCTGGTTTAGACCTGGATTAGACCTGGTTTAGACCTGGATTAGTCCTGATTTAGACCTGGATTAGTCCTGGTTTAGACCTCGTTTAGACCTGGATTAGACCTGGTTTAGCTCTGGATTAGTCCTGGTTTAGATCTGGATTAGACCTGGATTAGTCCTGGTTTAGACCTGGTTTAGACCTGGTTTAGACCTGGATTAGACCTGGTTTAGACCTGGTTTAGACCTGGTTTAGTCCTGGTTAAGACCTGGTTTAGACCTGGTATAGACCTGGTTTAGACCTGGATTAGACCTGGTTTAGACCTGGTTTAGACCTGGTTTAGTCCTGGTTTAGACCTGGTTTAGACCTGATTTAGACCTGGTATAGACCTGGTTTAGTCCTGGTTTAGTTTTTATTTAAGTAAAACTACAGGTTCAGGGGCAAAAAGTTCCTCAAGTAGAAGTAAAAGTCACATGAGAAAGTCTGTGGAAAATGATTCTCTCCATTGAATCCGTTTGCGAAATCTGATGAGTTTTTGGAGAACAGACAAAAGTTTATTTTTGTTCCAGCACAAATGGAGAGAGACCAACAGCCTCTCCAGTGTTGTCCAGTCACTTCTGTCCACCTGCGCAGAGCTCCTGACCTCTGAGTGTTTTTACACAAATAGAAGTTTCATCTCAAAGCAGAGTGACTTCCGTTTCACACTTGTGCTCATCCACTTCACTTACGTTTGACGACAGGAAGAAGCAGCTTCCTGTGGGGTGTCTTAACACGTGTTTTTTGGTGGAAATGAAGAAGTTTGTATTTGTTTCGGCCTTTCGTCCACACTGTGCCGGCATTTTGGGGGGGCGAAAACTGTGTTTTTGAAACCAGGTTCCAGAGTGGAGAAATCTGAGAACGCCGGGGGTCGCGTTGTCGTGTGAACGAGTAAAACGCATTTTTTAGAAAACAATGACGTTGCGATGCCGTCATCATCTGCTTTGGCAGGACTCCCAGTCGACGTTCTGCTGATACTGACGTGTTTTGTAATCCAACGTAACTCATAGAAGTAACTCCACTTCGTCGTCGTCCAAACGAGAGAGTCGGCTTTTGTACGTGCGTTCGCCATCATTATTATTTTCTTGTGTTTGTTTGCGGAAGAGAAAGGACTTTATGCGCATGCGCTCTTTGTAAAGTTGCGTTTCCGGTGGCTCTGGCTGTTCCCTGTTTACAGCGCCACATATCGGTGTGGCGTATGTATTACGTCGTTTTCACTCAGCGCTCCGTTTTCGTCTGCACACGAATATTTACTGATCCGACACGTGTGTGGATGTGAATTTTTTTTCAACCCGCATTTTAAAAATCCAGGAGTGTTGTCGTGTGGACGTAGCCTTAGTTTATTTAAAGAGGACAGTGCGATTTCATAAAACACATGATTACACATGGTTAAAAAAGCCAGAATTAACCAGAAGGCAAAGAGCACACAACACATGCACAGTATACAGTGAACTCTCGCTCTATCGCGGTTCACTTTTCGCGGCCTCGCTGTTTCGCGGATTTAAAATTTTTTTTTTTATAGTGTCTGAACATTGTATTGCGTCCTGATTGTCTTCTCCCCCGTGTCTCCTGTACAGTACAGAATGTGTTCAGTTTGACATATTTATATAGATGTTATAGAGGGGGGACCCGGGGGGGCTCCGGGAGTCCCGCTGGATCCACGAGGAGCCGAGACATGAGTCACTGGATCTGTAGGAAGTCCAGACCGGGACTAAGACATGAGGACCAGACTGGGACCAGACCGGGACTAGACCAGGACTAGACCAGGACTAAACATGGACTAAACCAGGACTAAACCAGGACTAAACCAGGTCTAAACCAGGTCTAAACCAGGTCTAAACCAGGTCTAAACCTGGACTAAACCAGGACTAGACCAGGTCTAAACCTGGACTAAACCAGGACTAGACCTAACCTGGGAAATCCCAGGCTGCTTTCCTTCGTTCCGATCTAAAAGACAGCCTGGCGACTATGGCAAGCGAGCTCGCCCGATTCTGGGAGCCAATCAGAGAGCGGGGAGGGGTGAAAATACGGTGACGCGTACTATGTGACAAACGGAAACTTGTAGTTTGAACTGACAACTGACATGATTGGCTATGGGCTACGTATACGCCAAATGATAGACAATTGTAAAGCCCAATAAACGGCTGTTGGCGTAAACCACGTCTCCGGTACGAGATATTTCAAAGGTGGCTTCCAGACCATATCTCACTTGTGATATGGTCAGGTGTAAACCAGGCAAGACTAGACCAGGTCTAAACCAGGATTAAACCACGGCATGTGGCTCTTTGCCTTGTTTCGTGACCACGGCACACGGGTGCACCTGTCCGCGGCCTTCAATATTAATACATTTTGTTGAAAATCTACGAAAGTTTGAGTGTTTAAACAATAGAGACATGTGAGAAAATGTTAATTCCAGTCTGAGAAAAGTGTATAATGTGTGTGGTGAGGCGTTTACAGCCTTAAAACATGGAGAATAATTGTAAAATATCAAGTTGTCCTACTTCACGGATTTCAGTTATTACGGGTTATTTCTAGGGCTGTCCCGACTATTCGACGTAATCGATTACGTCGAAGACGTAAATAAGTCGGCGTGTGCAACATACCGTCGTTTACGTGATTTGCAAAAAAAAAAAAAAAAAAAGTGATTTGCGCGAGCGGTAGATGTGCTGGAACAGAAGCGGTAACAATGGCTGCACACCCGAGGGTGCCCGAAGATGATGAAGATCAGCCCAATAAACGGACAAAGACATCTAAAGTGTGGAGATATTTTAAAGAGAAGGCACACGAAGACTTCGTCGTGTGCCGCATTTGCAAGAAGGAGTTGGCGTACCATAGCAGCACCACAACTATGCATGAGCACATGAAGCGGCGACATCCTGGTGTGCTGCTGGATGATGACAGAAAACAAGCTGGACAGTCGTAAGTCTAACTAAGTGTTTGTTTCTGTAGGAGATGTATTGAGGAAGTGAATGAGGTTTTTCAGATCGAGACGCGGGGTAAATATTTCATCAAAGAAATGGAAACGTAATTACGTTTCCCTTTCTTTGATTAGAATAGTATTACTATTTATTTAGACCTGCAGTCGGCACAGACAGTGTTGAATAGCGCAAGGTGCACTGTGCACTTTGATTTCTTGTATAGCCTGTCGCTATGCTGGCGGCGTGCATAGCAACGACACGGAGATAAAGCAATGATTCGTAATTTGCCCGTTATAGACTGAATATTCAACACCTGAGGGTGACAGTGGTCGGGATGTTTGTAGAAGAGCTTGTATACAAAGTAAAAAAGTAAATTAAGACAAAAGAAGAGCGCATATTCCTGCCAACAGCGGGAGATGTGTAGTGAGAGGAATGCGCGCCTGATTCAGAGAGGTCTCATGTCCGTTCTCCTCCCCGGTGCACAGTGCACCTTGCGCTATTCAACACTGTCTGTGCCGACTGCAGGTCTAAATAAATAGTAATACTATTCTAATAATATAATAATACTCATAATTATGTCGTACATTACGACCTAACTTCAGGCTCTTGCACTTGACGCAAGAAGAAGGAAGAAGGAAGGGCTTCAAGCAGGTATGGAGCCGGGTGACTCAGACAGTGACCAACCAGGAGGAAAGCTGCCCATCCAAGGTAAGAAGTCTCTGCTAGTCTCATTGATGGACTCAGACTCAGACGACAGCAACAATGATGATGACCAGGAAGATGAAGAGGAAATGTTGAGGAAGGAAGTACAAATGTACTTTGGTGAACATAAGAAGGTCAGGAGCTTCAGCCCACTGCAGTGGTGGAGGGATAATGAAGGAAAGTTCCCCAACCTGGCTCAGCTGGCCAGATCATACCTGGCTGTACCCGCAACATCAACGCCATCTGAGCGTCTCTTCTCAGCTGCTGGGAACATTGTTAGTAAAAAAAGAGCAAGCCTGACACCTGACCACGTAGACATGCTCACATTTCTTCATTTTAATGCTTAGAAAGAGCAGTTACATACCCTGTTGGGGAAAAAAAACCTCAAGTTCTGTTTGTAATACAAACTTTGTATTCAGTTTGCACTCATGTGAGTCAGTGTTCTTACTAACTAACATAATTGAAATTTGTGTATAAAGTTATTTATTCTTATCAATTATTTGATTTGCCTTTTATTTTTATTTGGGCATGCCTTCATTTCTTGAAGATTAAACTGCAAAACTTTTAAGTTTGAGAATGAATAAATAAATATTTTTTACTGTTCATAAAAGCGTGTCAAGCCTGTTTGTAATACCCGCCAACCCAAAAAACATTACTTTAAAAAATAATCGTGACTATTCGAAAAAAATAGTTGATAGATTAATCGGGAGAAAAATAATCGTTAGGGACAGCCCTAGTTATTTCTGGAACCGACCCCCGCGATAAACGAGGGATTACTGTAATACACAATACACACACTTTAACATCACAGCAGGCTGATCTTTAGTGTTACAGCTGTAGGTGTTTCAGCCACATTTTCAGTTTTTTTGTGAAGGCCTCAGGCACTCGCGCTCCTCACTGACCGGAACGACTTACTAAAAGTGCTCCTCACACCAGGCCGAGTTACTAAAAGTGCTCCTCACTGACCAAATCCGTGTCATCTGCAAACATTAAAGGAGAATTAACGTTTTTTTTACAATCTGAGCCTTATTTCTGTAATAAAACAAGTTGTTTTACTCACCCATAGCACTTTGGTGTCATATGGAGCAGTTTCGTAGATGTTGTAGTTTAACGATATCCGTTAACGTGAGTGCTCGGGGCAGGAGATTGCAGTCACCAAATAACACAAATGATCACTTTTCAAATTACAGAAGTTCAATGTCTTAGTCTACACTTTAGTTTGAGTCAAAAGTGCCTCTAATCCGAGATTTATCCATAGTTTGGAGTAGATGAGGAGGACAGTCACATGTGCTCAGTCACAGCTGATTTGCAGATAAGAAGACGCTCATAACTTTTCTGTTGCGAGCGACACATGGCAGAAGATTGGGACTTTGAGGCTGAAGAGGACTTATGGAGGACTGAGGACTGAAGAGGAGTATACGGATGAGGAGACAGAATGGATACGGAAAGAAGCGGAGACAGTTTTAGGAGCAGCAGAGAACAGCCATCGGTTTCACATTACTTCTCAGAATCGTGCGCTGAATCCGCTGGCCTTCTTTCTTTTCCTTTGCTGGTAAAAAATGGTCCTGACTGAAGTGGGTACTGCAAACACGATGGTCCAAACGTCTTACAGCTTTGCCTTTCATGTTTGGGTCCCGAGAGCTGAGAGCGAAATCAGCTGTGACTGAGCACATGTGTCCTCCTCATCTACTCCAAACTATGGATACATCTCAGATTAGAGGCACTTTTGACTCAAACTAAAGTGTAGACTAAGACATTGAGCTTCTGTAATTTGAAAAGTGATAAAGTTTGTGTTATTTGGTGACTGTAATCACCTGCCCCGAGCACTCACGTTACGGATATCACTAAACTACAACATCTACGAAACTGCTCCATATGACACCAAAGTGCTATGGGTGAGTAAAACAACTTGTTTTATTACAGAAATAAGGCTCAGATTGTAAAAAACGTTATTTCTCCTTTAATTTCCTTTAATTCTCCTTTGCCCCACAAACAGTGGGCAAACTTCGAATTTGACTTAGACAAATTTTATTGATCCACAAGGGAAATTATTTGGGTCCAGTCGCTCATTCATCATAATATAATAACAGAGGGGAACAAAAAATAGACGGAATAGCAAAAAAAGAGCAAGAGGCCAGAGTCAAAAGAGACATAATTATAAAAATAATAAGTGTATATGTACAAGTCAAAATAAAATAGAAAAATAAGTAATAAAATATCAAATAAAATATCAAATCACAGCTATATACAGGACACACGATCGACAGTGCAATAATGTACTGATTGATATTGATTATTAATGATGGTCTGGTTTAAGGTAGAAATCACTTTCATTTACACCAGAAGGGGGCAATTATTTTTCCATGGGGCCCACATGAGAAACAGAAAATACTGTGGAGGGCCAAAATGCTTAACTCAGTTCTCCATAATATTAATTGTATTTCTTTGTAAAAAGCGGTAAATCTCATTGTTTTGATGCACTGGTAAGAGTTTATGTCAATGAGTGAGCTCGTCTTACAAAATTGCCTTAAAGGGATATGCCACCCCCAGGTCAAACTTGGGCATCTCCCCACAGTCCAGAGACTAAAATATACTCAACAAAAATATAAACGCAACACTTTTGTTTTTGCTCCCATTTTTCATGAGATGGACTTAAAGATCTAAAATTCACTCCAGATACACAACACTACAATTTCTCTCAAACATTGTTCACAAATCTGTCTAAATGTGTGACAGCGAGCACCTCTGCCCCGCCGAGACAATCCACCCCACCTCACAGGTGCGCCACATCAAGATGCCGATCCGACATCATGACCAGTGCACAGGTGCGCCCCAGACTGCCCACAATAAAAGGCCACCCCGAAATGTGCATTTTTTTGCTTTATTGGGGGTCTGGGGACTCAGAACCAGTCAGTATCTGGTGTGACCACCATTTGCCTCATGCAGTGCAACACATCTTCTTCACATAGAGTTTATCAGATTGTCAGTTGTGGCCTGTGGAATGTTGGTCCACTCCTCTTCAATGGCTGTGCGAAGTTGCTGGATATTAGTGGGAGCTGGTACACGCTGTCGTATACGCCGGTCAAGCACATCCCAAACATGCTCAATGGGTGACATGTCCGGTGAGTATGCTGGCCATGCAAGAACTGGGACATTTTCAGCTTCCAAGAATTGTGTACAGATCCTTGCAACATGGGGCCGTGCATTATCTTGCTGAAACATGAGGTGATGTTCATGGATGTATGGCACAACAATGGGCCTCAGGATCTCATCACGGTATCTCTGTGCATTCAAAATGCCATCAATAAAATGCACCTGTGTTCTTCGTCCATAACAGCCTTTGAAGAGGAGTGGACCAACATTCCACAGGCCACAATTGACAATCTGATAAACTCTATGTGAAGAAGATGTGCTGCACTGCATGAGGCAAATGGTGGTCACACCAGATACTGACTGGTTCTGAGTCCCCAGACCCCCAATAAAGCAAAAAAAAAAAATGCACATTTCGGGGTGGCCTTTTATTGTGGGCAGTCTGGGGCACACCTGTGCACTGGTCATGATGTCGGATCGGCATCTTGATGTGGCGCACCTGTGAGGTGGGGTGGATTGTCTCGGCGGGGCAGAGGTGCTCGCTGTCACACATTTGGACAGATTTGTGAACAATGTTTGAGAGAAATGGTAGTGTTGTGTATCTGGAGTGAATTTTGGATCTTTGGGTCCATCTCAGGAAAAATGGAAGCAAAAACAAAAGTGTTGCGTTTATATTTTTGTTGAGTGTAAGTGGTGGAAAGCGTTTTCCTGCTCACCCAGCCATTGTCCAGGTCTGTCAACACTGACCGCCGCGGTATCTGCAGCTACTCCGCGTTAGACTGGAGTCTAACGGCGCCAGAGAAAGATTTCGGCCAAAAGGAATTAATTTGCTCGATGTGTTTCCCAATTACTTTCTGTGTAGTGCGCATTCATATCGAGTGCAAATAAATGTGCAAATCAACACGGAGAGCTTGACTTGGTCATTTTGGGTGGGAACTATTTTTCAGTGCGGAATAACAGAGCCGAAGCACACAGGGGAATCCCTGTTACGCACCACGTTGGGAGTTCCGCTGTTACGCAGCGTGGTGTGTGCTTCGGTGAGCAGGAAAACGCTTTCCACCACTTATTTTAGTCTCTGGACTGTGGGGAGATGCCCAAGTTTGACCTGGGGGTGGCATATCCCTTTAAGTAAAAGTCTTATAGTATTAGCTGTTGAACTTTCAACCTTATTGTTGCCCCAAAGGGAAATAGTTGTGCCGCAGTGTCACATACAGCTCAATAATCTTTAATCACAGCTAGGGCTGGGCGGTATACCGGTTCATACCGAATACTAGTGTTTGTTTTTTTTAAAGGTCCCATGGTATGAAATTTTCACTTTCTGAGGTTTTTGAACGTTAATGTGAGCTCCCCTACCCTGTTTAGGCCCCCCCCCATGGTTAAAAGTTGCGAAATGTGTAAACTGAGCATTTGTGATCCTTTTCTGCGTTTGAAAAAAAGGCAGCCCAAGCAGGAGATTCTGAACAAGGGAACTTTCTGACGTCACACTCAAGGAAAAATGCAAATGCAGTTCCACCGCCCGTCTGTGTTTCTACCCACACTCTCTGGAACTCATGCCCAGAGAGTTTGGACCGCGAACGAGCTACGCAATGCGAGATGCGTTTTTTTATTTGCCTGGAGGCACGTGAGAGTGTTTCCAGGCTCGGAAGTCCTTTATCCGAGCCTCCGAACCTCTGAAACAGCAGTGGTTTAATTTTATTTTCTGTGGAAATCTGTTTATTTTTCAATGGAACGCTTCTCATATCTTCCTCTGCGCAAAAATGCGGAAGTGGGGCCAGCGCACATCGCACCGCTAAAGAGGAAACAGCGGAGAGTTTGGCCATGCCCCCACCTGGTGCACTGGCCTGTCTCTGTCCTCCTCATTTGCATTCAAGCAACAACGCCCAGAATAAAGTGTTTCAGAGACGTATTTATGACTGACTGTGTTTATGGGTCTTTCTCATGCAGTGAGTGTTGATTTTGAAGAAGGATTCATTTACAGTATTAGGGAACCATTAAGGCGCCATATAAAAGCATCAAGAAGTACCATGATATAGATTTTTCATTTACTGCAATACCGGTGAGTGTGTACGCACAAAACATCGGGAACACAGAGTGGCGGAACGTCACACCGGGGAACTGTTTTGCAGTGGCATGAGTGCGGTGGAAGTGTATGCTGCGTCCCAATTCAAGGGCTGCAGCCTCCACTGCTTTTTCGGAACTAGCCTCCACAAGGCCGTTGCCAAAATGGGACAGGTCCACGGAGCCGTTCGCAGCGCCCAGACACGCGGCTAACGCTAATACTAACAACACACACCGCGCAAATTACGCACACAGATCAATAACCCTCAAATTGGGACACGGCTACAGTGTGTGTTGAGCGGTGAACAACATGGACGTTGTTGTTAGAAACAGAGGAACTTGTACCGAAAAGAGGAGCCGTGTCAGTTGTTTGGAAGAACTTCGGCTTTTAAAAATCTGACGCCGATCAAACAAGCATTCTTTAAATGACCGCCCACGACAAGAAAAGCAAACGGTGGAACGATATTACCAACGCTGTTACTGCCCACTTCGCCAAAGACATGGAACCACTTAGTCCTGTTGAGAAAGGAGCTTCAAGGAGATGATTAAAGCTCTGGACCCAGATATGTGTTACCAAGTCACATTTACTGCAGGAATTATTCTCTAAATTATTAGGAAATGGGGTTAACACCGAGTCATGCAGGAAAAAAAAACAAAAACAAAACTGTACACTCCCTTAAAAACAGGCAAAAAGGACCAGGAAACATCACCACATTTCACCATGACTGATCCAAGCTGTAACAGTAAGGCTGTGCAAAAATACTGAAATATCGATATATCGTGTAGCTTAATTTGATGATACAGTATCGATATCGTGGGATGCTGTATCGATATATTGCCAAGAGTATTTTTAGGTGTCTTTTACTTAGTGTAACAGCTACAATTCTGTCGACATTTTCACTGAGTAAAATGGGCGTTTTTCATATTAACTTTGCACACACCCATGATTAGACCGAGATCTAGACCGAGATCTAGACCGAGATCTAGACCGAGATCTAGATGGAGATCTAGACCGAGATCTAGACTTAGACTTAGCTGAATAACGGCTCCACTTTCTCAAGTGAATGTGAAAATCCTGTGACTTTAGTTTATTTCTCTTTCAGAGAAGACCAGGACTAAACCAGGTCTGAACCAGGACTAAACCAGGACTAAACCAGGACTAAACCAGGACTAAACCAGGACTAAACCAGGTCTGAACCAGGACTAAACCAGGACTAAACCAGGACTAAACCAGGACCGAACCAGGACCGAACCAGGACTGAACCAGGACTAAACCAGGACTAAACCAGGACTAAACCAGGTCTGAACCAGGACTAAACCAGGACTAAACCAGGACCGAACCAGGACCGAACCAGGACTGAACCAGGACCGAACCAGGACCGAACCAGGACCGAACCAGGACTGAACCAGGATTGGACCAGGACTAAACCAGGACTAAACCAGGACTAAACCAGGACCGAACCAGGACCGAACCAGGACTAAACCAGGACTGAACCAGGATTGAACCAGGACTAAACCAGGACTGAACCAGGACCGAACCAGGACTAAACCAGGACTAAACCAGGATTGAACCAGGATTGAACCAGGACTAAACCAGGACTAAACCAGGACTAAACCAGGACTGAACCAGGACCGAACCAGGACCGAACCAGGACCGAACCAGGACTGAACCAGGATTGAACCAGGACTAAACCAGGACTGAACCAGGACCGAACCAGGACTAAACCAGGTTGAACCAGGACTAAACCAGGACTAAACCAGGACTAAACCGGGACCGAACCAGGACTAAACCAGGTTGAACCAGGACTAAACCAGGACTAAACCAGGACTAAACCAGGACTAAACCGGGACCGAACCAGGACTAAACCAGAAGAAATTACAGTTGGTTTTAGAGCTCAAAAATACTTAGAAACCTGTAACTTCTGTAACGTCTGGTTTGGTCTCTGTGAAGATAGAACGGTTTAATGCCATACTATGAAACATTCTAGACAAAGCAATAACATTTCCATGGAGAAAAGCGTTTGACAGTCCCTCCACCAGAAAAGTTACACAGTGCAGCTTTAGATAAAGTACAGATACCTTAAATTTGCACTTAAAAATTGTCCTTTTACTTTTGTACTTTGTGATGTTCCACCGCTGGGACGTGCACACATGGCTCAGTGAGATAAGGAGTCTAACCCACAGTCAGCGGGACGGTGGTTGGGCAATCACACCTCACAGCAGGGCTCTCAAGTTTTGAAGATTGGTAGGAGTGAGATTTCTGAGGAGCGGGGGGTGACTTTTTTTCCCCGGGGGGGAGGGGGGGGGCTTTTTTTTTCCTGAGGAGCGCGGGGGGGAGCAGTAGTCGAGTTATAAAATGAAACCGGGGGGATGGTGGAAGGGCAGGGCAGAATTAGAAGGTACTTTGTTAATATGGAAATGCTTTTATAACTAAAAGTCCATATTATCATCCAATAATGCACAGGATAATATGTTATCACACACAGTCCTGGCTTAGTCTTGGTTTAGACCTGGTTTAGACTTGGTTTAGTCCTGGTTTAGTCCTGGTTTAGACCCGGTTTAGATCTGGTTTAGTCTCGGCTTAGTCCTGGTTTAGACCTGGTTTAGTGCTAGTTTAGACCTTGTTTAGTGCTGGTTTAGACCCGGTTTAGATCTGGCTTAGTCTTGGTTTAGACCTGGTTTATTTTTGGTTAAGTCCTGGTTTAGTCCCGGTTTAGTCCTGGTTTAGTCCTAGTTTAAACCTGGTTTAGTCCTGGTTTAGTGCTGGTTTAGACCCGGTTTAGATCTGGTTTAGTCTTGGCTTAGTCCTGGTTTAGACCTGGTTTAGTCCTGGATTAGACCTGGTTTAGTCCTGGTTTAGTGCCGGTTTAGTCCTGGTTTAGTGCCGGGTTAGTCCCGGTTTAGTCTTGGTTTAGTCCTGGTTTAGTCCCAGTTGAATCCTGGTTTAGACCTGGTTTAGTCTTGGTTTAGTCCTGGTTTAGTTCTGGTTTAGTCCTGGTTTAGTTCTGGTTTAGTCCTGGCTAGGTCCTGGTTTAGTCCTGGTCTAGTTCTGGTTTAGTTCTGGTTTAGTCCTGGTTTAGACCTGGTTTAGTTTCGGTTAAGTCCTGGTTTAGTCCCGGTTTAGTCCTGGTTTAGACCTGGTTTAGTCTTGGTTTAGTTCCGGTTTAGTCCTGGTCTAGTCCTGGTTTAGACCTGATTTAGTCCTGGTTTAGACCTGGTTTAGACCTGGTTTAGTCCTGGTTTAGTCCTGGTTTAGTCCTGGTTTAGTTCTGGTTTAGTCCTGGTTTAGTCCTGGTTTAGTTCTGGTTTAGTCCTGGCTAGGTCCTGGTTTAGTCCTGGTCTAGTTCTGGTTTAGTTCTGGTTTAGTCCTGGTTTAGACCTGGTTTAGTTTCGGTTAAGTCCTGGTTTAGTCCCGGTTTAGTCCTGGTTTAGACCTGGTTTAGTCTTGGTTTAGTTCCGGTTTAGTCCTGGTCTAGTCCTGGTTTAGACCTGATTTAGTCCTGGTTTAGACCTGGTTTAGACCTGGTTTAGTCCTGGTTTAGTCCTGGTTTAGTCCTGGTTTAGTTCTGGTTTAGTCCTGGTTTAGTCCTGGCTAGGTCCTGGTCTAGTCCTGGTCTAGTCCTGGTTTAGTCCTGGTTTAGTCCTGGTTTAGTGTCAAAATAGATGCAGAAATAATCTGATTTGACTCACCCATAAAAACGCAGTCACTCGTATCCATGTATGCACGTGTCACGGTCTTTAATAATCCGGAGCTCCGGAGAAAAGGACATAATCCTGAACTTATCCCGTGTCCCGAGGCGAGAGTTCCTTCTTACGTAGCAAGTTAAGGATCCTTATTCTCTTGGAAATGCCGCGAAAACATTCACGCGGCTCGCGGCTCACAGCTGATCGGTGAACAGGCCGATCAGATGTGATCAGCTGATCGCTCAACTCCAGTACTGGTGTGCGAGTGACTTTTTTCCGCTGAAAACGCGGTGCCTGCATTAACTTACCGATTTTCTGGGCACAGAAGCGCTGTGAACAGTGGCTACAGTTTTGAATTGCTTTTAAAAAAAAAATCAGCGTGAGAAATGTCATGTGTGGCGTGTGAGCGTGTGAACACGTCGAATTGCGTGTGTCACACTCTCAAAGCGTGAGACTTGAGAGCCCTGCCTCACAGCAACAGGATGAACGGATTTAGTCCTCGGCGGCCCAGGCCTTTCGGTGTGGAGTTTGCATGTTCTGCCTGTGTCTGGGTTTCCACATCAACCCAAAACATGCACCACTAAACCAGGACTAAACCAGGACTGAACCAGGACTGAACCAGGACTAAACCAGGACTGAACCAGGACTAAACCAGTCCAGGACACTGCTCAGTTTTAGTTTAGTTTTAATAGTTTTAGTTTTTGGGTTATTTGTCAAGTGCAGGATTAAAAAAGAAAGTTTGGTGTTATCAAACTTACAACAAACAAATACAATTTTAAAACATTTATTCAGGTTTACCCCCACAACAACCAAAGCCGTCCACAAGCTGCAGCCTTAAGTGCAATTAAAGTGCGATTTTTCCATAATTTCAGTTAGTTTTAGTTTTGTAAACACACAATACAGTTTCAGTTATCTTTTTTTTTTTAATTGTCCTGGTTTAGTCCTAGTTTAATCCTGGTTTAGTCCTAGTTTAGTCCTGCTTTAGTCCTTATTTAGTCCTAGTTTAGTCCTTGTTTAGTCCTGGTTTAGTCGTAGTTTAGTCCTGGTTTAGTCCCTGTTTAGTCCTGGTTTAGTCATAGTTTTGTCCTTGTTTAGCCCTAGTGTAGTCCTAGTTTAGTCCTGGTTTAGTCCTTGTTTAGTCCTAGTTTAGTTCTGGTTTAGTCCTTGTTTAGTCCTAGTTTAGTACTGGTTTAGTCCTTTTTTAGTCCTGGTTTAGTTCTAATTTAGTCCTTGTTTTGTTTTTGTTTAGTCCTGGTTTAGTCCTAGTTTAATCCTGGTTTAGTCCTTATTTAGTCCTGCTTTAGTCCTTGTTTAGTCCTAGTTTAGCCCTTGTTTAGTCCTAGTTTAGCCCTAGTGTAGTCCTGGTTTAGTCCTGGTTTAGTCCTAGTTTAGTTCTGGTTTATTCCTTGTTTAGTCCTAGTTTAGCCCTAGTGTAGTCCTGGTTTAGTCCTTGTTTAGTCCTAGTTTAGTTCTGGTTTAGTCCTTGTTTAGTCCTAGCTTAGTACTGATTTAGTCCTTGCTTAGTCCTTGTTTAGTCCTAGTTTAGTTCTGGTTTAGTCCTTGTTTAGTCCTAGCTTAGTACTGGTTTAGTCCTTGCTTAGTCCTTGTTTAGTCCTTGTTTAGTCCTAGTTTAGTTCTGGTTTAGTTCTGGTTTAGTCCTTGTTTAGTCCTAGCTTAGTACTGGTTTAGTCCTTGCTTAGTCTTTGTTTAGTCCTAGTTTAGTTCTGGTTTAGTCCTTGTTTAGTCCTAGCTTTGTACTGGTTTAGCCTTGCTTAGTCCTTGTTTAGTCCTACCTTTTTCCTTGTTTAGTCCTTGCTTAGTCCTTGTTTAGTCCTTGTTTGGTCCTGCTTTAGTCCAGCTTTAGTTGATCTATAATAAACAGACAATGTTTTTTTATTTATAGTGTTTAAATTGTCTTTCAGATGAGGTGTTGGTGGGATCAGTCTGAAGTTTAAAATGGAGGTCAGCAGAGAAGAGACACTTCTGCTGCAGAGGTAAGACGAGATACGAGATCCACGAGAACGAGACAAGACGAGATTTTAACCTCATTTCTAATGTATCAATTTCAAGATTCAGTTACCAATTTTGGGCTCACGATTTGTTATTTAATTGATTTCATATTTTTGTTCCCATTCTACTGCTGCTTTTTTGGAACTGTAAGATTTAACTCGAAACACCTGAACCTCACGACATAATTTTTCTCTTTGTGGCAATTTTTGATCTTGTACCTAAAAATAAACAATATAGTAGCCTAAATAAATAAAAAAAACTAAAATTTTCTTGAAATATTTCGCTCTTGGATCATGAGTCTATTTTCTATTTGGGCTTGACTTTCTGAAATGAGAGACAAAATTATTGAACTGTTCCATGATATTCTAATTTTTTGAGATGGAATAGAACACTTGGTCTTGGACTTGCACTTAGACTGAGAGCTAGAGCTAAACCTAAGCCAAACCTAGAGCTAAACCTAGAGCTAAACCTAGACCTAGGGCTAAACCTAGACCTAGAGCTAAACCTAGAGCTAAACCTAGAGCTAAACCTAGAGCTAAACCTAGAGCTAAACTTGGGCCTAGAACTAAACCTAGAGCTAAACCTAGACCTAGAGCTAAACCTAGAGCTAAACCTAGAGCTAAACCTAGAGCTAAACCTAGACCTAGGGCTAAACCTAGAACTAAACCTAGCGCTAGAGCTAAACCTAGAGCTAAACCTAGAGCTAGAGCTAAACCTAGAGCTAAACCTAGACCTAGAGCTAAACCTAGACCTAGAGCTAAACCTAGAGCTAAACCTAGAGCTAAACCTAGACCTAGAGCTAAACCTAGAGCTAGAGCTAAACCTAGAGCTAAAACTAGAGCTAAACCTAGAGCTAAACCTAGAGCTACACCTAGACCTAGAGCTAAACCTAGAGCTAAACCTAGACCTAGAGCTAAACCTAGAGCTAAACCTAGAGCTAGAGCTAAACCTAGAGCTAAACCTAGACCTAGAGCTAAACCTAGACCTAGAGCGAAACCTAGAGCTAAACCTAGAGCTAAACCTAGACCTAGAGCTAAACCTAGAGCTAAACCTAGACCTAGAGCTAAACCTAGACCTAGAGCTAAACCTAGAGCTAGAGCTAAACCTAGAGCTAAACCTAGAGCTAAACCTAGACCTAGAGCTAAACCTAGAGCTACACCTAGACCTAGAGCTAGACCTAGAGCTAAACCTAGACTTAGACAAACTATTGATCCACAAGGAAAATTATTTGGACACAGCAGCTCACAGCGTATTACAATAACAAAGAGAAATGGTAATAATACATTTTAAAGAAGTAGCAGAAATAACAAGAGATAATGTCAAATAAGGTATAATTATATAAATGTAAATGTACAAGTAAAAATAAAATATAGTAATAAAAGTATATGTCAGCCGTATACAAGAGAAGGAAAACAACGATGTAATGACTGACAGGACACAGGGTTATGTCTAAACTGTGACTCTGCTCCTCTTTCAGACACACTAAAGACTCTCCCAGTGATGCGTCTGTCAGATCCAGAACTCCTCCTCCAGAGTTCAGCAATAAACCAACTCCTCCTGTGTCCAGTGAGACGTCCGGCTTCATCTCCCTCAGGTCCAAGGCTCTACATTTATCCAACAAACCTGTAGCCCAAAGATCAGAGAAAGACACTGGACCTAGAGCTAAACCTAGACCTAGACCTAGAGCTAAACCTAGACCTAGAGCTAGACCTAGAGCTAAACCTAGACCTAGAGCTAAACCTAGACCTAGACCTAGAGCTAGACCTAGACCTAGAGCTAAATCTAGACCTAGACCTAGAGCTAAACCTAGACCTAGAGCTAAACCTAGACCTAGACCTAGACCTAGAGCTAAACCTAGACCTAGACCTAGAGCTAAACCTAGACCTAGACCTAGAGCTAAACCTAGACCTAGAGCTAAACCTAGACCTAGACCTAGACCTAGAGCTAAACCTAGAGCTAGACCTAGAGCTAAACCTAGACCTAGACCTAGAGCTAAACCTAGACCTAGATCTAGAGCTAAACCTAGACCTAGAGCTAAACCTAGACCTAGAGCTAAACCTAGACCTAGAGCTAGACCTAGAGCTAAACCTAGACCTAGAGCTAAACCTAGACCTAGACCTAGAGCTAAACCTAGACCTAGACCTAGAGCTAAACCTAGACCTAGACCTAGAGCTAAACCTAGATCTAGACCTAGAGCTAAACCTAGACCTAGACCTAGAGCTAAACCTAGACCTAGAGCTAAACCTAGACCTAGACCTAGAGCTAAACCTAGACCTAGACCTAGAGCTAAACCTAGACCTAGAGCTAAACCTAGACCTAGAGCTAAACCTAGAGCTAGACCTAGAGCTAAACCTAGACCTAGACCTAGAGCTAAACCTAGACCTAGAGCTAAACCTAGACCTAGATCTAGAGCTAAACCTAGACCTAGAGCTAAACCTAGACCTAGAGCTAAACCTAGACCTAGACCTAGAGCTAAACCTAGACCTAGACCTAGAGCTAAACCTAGAGCTAAACCTAGAGCTAAACCTAGAGCTAGAGCTAAACCTAGAGCTAAACCTAGCGCTAAACCTAGACCTAGACCTAGAGCTAAACCTAGACCTAGAGCTAAAACTAGACCTAGAGCTAAACCTAGACCTAGACCTAGAGCTAAACCTAGAGCTAAACCTAGACCTAGACATAGAGCTAAACCTAGAGCTATATCTAGACCTAGAGCTAAACCTAGACCTAGACCTAGAGCTAAACCTAGAGCTAAACCTAGACCTAGAGCTAAACCTAGAGCTAAACCTAGAGCTAAACCTAGACCTAGACATAGAGCTAAACCTAGAGCTAAACCTAGACCTAGAGCTAAACCTAGACCTAAAGCTAAACCTAGACCTAGAGCTAAACCTAGAGCTAAACCTAGACCTAGAGCTAAACCTAGACCTAGACCTAGAGCTAAGCCTAGACCTAGACCTAGAGCTAAACCTAGACCTAGACCTAGAGCTAAGCCTAGACCTAGACCTAGAGCTAAACCTAGAGCTAAACCTAGAGCTAAACCTAGAGCTAAACCTAGACCTAGAGCTAAAACTAGAGCTAAACCTAGAGCTAAACCTAGACCTAGAGCTAGACTTAGACAAACTATTGATCCACAAGGGAAATTATTTGGACACAGCAGCTCACAGCGTATTACAATAACAAAGAGAAATGGTAATAAATTCTAAAGAAGTAGCAGAAATAACAAGAGACTGTGTCAAATAAGGTATAATTATATACATGTAAATGTACAAGTAAAAATAAAATATAGTAATAAAAGTATATGTCAGCCGTATACAAGAGAAGGAAAACAACGATGTAATGACTGACGGGACACAGGGTTATGTCTAAACTGTGACTCTGCTCCTCTTTCAGACACACTAAAGACTCTCCCAGTGATGCGTCTGTCAGATCCAGAACTCCTCCTCCAGAGTTCAGCAATAAACCAACTCCTCCTGTGTCCAGTGAGACGTCCGGCTTCATCTCCCTCAGGTCCAAGGCTCTACATTTATCCAACAAACCTGTAGCCCAAAGATCAGAGAAAGACACTGGACCTAGAGCTAAACCTAGACCTAGACCTAGACCTAGAGCTAAACCTAGACCTAGAGCTAAACCTAGAGCTAAACCTAGAGCTAAACCTAGAGCTAGAGCTAAACCTAGAGCTAAACCTAGACCTAGAGCTAAACCTAGAGCTAAACCTAGAGCTAAACCTAGAGCTAAACCTAGACCTAGAGCTAAACCTAGAGCTAGACCTAGAGCTAAACCTAGACCTAGAGCTAAACCTAGAGCTAGACCTAGAGCTAAAACTAGACCTAGACCTAGAGCTAAACCTAGACCTAGACCTAGAGCTAAACCTAGACCTAGAGCTAGACCTAGAGCTAAACCTAGACCTAGACCTAGAGCTAAACCTAGACCTAGACCTAGACCTAGACCTAGACCTAAACCTAGAGCTAGACCTAGAGCTAAACCTAGACCTAGAGCTAAACCTAGACCTAGAGCTAGAGCTAAACCTAGAGCTAAACCTAGAGCTAAACCTAGAGCTAAACCTAGAGCTAGAGCTAAACCTAGAGCTAAACCTAGCGCTAAACCTAGACGCTAAACCTAGACCTAGACCTAGAGCTAAACCTAGAGCTAAACCTAGACCTAGAGCTAAACCTAGACCTAGAGCTAAAACTAGACCTAGAGCTAAACCTAGAGCTAAACCTAGAGCTAAACCTAGAGCTAAACCTAGACCTAGACATAGAGCTAAACCTAGAGCTAAATCTAGACCTAGAGCTAAACCTAGACCTAGAGCTAAACCTAGAGATAAACCTAGACCTAGAGCTAAACCTAGACCTAGAGCTAAACCTAGAGCTAAACCTAGACCTAGACATAGAGCTAAACCTAGAGCTAAACCTAGACCTAGAGCTAAACCTAGACCTAAAGCTAAACCTAGACCTAGAGCTAAACCTAGAGCTAAACCTAGACCTAGACCTAGAGCTAAACCTAGACCTAGAGCTAAACCTAGAGCTAAACCTAGACCTAGACCTAGACCTAGAGCTAAACCTAGACCTAGACCTAGAGCTAAACCTAGACCTAGACCTAGAGCTAAACCTAGAGCTAAACCTAGAGCTAAACCTAGAGCTAGAGCTAAACCTAGAGCTAAACCTAGACCTAGACCTAGA
This sequence comes from Paratrypauchen microcephalus, assembly GCA_036785185.1. Taxonomy (NCBI): domain Eukaryota; kingdom Metazoa; phylum Chordata; class Actinopteri; order Gobiiformes; family Gobiidae; genus Paratrypauchen; species Paratrypauchen microcephalus. The sequence continues at coordinate 3,592,148 of JAVJIX010000084.1, read as the reverse complement.
GCTAAACCTAGAGCTAAACCTAGAGCTAAACCTAGAGCTAGAGCTAAACCTAAACCTAGACCTAGAGCTAAAACTAGACCTAGACTTAAACAAACTATTGATCCACAAGGGAAATTATTATTAATTAATATCAATTATTATCACAAGGGACACAGCAGCTCACAGCGTATTACAATAAGAGAAGAGAAGAGAAATGGTAATAATAAATTCTAAAGAAGTAGCAGAAATAACAAGAGACTGTGTCAAAAAGGCATAATTATATAAATGTAAATGTACAAGTAAAAACAAAATATAGAATATACAGTCATACCTCACCTTACGAAATTAATTAGTTCCAGAAGTGGTTCCGTAACGTGATTTTTTCGTAAGTAGAGTCGCAATGTAAAAAGGCCTGATTCATTCCAAGGCCCCCAATACCCCCCAAACCCTGTTGGAGAGTGTATTTACAAGTGTATTTACAAGTGTATTTACAAGTGTATTTACGTTTCGGGGGATTCGGGCGGCTGCGAAGCCGAACGCGCATTATTTGAATTTTTGAGATTTCGCGTTTCGTAACGTGAATTTTCTTTCGTATTCAGAGACGAAAATTTACGTAAAGGCGTTTCGTAACTTGGATTATTCGTTAGTTGGGTCTTTCGTAAGGTGAGGTATGACTGTAGTAATAAAAGTATATGTCAGCTGTATACAAGAGAAGGAAAACAACGATGTAATGACTGACAGGACGCACGGTTATGTCTAAACTGTGACTCTGCTCCTCTTTCAGACACACTAAAGACTCTCCCAGTGATGCGTCTGTCAGATCCAGAACTCCTCCTCCAGAGTTCAGCAATAAACCAACTCCTCCTGTGTCCAGTGAGACGTCCGGCTTCGTCTCCCTCAGGTCCAAGGCTCTACATTTATCCAATGAATCTCAAAGTTCAAAGTTCAAAGTCAGCTTTATTGTCAAAAACCATATGTACAGGTCGCACACAGGATTTGAAAATGCAGCGCCCCCTAGGCCCACAGTGAACATAAAACATCTGATAAACCTGTAACCGAAAGGTCAGAGAAAGACACTGGACCTAGACCTAGAGTTAAACCTAAGATAAGATAATTCTTTATTTGTCCCACAATGGGGAAATTGCAGTGTCACAACGCAAGTTTCAGAAACAGTAGGAAAATATGAGCATGCATCAAAATTAAGATAAATAATAATAAGTATGTACTAAAAACTACTAAAAGTACTAAAAAACACAACACTGTAAGGTTAAAGCTAGACCTAGGGCTAGACCTATACCTAGACTTAGACAAACTATTGATCCACAAGGGAAATTATTTGGACACAGCAGCTCACAGCGTATTACAATAACAAAGAGAAATGGTAATATTCTATCCATCCATTTTCTTCCGCTTATCCGGGGCTGGGTCGCCGGGGCAACAGTCTAAGCAGGGACGCCCAGACCTCCTTCACCCCGGACACTTCCTCCAGCTCCTCCGGGGGGGACCCCAAGGTGTTCCCAGGCCAGCCGGGAGACATAGTCCCTCCAGCGTGTCCTGGGTCTTCCCCGGGGCCTCCCGAGGGAGGCGTCCAGGAGGTGTCTGGAACAGACGCCCGAGCCACCTCAGCTGGTTCCTCTCGATGTGGAGAAGCAGCAGCTCTACTCCGAGCTCCTCCCGTGTGACTGAGTTCCTCACCCTATCTCTAAGCCACTCTGTGGAGGAAACTCATTTCGGCCGGTTATATCCTCGATCTCGTCCTTTCGGTCATTTCCTATAGCTCATGACCATAGGTGAGGGGAGGAACGTAGATTGATCGGTAAATCGAGAGCTTTGCCTTTCGGCTCAGCTCCCTCTTCACCACAACGGTCCAGAACAAAACCGCAAGATACTTGAACTCCTCCACTTGAGGCAGGGACTCTCCACCCACCCGGAGAGGGCAAGTCACCTTTCTCTGGTCGAGAACCATGGCCTCGGATTTGGAGGAGCTGATCCTCATCCCAGCCGCTTCACACTCGGCTGCAAACCGCCCCAGTGCACATTGGAGGTCCCGGTTCGATGAAGCCATCAGGACAACATCATCTGCAAACAGCAGAGATGAGATCCTGTGGTTCCCAAACTGGATCCCCTCCGGCCCCTGACTGCGCCTAGAAATTCTGTCCATAAATATAATGAACAGAACCAGTGACAAAGAGCAGCCCTGGTGGAGTCCAACATGCACCGGAATCTTACTACCGGCAATGCGAACACAGCTCCTGCTCCGGTCATATGGGAAATGGTAATAATAAATTCTAAATAAGTAGCAGAAATAACAAGAGACTAGTGTCAAATAGGGAGATTTGAACGGCCGTCAAAGGCAGGGACCTCAATGACCGGATCTCTGGCATGGAGATAAGCTCTGGGTACATGGAATGTCACCTCACTGGGGGGGAAGGAGCCCGAGCTTGTGCGGGAGGTTGAGAGTTACCGACTAGATATAGTCTGTCTGGGAGTCCCTGCTTAGACTGTTGCCCCCGCGACCTGGCCCCGGATAAGAGGAAGAACATGGATGGATGGACGTCGTCAAATAAGGCATAATTTTATAAATGTACTATAAAAAAAATGTATAAGTAAAAACAAAATATAGAATATAGTAATAAAAGTATATGTCAGCTGTATACAAGAGGTCGTAAGGAAAACGATGTAATGACTGACAGGACACAGGGTTATGTCTAAACTGTGACTCTGCTCCTCTTTCAGACACACTAAAGACTCTCCCAGTGATGCGTCTGTCAGATCCAGGACTCCTCCTCCAGAGTTCAGCAATAAACCAACTCCTCCTGTGTCCAGTGAGACGTCCGGCTTCATCTCCCTCAGGTCCAAGGCTCTACATTTATCCAACAAACCTGTAGCCCAAAAATCAGAGAAAGACTCTGCTTCTGTTTGCTTGAAAACCTTCACAGTGTGGCATTAATAAGGGCTCTTACTACGTTTTCTGATCTGTTCTAATGTTTTGTCATCCCAAACAGACCTGGAGTTGTGTTTTTTTTTCATTCACACATGTTTAACACACAAACCCTTCTTCTCTCAAACAGGAAAAACTCTGTTCCACCCTGTGATGTCATGTGGTAACACAGGAAGTGCTGCATTGTGTTTGTAAGGAAGAGACTTAAAGGAAAAGTAACGTTTTTTACAATCTGAGCCTTATTTCGGTAATAAAACAAGTTGTTTTACTCACCCATAGCACTTTGGTGTCATATGGAGCACTTCCAGAGATGTTTTAGATTAGCGTTAGCCTAGCGCGACTTCTAGCCATAGCTCGGGGCATATAATATATTCCCTAAGCATGTAATATGCCCCGTGTGGTCTCCAAATAACACAAACTTTAGCACTTTTCAAATCATAGAAGCTCGATGTCTTAGTCTACGATTTCGTTTGAATCAAAAGTGGCCTGTAATCCGAGATTTAGCCATAGTTTCGAGTAGATGAGGACAGTGCGCATGTGCGGACTGTGCTCTCAGCTCCCGGGACCCAAACATGAAACGCAAAGCTGTAAACTATGGCTAAATCTCAGATTACAGGCCCCTTTTGCTTCAAACGAAATCGTAGACTAAGACATGGAGCTTCTATGATTTGAAAAGTGCTAAAGTTTGTGTTATTTGGAGCCCGCACGGGACATATTACATGCTCGGGGAATATATTATATGCCCCGAGCTATGGCTAGAAGTCGCGCTAGGCTAACCGCAAATCTTAAACATCTCTGGAAGTGCTCCATATGACACCAAAGTGCTATGAGTGAGTAAAACAACTTGTTTTATTACCGAAATAAGGCTCAAATTGTAAAAAACGTTACTTTTCCTTTAATAAGCTGGTCAGGAGGGCCAGCTCTGTCCTGGGCTGTCCTCTGTCCTGGGCTGGACTCTGTAGAGGAGGTGGCTGAGAGGAGGGTGCTGGACAAATTCACGTCCATTAAGGACGACACCTCTCACCCTCTGCACCGGACTGTAGAGGAGCTGAGCAGCTCCTTCAGCAGCCGACTGAGGCACCCCCAGTGCAAGGAGCGCTACCGGAGATCCTTCATCCCCACCACCATCAGACTGTATAATTCCACTGTATAGTCTTAATCTGCAATTTTTTCTATACTCTCTTTTTACTTATTTTTATTATTATTAAAATAGTGCATGTTCAAACTTTCTTTTGCACTAAACTGTCTGGAGCTAATGTGGCAAGTGAATTTCTCCTGTGTGCGATCAGTAAAGTCTTATCTTAAACTCCACACACCTTCACTAGAATCACTGGGATGATTTCAGCCCACGAGTTGCCAATCTCTACTGAACTAAAGGCAAAAGGAACTGTTCATAACCACAGCATGACATCACAAGGTGGAACAGAACATTCTGAGCTTTGGAGAAGTGGACAGACTAATAATAAACTTATCGGTACTCAAACATGTGAATGAAACAAAACACACCTCCAGGTGAGTTTTTGCGGAGGGAACATTATAACAGGGTTGAAAGAGGAAAGGAATAATTTTAGTGTCATAAAAACATTTAAACAAATCCATGTGACATTTTCTTTTCGTTTTCTTGCTTACAGCGCTGTGTCTCTCAGGTCCAGGATTCCTCCTCCAGAGTTTTCTAATGAACCAGAATCTCCTTCCAAAGAGTAAGACTTTACTAATGACTAGGGATGTAACGATATCCATATCTCATGGTACAATATCATCACAGTACTGTATTCATTTCAGGGTATGATATTTATTGCAATATTTTGGAGAGAAATGTAGATAGGAAAGGACTTTTTGATTTTAAAATACCTTCACAAGACTTTGGTGCGGATCATCACTATCGTTATCCCAAAAATTACAACAATTAACACATTTCTTCATGTTTTCTGCGTTGAAATGAATCATGTTCTGTGTAGTTCAGTAAAAACAGTGTTTTTAGCTGTTGGTACTATAAAATAATGCATTTCAGCAAAGGAACTTGTAATTAAGGCCAAATATTATCTGGACAAGAAAGCTCTAGATACACTTTATTCTTCTTTAGCTGCCCCATATTTGACATACTGTGCTGAGAGTATACATATATTCTCACTCTGAGAATATATGTATGTTAGAGTGAGAATGTATGTATTTGAGAGTGAGAATATATGTATGTGAGAGGACCACAAAAATGAATAATGTCTTGAACGGCCCCTCATAAGAAGTCGTGCGTTCTGCAGTTTTAAAGGAATATTAACGTTTTTTAAGATAACATAAGATAAGACTTTATTGATCTCACACAGGAGAAATTTACTTGCCACAGTAGCTCCAGGACAGTTTGAAAAACAAGAAAGAAAAGTGCATGCAGGCAAGAATGGAATAAAGTAGGTAATAATAAAAATAAATAATAATAATAATAATAATACAAACATTAACATGGAGAGTATGGAAAAAGGATAAGATACCCACTGTATAGGCCAAACGTGCAGTTTGGCCTATACAGTGGGTTAGGGTTGGGGTTAGGCACTGGGGGTGTCTCAGTCGGCTGCTGAAGGAGCTGCTCAGCTCCTCTACAGTCCGGTGCAGAGGGTGAGAGGTGAATTTGTCCAGCACCTCCTCTCAGCCACCTCCTCTACAGAGTCCAGAGGACAGCCCAGGACAGAGCTGGCCCTCCTGACCAACTTATTAAGTCTCTTCCTTTTTACAATCTGAGCCTTATTTCTGTAATAAAACAAGTTGTTTTACTCACCCATAGCACTTTGGTGTCATATGGAGCAGTTTCGTAGTTGTTGTGGTGTAGCGATATCCGTTAACGTGAGTGCTTGGGGCAGGAGATTGCAGTCACCAATCTCGGATTAGAGCAGTGCTTCTCAATTATTTTTTGTGACGCACCCCCTAAGAAGAAGAAAAAGTTTCACGCCCCCCTCCCTGCGCGCGACTATATATAGTATTATTTGCTAGAAAATTGTTATTAGTACACCTCTGCATAACATCGTATCCTTTTCTTAACATTAAAAACAAAAAAAGAAAAGCTTCCAACAAAGTCTGCACTCTGCACTGTCTTTGCACTGAGGACTCAAATATTAATGTGTCTTTAATGCAGCATTGCGCACATTTGTTTACGTTTTACAGAAACGAAACTTAAAACTACATTGCATAAACTAAAAGCGCTGAAAAAAACGCTCTCTCCTTGTGCCGCTGATGCGTCAGCTTCTGTCGGACTAAAGGACACGACTCAGTGGAATATACGTGTTTTTTCTGTGACAGAGGATGTTCTGCTGATGATGAGTCTGTTCTGTATATTAAGTATTTAAGGTTGCTGACCCCTGCCCCAGAGCAACAATGAGAGCGCCACTGCCAACTAGTGTTGTTGATGTGCAATTACACTTAGTTCTAGTACAGTACGGCAAAAAAGCATGTTTCCCAGGGTCACACGCGCCCCCCCTGGCATCACACCGCGCCCCCCCAGAGGGGCCCGCCCCACTATTTGAGAAGCACTGGATTAGAGGCACTTTTGACTCAAACTAAAGTGTAGACTAAGACATTGAGCTTCTGTAATTTGAAAAGTGATAAAGTTTGTGTTATTTGGTGACTGCAATCACCTGCCCCAAACACTCACGTTAACGGATATCGCTAAACTACAACATCTACGAAACTGCTCCAAATGACACCAAAGTGCTGCTATGGGTGAGTAAAACAACTTGTTTTATTACAGAAATACGGTTCAGATTGTAAAATAAACGTTAATATTCCTTTAACGCACTTCGTGGAGGAAGACCACGACTCCGCGGCATGCGTTAAAACTGCAGAACGCACGGCTTCTCGTTGTTTAATGCTTATGTATAAAATATGGGAGTGATAGAATTGTAAAATAGAATGTTTTTATTTCCCGACAGGCAGAGCAGCTGTTTTAACCGTGACAGTGAAGACGTGTTGGACTTCCTCCCAGCACAGAGTAAGGCTCCAGAGGGCACGTGGGCCTAGTGTTGTCACAATACTAAAATTTCAAACTCGATTTCAGTACTGAGCAAACGGATTGGGATCATATCAAATTCATGTGCACAGGCTAAGGATCGTATAGGGATCAGTTTCCCGAATCCGATTGGAACCCCTGGCTTAGGCCGATAGTAATCCGCTCGGTGCCGCCTCGTGCACGATATCTGATCGCATTGGCGTACTGCGCATGCGCGGGAATTTTTCGCCAGGGATTTCACCCAGAAGTGGCAGGAGGCGCCGACGCCGTCATAAGTAGCGATTGTTGCCAGAAAAGTCAGACGAAATCATGGCTGCGAAGAAAGAATGCACAACATGTACACCAATGCTGCTCCGGAAAACTAGTCCAGGTTTAGTCCAGGTTTAGTCCAGGTTCAGTCCAGGTTTAGTCCAGGTTTAGTCCCATATTAGTCCTGATTTAGTCCAGGTTTAGTCCAGTTTCAGTCTAGGTTTAGTCCAGGTTTAGTCCAGGTTTAGTCCAATTTTAGACCAGGTTTGGTCTAGGTTTAGTCCAGGTTTAGTCCAGGTTAAGTCCAGGATTAGTCCAGGTTTAGTCCCATATTAGTCCTGATTTAGTTCAAAAGTTCAAAGTTCAAAGTCAGCTTTATTGTCAATTCTGCCATATGTGTTCAACATACAGTGAATCGAGTCCAGGTTTAGTCCAGTTTCAGTCTAGGTTTAGTCCAGGTTTAGTCCAGGTTCAGTCTAGGTTTAGTCCAGGTTTAGTCCAGGTTTAGTCCAATTTTAGTCCAGGTTTGGTCTAGGTTTAGTCCAGGTTTACTCTAGGTTCAGTCTAGGTTTAGTCCAGGTTAAGTCCAGGTTTAGTCCAGGTTCAGTCTAGGTTTAGTCCAGATTTAGTCCAGGTTTGGTCTAGGTTTAATCCAGGTTCAGTCCAGGTTCAGTCCAGGTTTAGTCCAGGTTTACTCTAGGTTCAGTCCAGGTTTGGTCCAGGTTTAGTCCAGGTTTAGTCTCATATTAGTCCGTTAAACTCCTCGAGCTCCATCTTTGTAAACCGCCACATAGTTTGTGTTTTTATTGAGTCGCCATCACCCAGAAGTAGTTGGACGACAGCGCCACATAGCGGTGACGGCCAGGTCGCTGACCATTATCCGATTACACGAGTTTCATGTGCACTTGGATCTAAGGACAGACCACCCGCCGAGTAACGGGATCGGATTTGGAGAATTCCAATCTGATCCTACCGTGTGCACGCAGTGAATTAATACTTGCTATGGACGTCACGCTGGGGGTGTTCTACATGTATCTCTAATGCCAGAAAGTTCAGCAGTTACCATGGAGACACAATGCACACATTAGCAAACACTGTCTGAAAAAAAGAGTGTTCATTAAAGGGGCATTGTCTAACTTTTCTGAAGGATTCGTCTCTGTGGAGATGTTTATTACAGGTCAGAACTGTGGAGAGGCGACCACCACATCTGTAACTTATTCTGGTTTGGTCTCTATGAAGAGAAAAAGGTTTAATGCCATACTGTGACACATTCCAGACAAAGCAATAACATCTCCATGGAGAAAAGTCGCTATAAAGCCAAGGGTAATTGAATACATGTAAAGTAGATCTGTTTAAAGTCATATTATGGAACATTCCAGGCAAAGGAAGGGCATATCCATAGAAAGAGGGCAGACAGACCCTCCACCAGAAAAGTTACACAATGCACCTTTAAGTTCAGCTAATGGGCATTCTGGTAATAAACTAGTGATTCTGTTTCAGGTGATTATAAGGAGCGACTGGAGAGCAAATGTGACAGTGTGACTGAAGGATTAGAAGGAGATGGAGATAAAACATCTCTGCTGAAGATCTACACAGAGCTGTACATCACACAGAGCCACGGTGAAGAAGACTGCACCCAGCACGAACTCACCAGGCTCCAGGCTGAGTTTGGGACCAGGACCGGCCAGCAGGTGGCAGCACGCACTTAGATTTACTCAGGCATTTACTTTTAACTTTTAATCTGTACTTCGGAGTAGTTTTTAGACACCATGCTTTTACTTTTACTAAGCTATCGTACAGTGTAACAGTGCTCTTACTTGAGTAAAAGTTGTGCTTCTTCTTCCCAAGTCTAAAGTTGAAAGTGACAAAAGCTTTATGTGACGATATGAAATAATTTGAACACAGGGCTCTCAAGTTTTGAGCGGGGTCATGCGTGAGACTGCGTAATTTCTGAGGAGCAGGGGGGGGGGTGAACATATTTTCCCGAGGAGCGGGGGAAAGGGGGGGGGCTTGAATTGCGTGAGAAATGCCGTGTGAGCGTGTGAACGCGTCGAATTGTCTCTCTCAATGCGTGAGACTTGAGAGCCCTGCTGTAAATGTCTGTCTAAAGAGCAAACTTAAACTACAAAGCAACTAATGAGAGTTCTATAAATGAAGTTATTACCTGATGGTTCTCAGTTTGTTTTATCGTCACCACAGTGTGCGCTTAGCAGCTGAAACTACACTCTACAGTCTGCCCAACAACAGAACAATCTATTTTCTGATTGGCTGATTTTTTTCCGTGAAGCGGGACGGGGAGGAGGAGGGGGAGAGTTTTTTTTCGCTGAAAACGCGCGGTGCCTGCATAAACTGAGCCACACAGACCGATTTTCTGGGCACAAAAAAAAAAAAAAAATCAGCGTGAGATATGCCATGTGTCGAATTGCGTGTGTCACACTCTCAAAGCGTGACACTTGAGAACCCTGTTTGAACATGTGTCCATAGTCCAAAGTTCAAAGTTCATCTTTATTGTCAAAAACCATATGTACAGGTCGCACACACAGGATTTGAAATTGCAGCGCCCCCTAGGCCCACAGTGAACATAAAACATGTGATAAACAAGACAATAAACACCATGAGTAAAACATCACATATACCCGGAGCAAAAGTACAAAAGGCTTGTGTATAATACAAATACGTAAAACACACAATGTGGAGCAGAATAAAGCTCAAATGTGTCATTTAAGCAGCAGTGTTGGTGTGATTTAAGCAGCAGTGTGATTGGGAGAGAGTTGAGCATCCTGACAGCTTGGTGGATGAAGCTGTCTTTCAGTCTGCTGGTCTTGGCCCTGAGGCTCCTCAGTCTCCTTCCTGATGGCAGCAGACTGAAGAGGCAGTTGTGTTTCTTGCACCGCTCTAGTTTGCCCAGATTTTGGCCATTATTTACAGGGATGCTCAGATCCTGTAGTGGGATTGGATATCGGCGCCGATACTCAAAAATTTGCTGGATCGGATATCGGCTTCCAAATATCGGTTCTGCTGATATCCTGATTAGACATGTATATCGATGTATTTAGACTGTTTACTGGTCGTAGTCGGCACAGAAATGTTTGAACTTTTAATTTCACACAGCACATGCTGTTTGGGTGGATAAATAACAGTTACTTTGGGATTAGTTTTGTCTCGTTTTATTTGAGTTTGTTAGTCTCTGCACTAGGGCTGCTCGATTATCTCAGTCAATATTGAAATCACGATTATCTCAGTCAATATTGAAATCACGATTATTCAAACGATTTTTTCAAAATCCCCTACCTACACACACAAAGTGGGCTACTCTCCCCTTAAACATTTATTCTTCTTCTGTCTTATTCTACAGATTGCTCTAAACTTAATATAATACAACCTAACAAATATAAACATAAAATAGCCTGGTGCTATGATACACACACACACACACACAAACAAAAAGTTATCACACACAGCTATTCCTCACTTTCCTCACACAGATTTCTCCTCAGTATAATATAATATAATATAATATAATATAACCAAGATGGCGCTGGTGAGGCCAGTAGCTCCGTCCCTACTTTTCCTTTTTTCCTCTTTTTACTTGTATATAGTAGTTTTTCTTGCTTTTTCTTTAGGGTAGGTGAAACAGGGCGCATTCGCGCACCTGGGAAGCCTACTCTCACTACAGCTATACTGTTAGCTGTAGTGTTTTTGGACTTTTAATGAATCTGCGCCAGGAGGTACGACGGGATTCACCTGAAGCCATGCACAGGATTAAATACACGCGTGACAAGCTCCTGGAACTACGGGGCCCTTCTCTACTCCACGCGGGGAAACCGGAGGTCCCAGCGGAGATACGGAGAAAGAGGAGAGGCTGCAGGAGCGGATGCAGGAACCGGAGGCCGTATTCACCGAACGGACTACCCACGGTGATAACGGGGAATCTGCGTTCGCTAAACAACAAGGTGGAGGAGCTTGTCGCGCTGGCCCGACATCAGAGACAATTCCGGGACTGCAGTTTGATGTGTTTTTCTGAGACATGGCTAAATGGGAATATACCGGACAATGTAATCTCGCTGGACGGATTTAGTATGAGGCGCGCGGACCGTGGACCGTGTCGGGGAGCGGGAAGACACGAGGAGGAGGACTTATTTTCTTCGTTAACGAACGCTGGTGCCACCCCCGGGAATGTACACATGAAACACCAGCTGTGTTCCCGGGACATTGAACTGCTCGCTGTGGGTATGCGGCCGTACTATCTGCCCAGAGAAATTGCACACATTATTGTGTTCTGTGTGTACATTCCTCCATCGGCGGATGGTGCGGCAGCATGCGAACACCTCCATAGCGTCGTTAATGACATGATGATACGTCACCCGCGCGCCTCATTTCTGATCACTGGGGATTTTAACCGCACATCTCTCTCCACTACTCTCCCCACATTCACCCAATACGTCACTTTCCCCACGAGAGACAATAAGACTCTGGACTTGTTTTACACCAACATCAAGGACGCTTACACCTCCGCCCCCCTCCCCCCGCTCGGACGCTCGGATCACTGTCTGGTCTACCTGCTCCCGCAATACACACCCAGGGTGCGGAAAGAACCTGTGCGGAAGCGGTCTGTGAAGCTTTGGACTGAAGAGGCCTGTGAGAGTCTGAGAGACTGTTTCCAGAACACTGACTGGGACATTTTCACTGACTCTTATGGAAACGACATCAACGGCCTGACCCATTGCATCACAGACTACATCAAATTCTGCGTGGAGAACACTGTGCCAACCAGGAGGGTACGGTGTTTCCCCAACAACCACCCCTGGGTCACCCCTGAGCTTAAAGCCCTCCTGAACCAGAAGAAAAGGGCTTTCAACTCAGGGGACAGAGAGGAGCAGAAAAGGGTCCAGAGAGAGCTTCAGTGGAGGATCCGACGGGCTAAGAAGGACTATGGGAGGAGGATGGAGGAGCAGCTGGCCCAGAACAACGCACGGGGCGTGTGGAGAGGACTGAGGAGCATGTCTGGTTTTGGACAGAGTGGCAGAGGGACAGCTGATGGTGATCAGCGCTGGGCGGATGAATTAAACTGTTATTTCAACAGGTTTGACTCGCCCCCCACCCCACCTGCCCCTCTGCCGACTCCCCCCTCCTCCTCTTCACACCTTCCCGGGCCAGTAGCCACATCCCCCTTCCCCTTCACACGGATTCAACCCAGCACCAGCCCCCCTCCACCCCCCACTACCACCACCCCCCGCAGTCCCCCCCAGTCCCCCCCCCTCTCCCCCCTCTCCATCACACCGGACGAGGTGAGGAGGGAGCTTAGGCGACTCAGGCAGAGGAAATCCGCAGGACCCGACGGTATCTGCCCCAGGCTGCTGAGAACCTGTGCAGACCAGCTCTGTGAGGTTCTCTGCTACATGTTCAATCTGAGCCTCAGCCTGGAGAAGGTCCCCATCCTGTGGAAGACCTCCTGCGTGGTCCCGGTTCCCAAAACAACAAACGCCAGGGAACCGGCCCACTACAGACCAGTCGCCTTGACCTCCCACCTCATGAAGACCATAGAGAGGGTCTTCATGAGGGCTCACCACAGAGCCACCTCCGCTCTGTGGTGAGCCCTACCCTGGACCCGCTGCAGTTTGCCTACAAGCCAAACGTAGGAGTACAGGACGCCGTCATCTACTTTCTGCAGCGGGCGCTCACCGACCTTGAGACCGCCGGGAGTGCTGTGAGAGTCATGTTCTTTGACTTCTCCAGCGCCTTCAACACCATCAGGCCGGCGCTGCTGCGGGGGAAGCTGGAGGACGCGGGAGTGGATGGACATCTCGCTGCCTGGACCATCGACTACCTCACTGACCGTCCACAGTACGTGCGGCTGCGCGGCTGTGTGTCAGAGGTGGTAGTCTGCAGCACGGGGGCCCCCCAGGGTACTGTCCTCTCACCCTTCCTCTTCACCATATATACCTCGGACTTCACATACAACACGGACAGCTGCCATCTCCAGAAGTTCTCCGACGACTCGGCCATTGTGGGCTGTGTGTCTGAGGGGAACGAGCTGGAGTACCGCTCGGTCATCAGTGACTTTGTAGACTGGTGTGGGCGCAACCACCTGAGCCTGAACACCAGTAAGACAAAGGAGCTGGTGATCGACTTCAGGAGGAGACCACTACCTCACTCACCGGTGAACATCCAGGGGCAGGACATAGAGACTGTGGACAGTTTCAAGTACCTGGGTGTTCACCTCAACAATAAACTGGACTGGTCCCACAACAGCGATGCCCTGTACAAGAAGGGCCAAAGTCGCCTCCACCTCCTGAGGAGACTGAGGTCCTTTGGAGTGTGCAGGCCTCTGCTCAAGACTTTTTATGACTCTGTGGTGGCCTCTGCTCTCCTCTACGCTGTCGTCTGCTGGGCCCCGAGCAGCACAGAACGGGACAGAAAAAGACTGAATAAGCTGGTTACGAGGGCCAGCTCTGTCCTGGGCTGTCCTCTGGACTCTGTAGAGGAGGTGGCTGAGAGGAGGGTACTGGCCAAATTCACATCCATCATGGACGACACCTCTCACCCTCTGCACCGGACTGTAGAGGAGCTGAGCAGCTCCTTCAGCAGCCGACTGAGGCATCCCCAGTGCAAGAAGGAGCGCTACCGCAGATCCTTCATCCCCACCGCCATCAGACTGTATAATTCTAACATATAGGCCAGACGTGCAATATCCTCCTTTTTCATGTTGATGCTTGTTGTTACTATTATCATTATTACTATTTTCCATTATTATTATTATTACGTATTACTATCTGTACTATTTATTACTTACTTTATCCCCTCCCTGCCTGCATGCACTTTTTCCCTCTTGTCCAAATGTCCTGGAGCTACTGTGGCGAGTACATTTCTCCTGTGTGAGATCAATAAAGGCTTATCTTATCTTATCTTATAATATAATATAATATAATATAATATATTATAATATAATATAATTAATACAATATAATATAATATAATAGCGCTAAATTAGAATAGTGATATGACAAACACACATTTCATGACATGACTTACCAAAAGTAAAGATGAGATACTCAGATACCCAGATGAAGTGTTGTCCGGGATAAGTAATTCACGTTATCTAATTCACATCTATTGAAAATGCCGATCGCGTATCTCTACAAAGTCCCATGTAAAGTGTGTCTTTGTACGTTGTATTCATAGTAAATACCACGGAGGGTGAACGATCGATTTAAAAGTGATTAAATGTTGCGTTATACTAACTGCGTTTACTATCGTCTTCTGTAGTTTCCGTGTTCCCCACGATGCAAGCGCTTCTTGGTAGGAGCTAGTGCTGTCGTTGGTCAATTCTTGGCAGCAAATCGTGGTAGCAACTCCTGCCATGTGATTGGTCAATTCCTGGTAGCAACTAGTGCCGTGATCGGTCAATTCTTGGTAATTCTTGGTAGCAACTCGGACAGATATTGGTCAAATCGTGGTAGTGTGAGCTCGACTCGCAGCCGGCCGCAGGCGCCAGTGTAGGCGCCAGCAAGTCTCTGCGCTGCGCATTGGCCCGCGTGGAAGGGAATGTATTGCGCGTGCGCGTCCCTCTCGACAGACAAATGAAAAAAATAATAATTTGGACTCCATTATATGAATTTTGAGATCGTTTGACACCAAAATTGAAATCATGATCAAAATTCGATTAACTGCACAGCCCTACTCTGCACTGATATCAGTGGATACTTTGGAAGCCAAAGTATTGCAAATTATATTATATAATTTCTTGGAGTATTTTGCACTTTTACTTGAGTGATATTATTTTGACATAACTTTACTCTTGAGTAATACACTGTTTCTGTGAACAGGAGACGCCCATCCGCTGCCAGGACATCTTTAACCCGCTGCCCTCCGATCACAAGCCCATCAAGGTGGTGCTGACCAGCGGCGTGGCAGGTGTGGGCAAGACCTTCTCAGTCCTGAAGTTCTGTCTGGACTGGGCCCAAGGTTCAGAGAACCAAGATCTGGAGCTAGTGGTGCCTCTGTCCTTTAGGGAGCTGAACCTGGCCAGCGGGAGGTGCTACAGTCTGTTGGAGCTCATACAAGTATTCCACCCCTCCTTGGACCCTCTCTCGACTCTGCTCCACCGTAAAGTCCTTTTTATCTTTGACGGTCTGGACGAGAGCCGGCTGCATCTGGACTTCAGCTGCGAGGTCATCTCTGAGGTCACGCAGAGGTCAGAGGTTGACAGGCTCCTGGTGAACCTCATCAAGGGGGATCTGCTTCCTGATGCCCTTATTTGGATCACCTCTCGCCCGGCAGCGGCCAATCAGATTCCTGTGAGCCACGTCCATCGGTGGACTGAAGTGCGGGGCTTCAGAGACTCTCAGAAGGAGGAGTACTTCACAAAGAGGTTCTCAGACCAGCAGCAGCGTCACAGGGTCCTGTCCCACGTCACTGCCTCACACAGCCTCCACACCATGTGCCAGATCCCCGTCTTCTGCTGGATCACCGCCACCGTCCTGGGTCACATGCTGAGAAGCGCTCAGAGTGGACCCCTGCCCCAGACCCTCACTGACATGTATGCACACTTCCTCCTAGTGCAGACTCTGAGGAAGCGCAAGTACAAAGCTGAGAGCGCCGCCCTGGAGATCAGTAAGAGCGACTGTGAGGTCCTCTTGAAGCTGGGCAAACTGGCCTTTGAACATCTGCACAATGGAAACCTCATCTTCTACCAGGAGGACCTGCAAGAAGTGGGCCTGGACCTCACCGAGGCTTCTGTGTACTCTGGACTCTGCACTGAGGTCATCAAAGAGGAGAACATCATCTTTAAGAGGGTGGTCTACTGCTTCATTCATCTAAGCGTCCAGGAGTTTCTTGCTGCAGTTTTCATGCTCCACTGCTTCAACCACAAAAAGACACAGGAAATCAGGAGCTTTCTCTGCGACTGGGAAGAGGATATGCCGCTCGACGTTTTCCTCCAGAAGTCCATGGAGAAGTCCTTTGAAAATGAAAGTGGGCGTTTGGACTTGTTTGTGCGCTTCCTTCACGGCCTCCTGCTCGAGTCAAACCAGAGGCTGCTCAGGGTTCTGCTGGGCCCAGTTCAGACGGACTCTCAGATGATTCAGAAGATCACCCAGAACCTGAGGGACAGGAACACTGAAAACATCTCTGCCCCCGGAAGCATCACTGTGTTCTACTGCCTGACTGAGATGAACGACCAGACGATCTATCAGAGGATCTTGAACCTCCTGAAGAGAGAGTTTAAATCCAACATCTCGCATTTTGATTGCACAAATTTGGCCAACAAACTGCAAATGCCACAGGAAGTCCTACAGGAACTGAACATCAAGAGGTTCAACACAATGTCTAATGGGAAATGGAAACTGATGCCACCGGACACCTGCAGAGAAGCCACGTGAGTGCAACTATGGTCGTTTTCACACCTGCCTTGTTTGGTTTGTTTAAAACAAACCAGAGTTCATTTGCTCCTTTGATTCGGACCTTTTGTTCTGGTGTGAATAAAAAACAAAAGTCTCGATCCGGAGCAAACAAGCGAACCGAGACCACCTAAAAAGCTCGGTCTCGACACGATTCCATTCGAACTCTGGTGCGGTTCGTTTGAGGTGAGAATGCAGACCGGACTCGATCCGACACAAGTTGGCTTTTTGTACTTAACGAGCTCCCGTCGTCTGTCGAGCATTATGGGAAACCGAGGCTGACGAAACTAAATGAAACGAAACTTACGAGGTTTACTTACGTTTTACGTGAAGAGCAAGAGTCAGAACTTGATGCTCACATGAGTTCTGTCCTCCGTAGTCATCTTGCCCTGTGTCTTCATCGTTTGGAAATTGATTGTAAAATAGTGTAAACCTCACGATGCTGCTCAAACATTTGTGAGAACTGTAAAAACTGAGCAAACCATATCGCTAAGGCAAGATTGAAAACAGCACATAACACCATTATTCTCCTCCTTCCGGGTTTGGACTTGGCGTTTTGACACGGCTCATTTCTGTCCAATGGCTGAGCGACCTCAGCACACGTGCTTTTGTTTATAGATGTTGGTTCACTTGGGAAAAAACTGCAGTGTGAAAGTGAACCGCACCAAAATAAAAAAATAAAAAAATTAAATTTGGACTGGACCAAAGTAAGTGAACTATCGGACTTTCCTGGTGTGAAAACGACCTAAGAGTCAGTTAGCAAAAGGCTGCAGTTTTTGAAGTACCATATTCTTATTTTGCATAAAAACAGCAAACCCTCTAGTAGGGATGCACTGGTCTGATGCTGGTTGGGGATATCAGAGCTGATACAGAAAAAATTGCTGGATCAGTTATTGGCTTCCAAATATTGGTTCAGTACTTGTCCCAGAAAGTCTCATAATGTTTAAATGTTCTGTAGTTACCTGAGAGATAAATAATCCACCACCCCCTTGTCTCCACGGAGATGTCCTTGCTTTGCCTGTAATCTTCCACCGTATGGCATTATCTTTCTTGAGTTAAAGGAATATGCCACCCCCAGGTCAAATTTGGGCATCTCCCCACAGTCCAGAGACTAAAACAAGTGATGAAAAGCGTTTTCCTGGTCACCCAGCCATTGTCCGAGTCTGTTAGCACTGACCGCCGCGCGAGCTGCTGCTCCTCCGCCTTAGACTGGAGTCTAACGTCGCCAGAGAAAGATTTCGGCCAAAAGGAATTAATTTGCTCGATGCTTTTCCCAATTACCAAGAACATGGCCGAATCACGCACCACGTTGTGCAACAGGGGAACTCCCTTCCCGGTGCGTAACTGGGATTCCCCTGGCAGCGTGCTGCGTGATACGGCCATGTTCTTCCGCACTGAAAAATAGTTCCCACCCAAAATGACCAAGGCAAGCTCTCCGTGTTGATTTGCACATTTATTTGCACTCGATATGAATGCGCACTACACATAAAGTAATTGGGAAACGCATCGAGCAAATTAATTCCTTTTGGCCGAAATCTTTCTCTGGCGACGTTAGACTCCAGTCTAAGGCGGAGGAGCTGCAGATACCGCGGCGGTCAGTGGCGACAGACTCGGACAATGGCTGGGTGAGCAGGAAAACGCTTTCCATCACTTATTTTAGTCTCTGGACTGTGGGGAGATGCCCAAATTTGACCTGGGGTGGCATATCCCTTTAATTCAATTTTAGGTGGTTTTATTGCTCACAAATACCTTGAACAACATGCATTTTACCCTAAGCCAGGTTACCTTTCCACAGATCTGACCTATGTCGTGGCCTAATGGAGTCTTCCTTGATAGATATGTGTAATGCCATATAGTGGAGCATTCCTTAGAAAGTATTGACATCTTCATGAGGACATGCAGGTGGCGGACCCTCCACTGAAAAGTCACAGTTTTAATGCACCGGCAGGTTCAGTTGTGATTGTAGTGAATAAGATCACACGCTACACGACCTTTAAGTAGCTCCAAGCCTTCTCTTGAGTTAAACATTTTTATTTCAGATAAAAATAGTCCACATGACAACTGAACATATTCAAAAAAAAAAGAAAATAAATTACACGGCAAAAGGAGAAATTCAATTCGTCAACTGGACAAAAGTTTGTTTGGTTGAATCCATTTCTCAGCTCGTCCAAGCTGCTTCTTCAGTTCTGGTCAGACGCTGGTGGACACTGCCTATATCTGCCTGAAGGGGGCGCTCACTACAATGAAATGACTCTGAGACTCCCACACCTACTTGTTTACAGTTTGTGTTAGTTAGGTGGGCCTTCCCTCTCAAAACAGTTATTTTCTCTGGCCAAGATCTGGACCTCACTGTCCTCAAAGGAGTGGCCCGTGGCTTTTAGGTGGAGATGTATGGCAGACTGAGGTCCTTTTAGGCGGAGATGTACGGCAAACCGAGGTCCTTTTAGGTGGAGATGTACGGCAGACTGAGGTCCTTTTAGGTGGAGATGTACGGCAGACTGAGGTCCTTTTAGGTGGAGATGTACGGCAGACCGAGGTCCTTTTAGGTGGAGATGTACGGCAGACTGAGGTCCTTTTAGGTGGAGATGTACGGCAGACTGAGGTCCTTTTAGGTGGAGATGTACGGCAGACTGAGGTCCTTTTAGGTGGAGATGTACTGCAGACTGAGGTCCTTTTAGGTGGAGATGTACGGCAGACTGAGGTCCTTTTAGGTGGAGATGTGCGGCAGACTGAGGTCCTTTTAGGTGGAGATGTACAGCAGACTGAGGTCCTTTTAGGTGGAGATGTGCGGCAGACTGAGGTCCTTTTAGGTGGAGATGTACTGCAGACTGAGGTCCTTTTAGGTGGAGATCTACGGCAGACTGAGGTCCTTTTAGGTGGAGATGTACGGCAGACTGAGGTCCTTTTAGGTGGAGATGTACGGCAGACTGAGATCCACTCTGGCTCTCTCGTCTGTGTTGGTACATCCTCTTGTGAAGTGTCTGTTTTGTTTCTCCAGTGTAGCCCTCACTGCAGTCTTCACTACACTAAATGGAGTAGACCAAATTGCTTTGTTTGTGGCTCGGTGTTTTGTCGTTTGGGTGGACCAGCTTCTGTCTGACCAGAACTGAAGAAGCAGCTTGGATGAGCTGGTAAACATATTCAACCAAATAAACTTTTCTCCAGTCGACAAATTTAATTTCTCCTTTTGCCGTGGATTCTACCTGGACGACTGAGAGATTCTACACACATCTGAAAAATAATGACATTATTTTTTCACAAACAAATATCTTTTAGACAGTCTGCTGTGAAATTGTAATACAGTGTGTGTTTTGACAGGACTTTGTGGAGTGGCCTGTCTCGAGAGCACGCCGCAGTCATTGGCTCTGCTCTGAGGTCTTGGTCTCCTCTGAGGAGTCTGGACCTGTGGCTGCGTGACCGTGGAGCTCTGGAGGAGTTCTGTGAAGGACTGAAGGACCCACGCTGCAGACTGGAGACTCTCAGGTCAGTGCTATCTCGCTGGGGATGTTTTCACATGTGTATCTATGGTGGAATGTTCAGCAGTTACCATGGAGATGCAATGCACACATTTGCTATTTTATTCGCTAAAAATTATCCTATTCATCAGCGACTTGCAGTGAGGGTCACGGCTGGTGAGGCCCTGATGTCGTCACGATCAGATTTACAAATCTGTAAACCATGGCCAGTTTCGAATTCATGTGCACAGGCTAAGGATCGTATAGGGATTGGTTTCCGAATCCGATTGGAACCCCTGGCTTAGGCCGATAGTAATCCGCTCGGTGCCGCCTTGTGCACAATATTGGATCGCATTGGCGTACTGCGCATGCACGGGAATTTTCGCCAGGGATTTCACTCGGAAGTGGCAGGAAGCGCCGACGCCGTCATAAGTAGCGATTGTTGCCGGAAAAGTCAGACGAAATCATGGCTGCGAAGAAATAATGCACAACACGTACACCAATGCTGCTCCATCAAACTCATCGAGCGCCATCTTTGTAAACCGCCACATAGTTTGTTGTGTTTTTATTGAGTCGCCATCACCCGGAAGTAGTTGGACGACAGCGCCACATAGCGTAATGGAGCCGGCCAGGTCACTGACCATTATCCGATTACACGAACTTCATGTGCACTTGGATTTAAGGACAGACCACCCGCCGAGTAACGGGATCAGATTTGGAGAAATCCAATCCGATCCTACCATGTGCACACAGTGAGTGACTGGAGCTCGGAATATTTTTGATGTGAAGACGATTTCTTCCCACGCTGTTTGAAAAGAGCGAGTCTTTCGTCCCGTAGTCTGGAGCAAACCCTTTGGCTCCGGCGTTGGTCTTCCTTTAATTAGAACCTCCTGCTTCGACCCAAAGTCCAGTTTAAAAAACTGCTCGAGAATTAATATGAAATCTTCCTCCATTTAAAAAGTCGAGCCAGACAAGAAGAAAAAAGTGAGTGGATTGCTAAACTTGACTTGCTAACTCTAAATTGTATCTTGTGTCACTTATTCTAATCTGCTGCTCCAGGAGTTGCAGAAGAATCCCTGGGCTCACGAGTGCCTCTACCATGAGGCCAGGGAACTACGAGCCTCACCCGGCGCCTTTTCACCGCCGTTTTAAAGGTCCCATGGCATGAAATTTTCACTTTCTGAGGTTTTTGAACGTTAATGTGAGCTCCCCTACCCTGTTTAGCCCCCCCCTTCCCCCATGGCTAAAAGTTACGAAATGTGTAAATTGAGCATTTGCGATCCTTTTCCGCGTTTGAAAAAAAGACAGCCCAAACGGGCGATTCTGAACAAGGGAACTTTCTGACGTCACATTCAAGAAAAAATGCAAATGCAGGTCAACCTCCCCGTCTGGATGTCTACCCACCGTCTATGGAACTCATGGCCTTAGACTTTGGAGATGCATTTTTTTATTTGCCTGGAGGCACGTGAGAGTGTTTCCAGGCTCGGATGTCCTTTATCCGAGCCTCAGGACCTCTGAAACAGCAGTGGTTTAATTTTATTTTCTGTGGAAATGTGTTTATTTTTCAATGGAAATCGTCTCATATCTTCCTTCGCGCATAAACACAGAAGTGGGGCTGGTGAGCATCGCGCCGCTGAAGAGGAAAGAGCGGAGAGTTTGGCCACGGCCCGCCCGCTGCACTGGCCTGTCTCTGTCCTCCTCATTTGCGTTCAAGCAACAACGCCCATAATGGAGTGTTTGAGAGGGATGTTTTTGGCTCTTTGGCTCTCTTTTGGCTCTTGTTTTTGGCTTTTTGAGTCTTGATTTTGATTGACGTTTGCAGTGTTGGGGAGCCATTAAGGCGCCATATAAAAGCATCAAGAAGTACCATGTCATGGGATCTTTAACCCGGCGCCTTTTCACCGCCGCTTTAACCCCCTTTACCGCAGAATCTGTGTCATGTGAGGCACCAACACGCCCAAACACCACCATTTGAATGGGAAAAGTGAAAATTCAGCCATTTTGAATAAAAATTGGCAACGTTAAATAGAAAATAACTCTATAGTACAAATCATTGGGTAAATATAACCATTTATTTTTTCATTTTACTTTTTTTTTTCTCTGTGATGACCTCCCCTGACGGCACGTCACTGTTATTCATAATATAGAGACTGGCTCCAAATCTGCTCCTGTAACTGTTTGCCCACTTCTTTATACAGTCTATGATTCCTCTCCTCGATCCTCCAATTTTCAGCTGTCAATCAAATGTGTCAAATTAAGTGATGTCCCAAAGAAAACCACAGAAGGAAGGAGTAAACATGAGGGAGGATTCAGGAGCAGAAATCAGAGAAAACAATCAAACTTTCTTGGTCTCAGTGAGGAGTTTAGATCCTCTCTCCTGGGCGGGACTCCCTCACCCATTTCCTGCAGAATCGAGGAGAGGAATCAAGAAGAAGGAAGTGAAGAAATAGAAATGAGATGCGGCCCGTAAAGCAGAAATATGGTGCTGATCTTTGCTGGTATTTGTATCTCTCGTGTCCAGACTGCACCACAGCCGTCTGTCGGAGGCCAGCTGTCTCTGTTTGGCGTCTGCGCTGAAGTCAAACCCATCTCGCCTGAGAACTCTGGACCTGAGCTGGAACGAGGAGCTGCAGGACCCCGGGGTGCTGCAGATCTGCTCCTACCTGCAGAGTCCAAACTGTCGCCTCCACAAACTCAGGTCAGTCTTACGTCTCCTGCTTTAAAGACACATCACAAAAAATGACCTCACCAAAACAGAACTGGAGCTGTACTGTATTTAGCTTGATTCACTCCTGAAATATAATACATAACAGACGGTAACAAAAATAGATGGAATAGCAAAAAAAGAGCAATAGACCAGTGTCAAATGAGACATAATTATAAAATAAAAAATAATAATAAATGTATATGTACAAATCAGAGTAAAATACAAAAATAAGTAATAAAATATAAAATACAATATCAAATCAGCTATATACAGTTGTAGGGAGTATTATCTGTCATAAACCTCTCCTCTCTCAGTTCATGACAGCTTTTGGAGCCCGTGAAGTCCAGATTATTTATATATTCCTAAATCAGTTGAAGATGTGGGTAATCGTTTTGTTTTACCTTGTGTCGACCCTACAATAACGTATCCCTGTTTATTTGACATTCTGAAGAGTGTGCCCCTTGTGTGCAGACTGGAGAACTGCAGGCTGGGGGAGGGCAGCTGCAGGGCCCTGGCCTCTGCTCTGGCTCTGAACCCTTCTCACCTCAGAGAGCTGGACATGACGGAGAACCAGCCGAACGACGCTGGAGTTCTGCATTTCTGTGAAGTTCTGAAGGTGCCTCACCTCCAACTGGAATATCTCGGGTCAGAAAACTGCTCCTCTGGTTTTAGATTTCAGAATGTGAAGTAGTCATGCTCAGGGTTTGATTTGAACTCCTCTGCTCATCCAAGTAGCTCATCCAAGTAGCTCATCCAACCTGCTTCTACAGTTCTGAACTAACGAGGCAGCTTGGATGAGCTACGAAACGTATTCGACCAAATAAACTTTGTCCAGTTGACAAACTGAATTTCTCTTTTTGCCGTGCATTAAACTCTTAAACTTTCTATCTTCACGGAGACCAAACCAGACCAAATTACAGGTCAGATCTGTGGAGAGGCGACCCCACACACAGTCATGTCTGTTTTTCGAGATATTTTTGAGCTTTAAAACCACCTGTAATTGAATGAATGTAAAGTAGAGCTGTTTACCATCACAAGCACGCTGACAGAACTGTGTAAAAACAATGCAGCACAGTCTGTGCGCCAAGAGGAACTGTTGAGGTCTTTAATGACTCTGCAGGGTGACATGAAGATGGGGGTCTGGCAGAACCAGGGTTCCAGCTAAATTGCTTGCTCGCCTGGGTCTCTGAAATGTATTTCATTATGCTAAATTAATTGCCCCTCTAACTAATCTGTCTCCTGAGAAAATCTGAACTCCAACAGGTCTTATCTGTGTTTTGACTTGGCTTCTTCGCATGAACACTCCCAAGGTCACAGATGTGGCTTATCACGGCACTCTACAAAAACACTGGCACACTATCTCGGACACACTGACATGTATTATGTAAACATGTTGCCCTGTCTATTTTTAAGAATGTCTGCCTCTACTTCAGTTTTCAATCAATTTCATTGATTTCTGATTTGCTCCCTTGCCCCACCCTTCCATTTGTCGCCAAAGAAAAAAACACCGTATGTTACCTGTCTAATTGTTTTCTGTCATTACATGTTGTGAATAATTGTCATTGACTGTAATTGCATCTTTTCCACTCTGTATCTCCGAGTTGGCGATGCGCACATGCACGTGGCCCCTCCCCTATCCGCTATCACTGTCCTGCCTGGTTAGCGGGGAAACGAAATGTCGAATTTCGACAATAAAGCAAACTATGAACTATGAACTTTAATGTCACACTGCGGAACATTCCAGGCAGAGCAATGACGTCTCCATAGAAACAAGCAGCTTTGAAAACATTCAAGTATACAGCTTAGTAGAAAAAAAAGTTGATTTAGAGCTACTTTTAGCACTTTTACAACGCCATAAGTCTAAAAGTTTGATTTCCGTGTGCGTTCTTTCAGACTGGATAACTGCGGCCTCTCTGAGATCAGCTGCTCTTCTCTGGCCAAAGCTCTGAGCTCAAACCCGACGTCCAACCTGAAGAAACTGGACCTGAGCGTGAACAGCGTGAAGGACTCAGGGGTGGAGCTTCTGTGTGAATATCTGAGGGCGCCACACTGCCACCTGGAGGCCATCGAGTCAGTGCATCGTTTTCTGATCTGTCCTAATGTCGCTTCCTCATCACAAACACATCTACATCCGTCTTTTGTTTTATTCACACATGTTTATCGAACAAACCCTGCAGATCTAGGGTTCTTGAGCGCTTCTCTCAAACAGAAAACACTCTGGTCCACCTTGTGATGTCATGTGGTGATACACAAAGAGCTCCACTGGGAGAGAGAGGAGGAGAGAGAGAGAGGGAGATAGAGAAGGAGAGGAAGAGAGAGGAGGAGAGAGAGGGGAGAGGGGGAGGGGGAGAGAAGGAGAGGAGGAGAGAGGGAGAGAGAGAGATGGGGAGAGGAGGAGAGAGAGAGAGGGAGAGAGGAGAGGAGGAGAGACAGAGGGAGATAGAGAAGGAGAGGAAGAGCGAGAGAGAGAGATAGAGGAGAAGAGGGAGAAAGAGAAGGAGAGAGGGAGAGAGAGAAGGAGAGGAGGAGAGGGAGAGAGAGGAGGAGAGAGAGAAGGAGAGGGGGATAGAGAGAGGGAGAGAGGAGGAGAGAGAGGGGGAGAGAGAGAAGGAGGGGGGGGAGAGAGAGAGAAAGGAGGAGAGAGAGGGAGAGAGAGAGGAGGAGAGAGAGAGAAGGAGAGGAAGAGAGAGAAAGAGAGAGAGACAGAGAAAGTATGAGAGAAAAAGAGAAAGAGAGAGACAAAAGGGAGAGCGAAACAGAGAGAGAAGAAGAAGAAGAGTGAGAGTGAAAGAGAAAAAGGGACAAAGAGAAAGTGAGTGACAGAGAGAAAGAGAAAGAACAAAGAGAGAGAGAAAGACTGAGAAAAGGAGAGAGAAAGAGAGAGAAAGAAAAGGAGCGGCATTGAGAAAGAGAGGGAAAAGGAGAGAAAGAGAGAGTTGAAGTCATGACATCAAATACACTCAACAAAAATATAAACGCAACACTTTTGTTTTTGCTCCCATTTTCCCTGAGATGGACCCAAAGATCCAAAATTCACTACAGATACACAACACTACCATTTCTCTCAAACATTGTTCACAAATCTGTCCAAATGTGTGACAGCGAGCACCTCTGCCCCGCCGAGACAATCCACCCCACCTCACAGGTGCGCCACATCAAGATGCCGATCCGACATCATGACCAGTGCACAGGTGTGCCCCAGACTGCCCACAATAAAAGGCCACCCCGAAATGTGCATTTTTTTTTTTTTTGCTTTATTGGGGGTCTGGGGACTCAGAACCAGTCAGTATCTGTTGTGACCACCATTTGCCTCATGCAGTGCAACACATCTTCTTCGCATAGAGTTTATCAGATTGTCAGTTGTGGCCTGTGGAATGTTGGTCCACTCCTCTTCAAAGGCTGTTATGGACGAAGAACACAGGTGCATTTTATTGATGGCATTTTGAATGCACAGAGATACCGTGATGAGATCCTGAGGCCCATTGTTGTGCCATACATCCATGAACATCACCTCATGTTTCAGCAAGATAATGCACGGCCCCATGTTGCAAGGATCTGTACACAATTCTTGGAAGCTGAAAATGTCCCAGTTCTTGCATGGCCAGCATACTCACCGGACATGTCACCCATTGAGCATGTTTGGGATGTGCTTGACCGGCGTATACGACAGCGTGTACCAGCTCCCACTAATATCCAGCAACTTCGCACAGCCTTTGAAGAGGAGTGGACCAACATTCCACAGGCCACAATTGACAATCTGATAAACTCTATGCGAAGAAGATGTGTTGCACTGCATGAGGCAAATGGTGGTCACACCAGATACTGACTGGTTCTGAGTCCCCAGACCCCCAATAAAGCAAAAAAAAAAAATGCACATTTCGGGGTGGCCTTTTATTGTGGGCAGTCTGGGGCGCACCTGTGCACTGGTCATGATGCCGGATCGGCATCTTGATGTGGCGCACCTGTGAGGTGGGGTGGATTGTCTTGGCGGGGCAGAGGTGCTCGCTGTCACACATTTGGACAGGTTTGTGAACAATGTTTGAGAGAAATGGTAGTGTTGTGTATCTGTAGTGAATTTTGGATCTTTGGGTCCATCTCAGGAAAAATGGGAGCAAAAACAAAAGTGTTGCGTTTATATTTTTGTTGAGTATACAAAGAACGTGAACTCGATCCATCCATGTCTTTCAGTGTCTGGTACATTTTTTCAATTCAAAAGATAAAATATTTAGTCTTATGTTCTTAATCGCTGTGGCAACTGTCCTAATTTTTTCCTCACACTAAATGTCATGTGGTGATACACAAAGGGCTCCACTGTGTTTTTAAACCCCATACACCTTCACCAGAATCATTTATGTAACTTTAGCCCTGGAATTGACAATCTCTACTGAACTAAAGTTAAAATGAGCGAGCTGTTAACTTGAAGACTACCACTTCATGACATCACAAGGTGGAACAGAGTGTTTTGACGGGGTGTCGGTCAGAATGATGGGGGAGTGGGGCTGTGTGCTTCCTAAAGTCCACAATTCTCTCCAGGTTGAAGAGGTGTGAGTTGACCGACCGGGGCTGTGACCTTCTGGCGTCTTCTCTGAACGTTCACATGAAAGATCTCCGACTGAACTGGAACGATGCCATAAGAGACCAGGGGGTGGCGCACCTGAGCAGGTTCCTGCAGAGTCAGAGCTGTGGACTCGAGGTTCTGAGGTACAAATCCTACATGTCATTGTATTGATCCAAACTAGATACTTATTTATTGATACTAAAAAGTCCCATTGACAGAGATGAACCTTTCCTAAACAGCTTTAGAACGATCTCGAGTATCAGTAGTCTTCACCTCATATAGTCCTGCCCGCTGTTTCTAAACCGGCTGGTTAGCTCAACTGGTAAGTCATGGACTTTCCCCCTGGAGGTTGTAGGTTCAAACCCCCCCCGGGCAATGAGCTAACCAGTGTGGGTCCTTGGGCAAGACCCTTCACGGTACTGCCCCCCGGGCACCGAAAAAGATGGCTGCTCACTGCTCCTGAAAAAGGATGGGTCAAATGCAGAAGTCAAATTTCTCCCGTGTGTCACTGTGTGTCATTGTGTGTGAGACCAATAAAGGCTAAAAGCCTAAGCTTAATCTAATCTAAACGCTCCTAAACCGCGCTTTCTTGTGGCGGCACTTTTGGTTATCAATCGCATTCATTATTTGTGCGTTAAATATGACGTAAAGTCGGTTCATTTGTGTCAAAGTTCATGCAAGTCACACTGCACCGACTCTCTGGTGCTTTTTCTTCTCTCTCCTTTAGCGTCCTTACTGAACTTATTTGGTTACAAAATAATAAAACCCAAATGATGATGGCGGCGCCCTTGGTAACTTCCGGAATAATGCCAATAGAGCTGTCAAAAGTATCGAAAATCAGATTCTAAATGATACTAAAACAAACTAGATCCTCATTTGAGCAGATAATGATTCACAGGAACTACACCAGAACAAGTATAAGGACTAAACCAGGACTAAACCAGGTCTGAACCAGGACTAAACCAGGACTAAACCAGGACTAAACTCAGATTAAACCAGGATTGAACCAGAACTAAAACAGTACTAAACCAGGTCTGAACCAGGACTAAACCAGGACTAAACCAGGACTGAACCAGGACTAAACCAGGACTAAACCAGGTCTGAACCAGGACTAAACCAGGACTAAACCAGGACTAAACCAGGACTGAACCAGGACTATACCAGGACTAAATCAGGACTAAACCAGGACTGAACCAGGACTAAACCAGGACTAAACCAGGACTGAACCAGGACTAAACCAGGACTAAACCAGGACTAAACCAGGACTAAACCAGGTCTAAAACAGGACTAAACCAGGACTAAGCCAGGTCTGAACCAGGACTAAACCAGGTCTGAACCAGGACTAAACCAGGACTAATCCAGGACTGAACCAGGACTAAACCAGGACTAAACCAAGACTAAACCAGGACTAAACCAGGTCTAAACCAGGACTAAACCAGGACTAAACCAGGACTGAACCAGGTCTAAACCAGTTCTAAACCAGGACTAAACTCAGACTAAACCAGGACTGAACCTGGTCTGGCATAAGGACACATGGGAACATTGGTGTGCGCCCGGTGTGTGGAGGTTCGTGAAAATATTGGCCTTTCGATGAGCTTTGGCCCTTGTTTACATTATGGTTGCTAGGAAACAGTTTTGGGATTACCTGTATGTAGGTCAAAAGGTTAGTGCTCGATCGTCTGAACCAGAACAAGCCTAAACTGTTATATTTTGACAGTTTTATTTTATGGTGTAAGTTGAGGTAAAGTTAGGTCGGTCACTGGAAACTACCAAATCAAAAATGCAGTAAAATCAGTTCTGGTTTCGTTCTGGCAAAATGCAGATAAATTGTACCAAATTTCATTGTATCATCTTTGCACTGTTTTTTCTTATGACGTCTCGTATAAAACTGTGATATACTCTATTTATATTACTTTATTTCTATTTTCTGGAAGCCGACAGAGGCCATATTCATAAGCAATATTTTTTCTTCCTCGTTATGCCAAGATAACAAGATAATTAATTTGTGATCTCGAGAAAACAACTGAAATGTCTACCTCCACATTGTGACAGGGTGACTCAGGTTTGGTCCAGGTTTGGTCCAGGTTTGGTCCAGGTTTAGTCCAGGTTTTGTTCAGGTTTGGTCCAGGTTTTGTCCAGGTTTTATTCAGGTTTAGTCCAGGTTTAGCCCAGGTTTGGTCCAGGTTTGGTCCAGGTTTAGTCCAGGTTTTGTCCAGGTTTTGTCCAGGTTTTGTCCAGGTTTAATCCAGGTTTGGTCCAGGTTTAGTCCAGGTTTTGTTCAGGTTTGGTCCAGGTTTGGTCCAGGTTTGGTCCAGGTTTTGTCCAGGTTTTTTGGCTGGCAGTCAGGCTGACTTCGGGGCTATTTCTCATTCTGAATAGACACGTTTTTGGTCATTAGAATGTCTGGAATAATAATTGATCAGCTGATAAGGCAATATATTGATCAGGGGTTGACACAGGGGGAGATTGCATTACGTCTTTTAATTCGGGATCATTTCAAGATTAGTCCGCGGCACCTCCGCAGAAGACTGGCCCGGCTTTGTCTTTACCAACGGAGATACGAGGGATGGGCAAAGAGAAAACTTCATGAAACATCGAAGCAGTTGAAGCGATAGTGCCGCACACAGTGACATCTAGTGGTGATATGTTAGAACTACAACATCCAGAATGTTTCATGTTTTGAGACGGAATAACTCTGAATAACTGTTTTCTCGAGATCTCTGGACCAGAACAAGTATAAGGACTACACCAGGACTGAACCAGGACTGAACCAGGACTAAGACTAAACCAGGACTAAACCAGGTCTGAACCAGGACTAAACCAGGACTGAACCAGGACTAAACTAGGACTAAACCATGTCTGAACCAGGACTAAAACAGGACTGAACCAGGACTAAATCAGGACTAAACCAAGACTAAACCAGGATTAAACCAGGTCTGAACCAGGACTCAACCAGGACTAAACCAGGATTCAACCAGAACTAAACTAGGACTGAACCAGGACTAAACCAGGTCTGAACCAGGACTAAACCAGGACTAAACCAGGACTGAACCAAGACTAAACCAGGACTGAACAAGGACTAAACCAGGTCTGAACCAGGACTAAACCAGGACTAAAACAGGACTGAACCAGGACTAAATCAGGTGTGAACCAGGACTGAATCAGGACTAAACAATGTCTGAACCAGGGCTCTCAAGGCTCACGCATTGAGAGTGTGACACACGCAATTCGACGTATTCACACGCGCACACGCCACACATGGCATTTCTCACGCTGATTAGTGTTATTTTTATTTTATTTTTTTTGTGCACAGAAAATCGGTCTGTGTGGCTTAGTTTATGCAGGCTCCGCGCGTTTTCAGCGCCGCCCCCTCCCCCTGCTCCCCCGAGCAGGGGGAACAGGGGGAGGGGGGGACGGCGCGTCTGCTCGCCGTCCCCCGGGCACGTCCTGAGCCTCAGTCCCGGTGCCACGTCTCCTCTGAGACGCACCGACTCCGGTCCCGGTGTCTCCGTCTGTGCGTAACGTGTCCCCCACGACGGCTTACGCGCGGAATACGCGCGGCCCAGAGCCGAACTGCCCGCGGTGAGACGCGATGAGACGCGGTGAGACGCGGGCCCGGTGCATTGACCAGACTCTTACATGAATCCGTTAAAAATGTCCCGCTCCCTCCTCCCCGCCCCTCTCAGCGCGCACTGACAAATTCGACGCAATTCGACGTGTTCACACGCTCACACGGCATTTCTCACGCAATTCAAGCGCCAAAAATTGTTCACTCGCACCCCCACCCCCCCCCCCCCCCAAATTACAGTCACACGCACGACCCCGCTCAAAACTTGAGAGCCCTGTCTGAACCAAGACTAAAACAGGACTGAACCAGGACTAAACCAGGACTAAACCAAGACTAAACCAGGATTAAACCAGGTCTGAACCAGGACTCAACCAGGACTAAACCAGGATTCACCCAGAACTAAACTAGGACTGAACCAGGACTAAACCAGGTCTGAACCAGGACTAAACCAGGACTAAACCAGGACTGAACCAAGACTAAACCAGGACTGAACAAGGACTAAACCAGGTCTGAACCAGGACTAAACCAGGACTGAAGCAGGACTAAACTAGGACTAAACCAGGATTGATCCAGGATTGAACCAGAACTAAAACAGGACTAAACCATGTCTGAACCAAGACTAAACCAGGACTGAACCAGGTCTGAACCAGGACTAAACCTTGATCACGGAATAACTCTTTGTTTTCTCGAAATCTCAAATTAATTGTGTCGTTTTCTCGAGATCTCGGGTTAATTTTCTCATTACTAAGGTGGAATATAATGATTACGAACATGGCCTCTGTTGGCTTGTTTAAATAAAAATAGTACGTAAGTACTATTTTTTAATTTTACTTGCGCATATATATCAATCAATCAATCAAACTTTATTTCTATAGCACCTTCCAACAGCCAAAGCCGACCAAAGTGCTGTACAACATTAAAAACAAGATAAAAAACAATAAATATCATACAAAAAGGTTAACAAAGCACATTAAAATACCATTAAAATACCCATTAAAATGAATAAAGTGTCACAAGGCCACTAAGTGTTAAAAGCCGTTCTAAATAAATAGGTTTTAAGTTTGGCTATGAACAGAGGCAGGTCAGTGATGGAGTGTAACTCAGTGGGCAAAGAGTTCCAGAGTTTTGGAGCGGCCACTACAAAAGAACCCCACTGTTTGCTCTGGAACCCGGGGACCTCCAGCAGATGTTGCCCAGCAGATCGTAGAGCTCTGCTGGGTTGGTGAGGGGTCAAAATCTCACACAAGTAGGAAGGTGCAACAGCATTAAAAACAAACATCAAAATTTTAAAATGGATTCTGAACTGGACAGGGAGCCAGTGCAAGGAGTACAGGACAGGGGTGATGTGGTCGTTTTTCCGAGTGTCGGTGAGGAGGCGAGCTGCAGCATTTTGCACGAGCTGCAAACGGTGAAGACCATCTTGGTTAATCCCCACATAGAGTGCATTGCAGTAGTCTATGCGGGAACTGACAAAGGCATGGATCGCTTTCTCCAGGTCACCACGGCTCAAAAAGGGTTTAACCTTTGCCAGGAGGCGGAGCTGAAAGCAGCTTGCTCTAACCACAGAGTCTATTTGTTTGTCAAATTTTAGACTGCTATCTAGTTTCACCCCTAAATTTTTGACAGCGTGGTTAAAGTGGGGACGCAGAGCAACAAGACCAGGAGCTGAGATATTGGGCAGGTTGGATGTTCCAAACACAATGCATTCTGTTTTATCCTCATTCAAACAGAGAAAATTCTGGGACAGCCACAGCACCTGTGGATGGATTCCAGACTGTCAGAGGAATTAGGGACAACTGGCAGGTAGATTTGTAAATCATCTGCATACAGATGGAAGGACACATTGTGCTTTGCGATAACTGCACCTAAAGGCAACATGTACAGAGAAAATAGAACAGGGCCCAAAATGGATCCCTGTGGCACACCAGAGGTCAAAGGGGCTGAGGCGGAGGAGAGGTCACCATTCATAACAGAGAATGTCCTAAACCACCTGACCTAAACCACTGCAGCACATATATTTATATAATCATGCCTTATTGGACACTACTCACTATTGTGATTGTGATGTGAGAGCTGCTGGGTCCAAATCATTTCTCTTGTGGATCAATAAGTTTTGTCTAAGTCTAAGTCTAAACTCCCAGGTCAGGCTGCATGTGTGAATGGGGGCTGCAGGAGACCGTTCTGGTTGTTTTCCAGGTTCGTGTCCTGTGGCGTGTCCAGGATCGGCTGCTCTTCTCTGGACTCGGCTCTGGAGTCCACCCCCCTATGTCCCCTGAGAGAACTGGACCTGTGTGACAACGGGCTGACCCGGAGCGACGTGGAGAAGCTCACGGAACTACTACACGACCCAGAATATCGCCTGGAGAAGCTGGAGTCAGTATTACTCCATGTATGTGTGCAAAATTTGTCCCAGTACAGATCAATTGTACCTAAAATATCAAATCTTTTCTTTTTGCAGATGGGAGGATGACTGAAATTAAAGATGGCAGAAATGTGGTTAAAATGTTACGCTTTATTACGCAAAACTGTGAGCTTTAACTAACGATAATTTTTTATTTATTTTTTTATTCATAAGGACAATGTACAGTTACATTAAGCACATAGGCAGAGATGCTTGTACCAGATTCTAGTTTACAGCTAATTTCTAGGGATGCACGATATATCGGCATTAACATCGGTATCGGCCGAAAATTTAACCACATCGGTATCGGCCCGATGTGTAAAAGTGGGCCAATATTAACGACCGATAATTGTCAGTACAGTAATCCCTCCAATTAACGTTTTCTCACATTTCTCTCTCGTTTAAACACTCAAACGTTCGTAGATTTTCAACAAAATGTAGCCTATTAATAGTGAAGCGCGGGGGGTAGCGCAGCATGACCGGCACGAGACCGCGCGTCCCACCCGGGGCTGCGAGCACGAGACCCGTGCCCAAACCGTGCCTCCTCTAGACCAGGTCTAAACCAGGATCAAACCACCGCGTGCGGCTCTTTGCCTTTGCTCTTTTTGGACTGCGTGTCCCGAGGTTTAGTCCTGGTCTAGTCCCGGTCTGATCCTGATCTGGTCCTGGTTTAGTTCCAGTCTGGTCCCGGTTCCCTTCCGTGTCCCCCATCTATAACATAAATCGGTAAAGGTCCCTTAGCCAATCAGGACGCAGAACACAATGTTACACTATATTACAAAAATTTAAATAAAAAAAAAAAAAAGAAAGAAAGAAAGAATCAGGAGTCAAAACATGTTTTGAAAATAAAAGAAGACATTCAAAAATTAATTTTGCATGATTTTCAGTCTGTATAAAATGTGATCTCAGAATTAAAAATAAATAAATATCAGTATCGGCTAATATCAGTATCAGCCGATATCAGCAACAGTATTATTGGATATCGGTATCAGCCAAAATGTTCACACAGTGCATCCTTAATCATTTCCATCTGTAGTCCTGTGGGGGAGGGGTCAGAGTGCCATATTTACAGTGCATTTAAAGGAAAATTGCCACCCCCAGGTCAAACTTGGGCATCTCCCCACAGTCCAGAGACTAAAATAAGTGGTGGAAAGCGTTTTCCTGGTCACCCAGCCATTGTCCAGGTCTGTCAGCACTGACCGCCGCGGTATCTGCAGCTACTCCGCGTTAGACTGGAGTCTAACGGCGCCAGAGAAAGATATCGGCCAAAAGGAATTAATTTGCTCGATGCGTTTCCCAATTACTTTCTGTGTAGTGCGCATTCATATCGAGTGCAAATAAATGTGCAAATCAACACAGAGAGCTTGACTTGGTCATTTTGGGTGGGAACTATTTTTCAGTGCGGAAAAACACAGCCGAAGCACACACCACGCTGCGCAACAGGGGAACTCCCTTCCTGGTGCGTAACTGGGATTCCCCTGTCAGCGTGGTGTGTGCTCAGTGCTGACAGACCTTTCCACCACTTATTTTAGTCTCTGGACTGTGGGGAGATGCCCAAGTTTGACCTGGGGGTGGCATATCCCTTTAAACTTGCAACCCATGTAACATCATTCATACAATTTCCCCAATCTTCACATTCTCACAGTCATTACAATTATCAAGTACTCCTTATCTACCAAAGGACACATACATCCCAATATACACAGTTCATTCTTACAGTTAAAAGTGCGTACATGTCTGATTTTCTAAAAAAAACATGCTTTCACTTCACGATTAAAAGCAGAGAGGTTATTTATGCTCAGTAACTCAGATGGGAGCTTATTCCACTGTTGAACAGCCCTAAAGGAAAAAGCTGTTTGAGCAAAGGCTGTTCTACATTCAGGCACGTTACACTGCCCCCTAATGGCGCCTCTTGTTACTCTTGTGGCCGTATCAGCGACAGTTGGATGAATTCTTTGAGTAAAGGTGGGGCCAGGTTATGGACAATTTTGAAGACCAATTGGACATGGGAGAAGGAAACAAAGTTATCAATGTTAAGCATATTGTAGGCACCGAGTATGTTACAGTGATGGTATTGTTAATAATAATAATGTCGTTACCTCACCAAAACATACTTGGAGTTGTGTTTGGTTTCATTCACATGTTTAGGTAACCCTTTATTATTAATCTGTCCGCAAAACAACTCCAGGTGTTTGTGATGAGGAAACAACATAATAGAGTAATATGGCCCTTTAAACACGAACCCCCGGGCCTTAAAAATATCTCCAAAAGTCCAGACAGATCTGCTCCTGAATGTACCGACATGACGTGTCACTGCTCGATTGTGCAGTTTCTGTTTTATTTCCACTGAAAATTATCACATACCAATTTAACATTGTCTTAAATAAAATTCTGTGGTTGCCATGGTCGTGTTTGGCTGCTCTTGTGGCTGACTGCCTGGCACACTGAGCAATTTTTAAACTTTTTTAAAAAATGTATGTTACATTTTTAACTTAATAATTGGGTATTTTGACCAGCTAAGAAGTGCAGCTTGTGTTGTTCAGAGGATGGAAGTTAAAGACTGGGCTATTTTAATAGATCCATGGATTTGAACCGTTTGTTTTTCCCGTATCCATGGAGACCCTGCTTGGAAATAGCTATGCTAGCGCGCTAGCTCTGAAATTAGACTTTTTACACCAAATGTGACAGAAGATGTTCAAGAGATGTTCCATCTCATCATGGACCAAAACAACAGAGGAAAAAGTCTTAGAAGAGGCCGTCCTGTTGTGGGCCCAGAGTTCACCTGGCGCCCCCTGGAGGCTGCTGTGATGCTGCAGGACACGGAGGAAAGACTCTTGTCCTGAGGACGATTACCTTCCTCAAACTGACACTGGATCTGAGTCGACCTGTTGAGCTGCACAGAGCTTTTCTATTATTATTATTATTATTATTATTATTATTATTATTATTATTATTATTATTATTATTATTATTATATAATTACTGCTATATATTGCTTCTCAAGGCAAAAAAAAATTAATATTTTGACCTGTGACATTTTCCTCATTTAATTAAAAAATATATATATATGTAAATATTTTCTTTGCTAAAGGTGCACTGTGAAACCTTTCTAATTGTTGAATGTTTCAAAAGTATGTTTCAAAGTATGGCATTAAATGTACCCATCAAAAGTAAAAAAAAAAAGAAGAAGAAAAAAAGGTCAGGCCAGCAAGCCACATTACAGGTCAGGTCAGTGGAGAGGCCACTCACTGCCAGAATGTTTTTGAATTGGCTAAGCAACAAAGACATCAGCGAATGAATGAATGTAGATACATTTAAAGCTGTACTGTGAAACAGGCAAAACAATGTCATCTCCATGGAGACAAGAACACGTCTTTCTATGTTTAATAAAAACCCTGAATGAAAAACAACAACATGGGTTTTATTTATTTATTTTTGGCTTTAGTTAGTAAATTTAGTTTCACAATCATTTAATCTGCTTTTTTCCCCCGAGGCCTAGGAAAAGGTGAAAGAGTAAAGACAGAAAAAGAGATAGCAGAGAGAGAAACTGAAGCCCAAATGATTAACATTTAAGAGATAATTTAAAGTTCAAGTGACAGATTAAACCACTCATTTTGTTCAAACAGACCTGACATCATTTAAGATTTTACTAAAAATCATGCCTAGTTTTTTATTTATTTTTACATTTGGTTAAGTTTATCATTTTACTTCCTGGCTGGACCCAGGCACTCTCCTCCAGACCCCGCCCCTCCCCTTAGTCCTCCAGACCCCGCCCCTTCCTCCAGGCCCCGCCCCTCCTCTTCCTCCAGGCCCCTCCCCTTCTCTTCCTTCAGGCCCCTCCCCTTCCCTTTAGTCCTCCAGATCCCGCCCTTTCCTCCAGGCCCGCCCCTTCCCTTTAGTCCTCCAGACCCCGCCCCGCCCCTTTAGTCCTCCAGACCCCGCCCCTTCCTCCAGGCCCCGCCCCTCCACTTCCTCCAGACCCCGCCCCTCCCCTTTACTCCTCAGGTCCTGTCTGTCAGGTGTTGGTGCTTGTGGGTGGAGTGTTGTGCGTTTAGTGGTTTTGGGCGGAGTGTTGTGCGTTTAGTCGCACTATAAACAAACCTGTTGTACCTGAACTCTCCACTTCAGGCGACGTCACATGAGGGAGCAGGGCTGGACTGGGACAAAAAAACGGCCCTGGCATTTTTGGCTCAGAACGGCCCCTCATAGTTAGCGGAGCACAACGGACTAATTTATGTTTGTGTTCCCCAAAGTAATGTATTTTACTATTGTTACGTCTTGGCCGAGGGGAAACACCTTCTTCACTACAGGGTTTGTAGCATCTCGCTTTGGGGGGTGATTTAAAAATTCTTACATTCTATCAGGCTCTGGATGGGAAAAGTAGTCTACTCTCTCTTCTCAGTTTATTAAGAGATAAATAGAAAACCTAAATTAAAAATAAAAATATTGGGAACTACCTGGAAAAACTGTGGAACTCTCTAAACCATCAAAACATTTAGTATCTTTAGGTTACATTTTTACTTTTGATAATGAATGATCAGATAAATCTCATACTAAGGCAGCACGAGGCAAGACAAGATGTCTGACCGGAAGTAACGATCCTCTTAAATCGGCCTATTCAATATATGATGTGTATGGAATTTGTTGTTTATCAAAAAAAGTCTGACCAATATGGATGCCCCCAGTGGAGTCAGTAGTGTGGAAACATTTACATGATTAAAAGGTTTCTTGTTAACCTAAAGTGTATTCTTAGACTTTATTGATCCACAAGGGAAATTGTTTTGGGTACAGTAGCTCACTCATCAAATATAATATATGATATATGATATATAACAGAGGCTAAAAGAACAAAAAGAAAAATAGATGGAAAAGCACCAAAGAGCAATAGACCTGTGTCAGATGAGACAGAATTATATACATAAGATAATGATAATAAATATATATGTAAAATCAGATTTAAATAGAAAAAGTAGTAGTCAAATATAAAATACAGTATCAAATATGATGTTCAGTACCAGCTGTATACAGTTGTAGGGAGTATTATCTATTCAATCAACATGGTTTGTTTAGACTCGATGTAAATATAATCAAGCAAATAGACCACTGTAGATTGCCATCTAAACCTTTATTTTTTTAGTTAGCTGCCCATTAGCTAGTTAACTACATTTCCAATCCATTTACTGTGTGCTGAAGTGGGCTAATATCATGAGGGAAACAATAAATGATTAAATGATTTAGGGTGACCTTGTTGTAACCATGAACATGGATTCTTGTTAATATGAATTATGTTCTTAGTAGAAGCAAATAATCACTAGAGCTTTTACAACATAGTCCAGGCTAGTACCCCACTGCAGATACTTCGAGCACTCAAACTTTAGCGCTAGCTGACCGGCTACTGCATCGCAACCACTTGCTCGCACAGTACAGCAACATTCATTTATTATTCATGCCTTTTTTGCGACCAAACCCCCAGGCGAAATTCACCGAGAACTTGGATTTCATCCTGCGGAAACGAAGTGTTTTTCCTCATTGAATCTACATTCACGTACATTTCATTGGATAGTGTGACTTCCACACCAATGGAATCAAATTGAGTATTGTTTGGCCAGTCTAACTGTTTACATTTTAGGGTGTTCTTAATGTACAGGACGACTCCCCCACCATTGCCCCTCTCTCTGTCTTTTCTAAAGACTTGATATCCCGGCATATTTATTAAAGCTTCTGCAGATGTTTGTTTTAACCAAGATTCAGACATACCAAAACAGTCGATATTAGATTCGCTTAAGAGATGTTCAACCTGTTCACGTTTGTTACATATACTTCTAACATTTAGATGTCCACATAATAATCCCTTTGGCTTGGCATTGGGGTCCCAGATCATTTTGGACTGGTTGAGTGTTTGAAAAAACTTGAACATGCGGTGTTTTTTAAAAACTGGGTTTCTGGGGTTTACCGTCGGCACGACCCCGCCTGGTGCAGCTGGTCTGCTGTCAGCCGCTGATGCAGAGGCTATAGCGCGCAGCTTTCCCACGGACTCCCGACTGAAGCTACTATCCGATGCGCCGCCACACACCCGCGGGCCCGGCCGTTCCCCGTGCAGCTCACCGACAGACCGCCCCGGTACCGCGCCATCCACAACATCGCCGTCAACTCCCCGGACAAACAGCTCAGTCGCGTTTGGCGACGGGCACAGAGTAAGCAGAGGATTAGGATGTTGTGCCAAAGAACACGGAGGAGTACCTAAAGAGCATACCTGTAAGGTAGGAGTGACGCGTGTCTCCTCCGCGAGTGGGTGAGCCTCTACCGGCGTTTTGAATTGGTGTGGGCCCGGATAACATCAAACATATGGCGATAATAAGTCCTGTTGACAGTGCTGTTGATTGTGTTGCTGTTTTATTCCTCTTGTGCATTGTGTTATATAGAGATGGATAGATGAAAGTCACGGCCAGTGTGTAG
Organism: Paratrypauchen microcephalus; assembly: GCA_036785185.1. NCBI lineage: Eukaryota > Metazoa > Chordata > Actinopteri > Gobiiformes > Gobiidae > Paratrypauchen > Paratrypauchen microcephalus. Next base: position 3,552,445 of record JAVJIX010000084.1, on the reverse strand, counting down.
GATCCATAGCCGGTGCAGTCCGCTAATTCTCCGCACCTCCTTTCTTGCGCGTTTCCTTGTTTCCCGCTCATTCGCTCAACAGTTATGATTATGAAACTGGCGGGGCTCAGCGCAGAGAGAGGGGTGGGACCGCTCTCTATATCCTGATTGGTTTAGTCCACTGTCTATATTGAAGATGGACCAATGGGCCGCCTCCTTTAAATTGTGGGCCGGTGACCGGGCTCTAAGTTTAAAAAAAAAAAAACAGCACCGGTACCGGCCCCCGAGGACTGTCGGCCCACCGGGAAAATGCCCGGTATGCCAGATGGCCAGTCCAGGCCTGTGAGGGAGTCAATGAGGAAGTCCTCCTCCTGCAGACAGTTGCTGCAGGAGCCATTTCGTACATTCTGTGTTCCGGAATACTCTTTTTATAGCAGCTCTTCTTGTCCCGCCTTCAGGTTCAGGAAATGCTTTCTGATTGGATGACTTTGATCTAGCTTTATTCCTTGTTCTTTTATCTTTGGTCTTACCTGCTATAAATGCAGACTTTAGGAGTCACACTGACACAGAGAGCACACGGACACCGGAGAAGACACACCTCATCAAGACACATAACACACACTCTCACACACGAAGAAAGAGACCACGCTACATATGTAGTGTGGATAGAAGCCGCGGTCTGGTGGCCAGGAGGATACCCCGAGACCATAGAGTATCGGATGAGCCGAGATGACGGGGTATTAGGACGTCCTGGACCACAGAAGCTACACAGTCTTTTGACCGTCGCGTAATAACCAAGCAAGAGTGTAACATCGGCCGTCTCCCGGGAGACAGACGGGAACGCGCACCGTTACAAGGCACGTACGGACGGACGCCAACGTAGGAACGTCACGTGGGACGTCACGTAACAAGGAAGTCACGTGAAACGTCACGTAGCAGCCGCAGGTAGCAAATAAGACGGATTCCCGTCGGGAGCCGAGAAGCGAAGAGGCACGGTCTCCCAAGTGACAGACGGGAAAACGCAACGCTACAAGGCACGTACGGACAGCAAAGAAGAACCAGTAGCACCGTTGACAACGCAACGTAGGGCGAGTCCTGTCGGGAGCCACGGAGGACAAGGGAGCCCGGTCTCCCAGTGACAGGCAGGAGCTCACCGCTATATGACACGCAAAGACGCCAAGAAGGACATCACCACACATACAGAGCCTAACACAACACACAGGAAAACCACAAGCCTCAGAAATTCATCTTTCCATTTCCCTCTTTATTCACCTTATTTGCATCTGCTCTGTATGACCTTTCACTTTAGTAAAGATAGAAAAGACAAACTTGGATTCAAGACTCTTTATTTACTTTACGTGACGCGTCGGAAAGAAACTTCTAGAAACACCGAGACCGAGGCTAGTGGGGCGCATTGCCGCACTCACAGGTGCTCTACGCTGCAGTAAACCTGCTCTTCTGACAACAGTGAGTGTTCACTTTTCATAACATCTAAAATCATGTTTTTCTCAGTGTTTCTCAGAATTTGCTACAGGAGTGCTCAAACTTTTTTTTGACTGGGATCTACTTTTGAGGTTGTTGGTGTGCCGACACACACACACACACACACACACACACACACACACACACACACACACACACACACACACGCACACACCTTAGACCTGGTTTAGTCTCAGTTAAGTCCTGGTTTAGACCTGGTTTAGTCTTGGGGTAGTCCTGGTTTAGATCTGGTTTAGTCTTGGGGTAGTCCTGGTTTAGTCCTGGTTTAGTCCTGGTTTAGACCTGGTTTAGTCCTGGTTTAGTCTTGGTTTAGTCCTGGTTTAGTCTTGGTTTAGACCTGGTTTAGTCTTGGTTTAGTCCTGGTTTAGACCTGGTTTAGTCCTGGTTTAGTCCTGGTTTAGTCTTGGTTTAGTCCTGGTTTAGTCCTGGTTTAGACCTGGTTTAGTCCTGGTTTAGTCCTGGTTTAGTCTTGGTTTAGACCTGGTTTAGTCCTGGTTTAGTCCTGGTTTAGTCCTGGTTTAGTCTTGGTTTAGACCTGGTTTAGTCTTGGTTTAGACCTGGTTTAGTCCTGGTTTAGTCTTGGTTTAGACCTGGTTTAGTCTTGGTTTAGACCTGGTTTAGTCTTGGTTTAGTCTTGGTTTAGTCCTGGTTTAGACCTGGTTTAGACCTGGTTTAGTCTTGGTTTAGACCTGGTTTAGTCTTGATTTAGTCTTGGTTCAGACCTGGTTTAGACCTGGTTTAGTCTTGGTTTAGACCTGGTTTAATCTTGGTTTAGTCTTGGTTTAGTCTTGGTTCAGACCTGGTTTAGACCTGGTTTAGTCTTGGTTTAGACCTGGTTTAGTGTTGGTTTAGTCCTGGTTTAGACCTGGTTTAGTCTTGGTTTAGACCTGGTTTAATCTTGGGGTAGTCCTGGTTTAGATCTGGTTTAGATCTGGTTTAGATCTGGTTTAGTCCTGGTTTAGTCCTGGTTTAGTCCTGGTTTAGTCCTGGTTTAGTCTTGGTTTAGTCCTGGTTTAGTCTTGGTTTAGACCTGGTTTAGTCTTGGTTTAGACCTGGTTTAGACCTGGTTTAGTCCTGGTTTAGTCCTGGTTTAGACCTGGTTTAGTCTTGATTTAGTCTTGGTTCAGACCTGGTTTAGACCTGGTTCAGTCTTGGTTTAGACCTGGTTTAGTCTTGGTTTAGACCTGGTTTAGTCTCGGTTTAGTCCTGGTTCAGACCTGGTTTAGTCCTGGTTTAGACCTGGTTTAGACCTGGTTTAGTCCTGGTTTAGTCCTGGTTTAGACCTGGTTTAGTCCTGGTTTAGACCTGGTTTAGTCCTGGTTTAGTCTTGGTTTAGTCCTGGTTTAGACCTGGTTTAGTCCTGGTTTAGTCCTGGTTTAGACCTGGTTTAGACCTGGTTTAGTCTTGGTTCAGACCTGGTTTAGTCCTGGTTTAGACCTGGTTTAGTCCTCGTTTAGACCTGGTTTAGTCCTGGTTCAGACCTGGTTTAGTCCTGGTTTACTCCTGGATTGTGTGACCTTGTTGTGTCCTCCGGGGCGCATGCGCAAAAAATCGTATTTCACACAAAAAAATCTGAATTGAGCATTAAGCCGTGACGATCGCCCCCGAGCTGCCGGTCGATTGTGATCGACACATTGAGCACCCCTGGTCTACAGTTTGTGATTTTGTCTCATTTAGAGTTCATTTTATTCACTTTTTTGTCTTCCTTTGGATAATCCAAAATGCAGGGACCATGTACCCGCAAAGAAGACATTCTGATAGTTGCTAGGTAACAGTCATGGAAATACCTCTACATAGCCTATGTCGCATTAAATGTTCCATAATATGGCATTAAATTTGAGACAACTGGATGACATCAGCTGGTCAAGAGGTGATTGTGTTCACAGTAAGAATTCAGGGTTTTCAAGTTGTTTTGTCATTAAACTTTTCTCGAATTCTGGAATTTCCTCTTGCCTGGATCAGCGTCCAGAAGAGCCACATTCTCTGTCCCAGACTCCGCCCCTTTACAACCTGTTTTCAGCTGACAAATCTCCTGCACACCTTACAAAACTATTTACACAAGACACAAAAATAGGCCACAAATCTATCCCTTTATTTCAGTTTACATTTTGTATTAACCTGGAGGGCCTTTTTGAGCAATTGTCCCTAAAAAAAACCTTTCCAAATTAAAATCATTCCTGTTATTGAAGTATATGGATTATATACAAATGTTTGGTCTCTGTGTAAAGGGAACATTCTCTAGTTTTACCCTCAGCATTTACATTCACTCCAAATGTGATTGGAAAAAAGTTACACACCTTGGAACACCAAATAAAAAGTGTATTTTTTTTTTTTAAATCCTCGCCTAATTTTTTTGTAAATATAAAAGGTGTCTATAGCTGCTGTTCATAGCTGAGGCCTAAAGTACACTATCTTTCAATACAATAAGTTGTTGTTGGCTCTACTGAAAGCTTACAACTAGAGGAATCCATTTCTGCACACAAGGTCACTATATTATTTTTTTTCAATCAAAAATAGACCAAACAAGTGTTGAAAATGAAAATATGTATTGAAAAATTCTATAACACTGCACACTGTACATTTTCAAAAAAACATGGACACTAAACGTTCCACACATATTTACAGGTATTTACACACTAAGAGTCTGGTGTGTTCCACTGACTGTAGCAGTCCCTTGTTTGAATAAAGCAGAGTGCAGTGTCACAGGTAGAACATTTTACAGCTGTCTTTGACTGACATCTTCTACACTTCAGCCTGCCATTTGTGCGGTCACCACTGCTGCCCATCCGTTCTTTGTTGCTCCGGTCGTGGTAGGGCTCCTTATCTGCAGAAGAAATGCAGTACATGCTTTACTTTTCACTATACATAATTATTTTCTGATCAGTTGGGCTTTATTGGTACACAGTGATGACACTAGTAAGAAAAACACAAAAATATAACAGGAAATAAGCTGAAAATATGCTTTCTAAAGTTTTATTTATTTTCAAAGATCAAAGTCAGCTTTATTGTCAATTCTCCCATATGTGTTCAACATACAGTGAATCAAAATTTTGTTTCTCTCTGGCCAAGTAGTGCAAAAAGACAGTGTACAAAAATACAATATAAAGACAAAACAAAAGCCCCATGTGCTCGGGGAGTGATGGTTGTGCCGGGAAATGAATTGCATAGTCAAAAAGATGAGACTGAAAGGTTTTATTTGATGGTATACGATCAAATGCGGAAAGAAAAAAAAAAAGTGAACGGGACCGCGGGCGGGCCGTCCCCAGCGCATGTTAAAGGGATATGCCACCCCCAGGTCAAATTTGGGCATCTCCCCACAGTCGAGAGACTAAAATAAGTGGTGGAAAGCGTTTTCCTGCTCACCCAGCCATTGTCCGAGTCTGTCGCCACTGACCGCCGCGGTATCTGCAGCTCCTCCGCGTTAGACTGGAGTCTAACGTCGCCAGAGAAAGATTTCGGCCAAAAGGAATTAATTTGCTCGATGCGTTTCCCAATTACTTTCTGTGTAGTGCGCATTCATATCGAGTGCAAATAAATGTGCAAATCAACACGGAGAGCTTGACTTGGTCATTTTGGGTGGGAACTATTTTCCAGTGCGGAAGAATACAGTCGAATCACGCACCACGTTGTGCAACAGGGGAACTCCCTTCCCGGTGCGTAACTGGGATTCCCCTGGCAGCGTGCTGCGTGATTCGACTGTATTCTTCCGCACTGGAAAATAGTTCCCACCCAAAATGACCAAGGCAAGCTCTCCGTGTTGATTTGCACATTTATTTGCACTCGATATGAATGCGCACTACACATAAAGTAATTGGGAAACGCATCAAGCAAATTAATTCCTTTTGGCCGAAATCTTTCTCTGGCGATGTTAGACTCCAGTCTAAGGCGGAGGAGCTGCAGATACCGCGGCGGTCAGTGGCGACAGACTCGGACAATGGCTGGGTGAGCAGGAAAACGCTTTCCACCACTTATTTTAGTCTCTGGACTGTGGGGAGATGCCCAAATTTGACCTGGGGGTGGCATATCCCTTTAAACGATCTACGTCTTAAAACCCACTTTTAGCACAGTGTGAATTGTATGGTCCTCTGTGTCTTATTTATTGCTATTTTATTTTATTTTATGTTTTTATTTGATTTTTACTAGTTTTATAGTTTTAGGATTTTTTTTTTTTTTTTACCAAATTTTAGCATTTTACCTTTTTATTGTCTTCATTTTATGATCTCTGTGCAGCACTTTGGAAACTGCTTTATTTGTAAAATGTCGCTTTGACTTTATTTGTAAATAGTGTGGATTTGGATTTGACAAAGTGTTACAAAAAAATTATGTGGCTGTGGAAGCCGACAGAGGCCATATTCATAAGCAATATTTCTTCTTCCTTGTTATCCCGAGATAACGAGATAATTAATTTGAGATCTCGAGAAAACAAAACAGTTATTCCGCTATTTCTCATTCTGAATAGGCCCCTTTACAGTTAGTAAACAGACGTGACGTCACCGGCATGTGCGCACAGTGTTGACTCAACCATGGTGGACCATAGCGGAGTATCTGAACGATAGGGAGAGCTACATTCAGGAGCTCACGTTGAGCAACGGGGTTCGACTACCAGATCCTTATGCGATCACGGAGTGGCAGTACGACCGCAGAAAGTGGCCAGATTTACAGTGGACAGATATCCACTGTTATTTAGTGGAGAAGCCCAAGTTCGCTCATACAAATCCATGGATGCCTACCAGTTTGCCGTGTGTGGCCATATACAGGAGGTAAAATGCCACGATATCGATGGGGAGTTTTGCGTGTTGGCATCTGATGTTCTCCCCAGTCAAAGACAAGGCCACAAGACGACCATGTACAATGCTTGGGCTATCATCAACAAGCGCGAGAACTACATTCTGACCGGACACTGCACTTGCGTTGCGGGGTAAGTAACATACTACGACTTAATTCACGAGTCACAGATGTGATCTCAGTCATGTCAAATGCCATTTATGATGGTCATGCGAAAACTTATCATGCATTTTAACAAAGTTATTCGTGTTCGTTTACATGTGTCTGTCGTAGAGGTTACCCGGTTAATATGTCTGTGAGCTTTGCGGTGTCCTGTGCTTGCTAGTTAATCAGCATGATTAAACACCATTGAACACCTGGGCAAATTACCCTAAACAAGCAGCAGGTGTTCACTTGTGTGTATGTCAGTTGAATGATATGAACTATTATTCCATCTGTTTCTCTTTATTTCACGTCAAGTTCTCCTCTTCTATATCTTCGCTGGGGGTTTTATGGCAGCAGTGGCTTTGTTTTGTGTCAGCACTGTGCGCACATTCAGTGATGACGTAGCTTTGAAACTGGTCTATAGACGCGTTTTTGGTCATTAGAATGTCTGGAATAATAATCGATCTGCTGATAAGGCAATATTTTGAGCACTGAAACCCAGTTCGAAACTCTCTCCACAGTGACATCTAGTGGCGATATGTTAGAACTACAACATCCAGAATGTTTCATGTTTTGAGACGGAATAATTCTTGGTTTTCTCGAGGTCACGAATTAATTTTCTCGTTATTAAAGGGATATTGCGGGGTTTTTTTATGTTAATCTGTATGGGTTTCCTTCTAACAGTTACGTGCGGTAACTCTGGCTTACCTCTGACAGTTTGCGCTCAGCCCGGTTCTGCTCGCGTTCTGGAGCTCAGGTAATTGGGTCCGGTAAGTTTGCGAGGACTCGTAATAAAGCTTGTTTTTCTTCTCAAAACAAAACATTTGTCCGAAAGGTGATATATTTGCGTCCCAAACAGTTGTCCACGAAACATCCAGCAGCGTATTTTCGCATTTGCATATCTCGTCTCGAACCGGGCTGAGCAAACTGTCAGAAGTAAGCCAGTGTTACCGCATGTAACTTTTAGAAGGAAACCCATACAGATTAACATTAAAAAAAAACCGCACTATCCCTTTAAGTTGGAAAATAATCATTACGAACATGGCCTCTGTCGGCTTCCGTACGTGGCACAGCCTAACAAAATAAAATAGTTGTGTAGTCAGACAGACAGCTCTAAAACTGGACTGTCCGGACGAATGGTCACCCTATGCGTAGTCGGCACGGTAGCTGAGTGGCTAGCGCTCTTGCTTCACAGCAAGAAGGTTCCGGGTTCGATCCCGGACGTTCTGTGTGGAGTTTGCATGTTCTCCCCGTGTCTGGGTGGGTTTCCTCCGGGCACTCCGGTTTCCTCCATCAACCCAAAACATGCTCCATAGGTAAAATCCTCCAGCTTAGGTCCTGACCAAACCGAAGCAAGAAGATCATGGAGATGGTCCCCGGGCGCAGTAATGTGTATATATATATATATATATGGGATGGGTTAAAATGCAGAGAAGAATTTCTCCAGTGTGAGATCAATAAAGTTCACTTCTTCTTATTTTGAAGGCGCGCAGGCAGACCGGATGTGCGTTTGTTTGCGGAAGTGCGCTCCGGAAGCGTCATGTCAGCGCTGCTCTGTGGCTCTCCGGCGGCTCAGCTCGGCCCCTTTTCCTCCTTTAACCTCCTCTAAAAGCTCTAAATGCTCTTGTTTGTGTGTCGCCATGAACAGGACTCAGCTGAAGCGCTCCGGGATCCTGAGAATGGTTCTGTCCGGTTCGGAGGCGGACGGCATGGACGCGCGGGGGGACACGTTCCTGGGCCGGGCCGGGAGGATCGCCGCCGTGGTCGCTCTGTACTGGTTCGTGTCCATAACAATGGTTTTCCTCAACAACTATTTACTGGACAACCGTGAGCTGGACGCGCCGCTGTTCGTCACGTTCTTCCAGTGCGCAGTGACCGTGGCGCTGTGCTGGCTCCTCCCGCTGCTCGCCGCGCTCTGCCCCGGTTACATCGAGTTCCCGTCGCTCAAGTTCGACCCGAAGACGGCCCGGGAGGTGCTGCCGCTGTCCGTGGTGTTCATCGCGATGATCACGTTCAATAACATGTGCCTGAAGTACGTCGGAGTGGCGTTCTACACCGTGGGCCGGTCCCTGAGCACCGTGTTCAACGTGCTGCTCTCTTACGCCATCCTCAGGCAGGGCACGTCGTTCCCCGCACTCCTCAGCTGTGGGGTCATACTAGGTGAGATCTGGATGTGGAACGAACTACAAACATTAAGTACAATTTGGGCATGTTTAAAATGTGATCAAATACACCAGGACTAAAGCAAGACTAAAGCGGGTTTAAAGAAGGAGTAAAGTCGGACTAAAGCAGGACTGATCCAGGGAATAAAGCAGGTCTAAACCAGGTCTAAACCAGGTCTAAACCAGGACTAGACCAGGACTAAACTAGGACAAAAGCAAGACCCTGGTTTAGTCCCTGGATCCGTCCTGTTTTAGTCCTGGTTTAGTCCCTGGATCCGTCCTGGTTTGGTCCCTGGATCAGTCCTGTTTTAGTCCTGGTTTAGTCCCTGGATCAGTCCTGTTTTAGTCCTGGTTTAGTCCCTGGATCAGTCCTGTTTTAGTCCTGGTTTAGTCCCTGGATCAGTCCTGGTTTAGTCCCTGGATCAGTCCTGTTTTAGTCCTGGTTTCGTCTGTGGATCAGTCCTCTTTTAGTCCTGGTTTAGTCTCTGGATCAGTCCTGGGATTAAACCAGGATTAAGACCAAGACTAAGCCCAAACTAAACCAGGACTAAACTGGGATTAAGCCAGGACTAAACCAGGACTATACCAGGACTAAACCAGGTTTAAACCGGGAGTAAACCAGGACTAAACCAGCACTATACCAGGACTAAACCAGGTTTAAACCGGGATTAAACCAAGACTAAACTGGGATTAAACCAGGACTAAACCAAGACTAAACCGGGATTAAACCAGGACTAAGACAAGAGTAAACCAGGACTAAATCAGGACTAAACTAGGTCTAATCTAGAACTAAACCAGGTCTGTGTTGGGTATAAATTCCTCTGTGTCTGTAACATTTTCTCCGTCCATGTTGTTCACCGCTCGACACACACTGAGCTTCCACCGCTCTCACGCCAAAACAGTCCCCCTCTCAAACAATGTCCAGCGGCGCCACGTTCTGCCACTCTGTGTTCCCCACGTTTTGTACGCACACACTCACCGGGATTGGGATATATGAAAAATCCATATAATTAAAATAAAAAAAACACCAGTATTCGGTATGAAGCGGTGTACCGCGCAGCCCTACTTAATACAAAAGTCCATCTGTGTTAATGTAAAGTTTCCATACAGACCCAGTATCTCGATACTTGTTCTTTTGACGCTCTTCCCTGAGGCGTCATGTCACTTTCCCCAAACGCTCCTCTTTGTATTCAGCTCAGCAGTAATCCATCTCCTCCAGTGAAACACGAGCTACAGGAGCTGCTCTTCACAATACCCTCAGCTGGGCTTTGTACGTTTCAGTGTCACCTCCAAAATCATGTAGAACCAAACCCAAAATAACATGAAAACACAGAAAAACAACTTGAATCAAACCGCAATCTGCAAATAGGCCTGTCACTAAACCAGGACTAAAGCAGGTCTAAACCAGGACTAAACTAGGACTAAACTAGGACTAAAGCAAGACTAAAGAAAGAGTAAACCAGGTCTAAAGCAGGTCTAAACCAGGACTAAAGCAGGTCTAAACCAGGACTAAAGCAGGTCTAAACCAGGACTAAAGCAGGTCTAAACCAGGACTAAAGCAGGTCTAAATCAGAACTAAAGCAGGTCTAAACCAGGACTAAACTAGGACTAAAGCAAGATCCTGGATCAGTCCTGCTTTAGTCCTGGTTTAGTCCCTGTCACTAAATAGATTGATATATAACGCCGATATTTTGACTTTTTAGTGTATTTATCAGCTCAAATCTTACTCTGTTACATAAAAATGGATAAAATCTCCCCACTGTTGCAAAAAGAAAAATATACACAATGCAATCAGACCATGAAGACCTGACTTGGTTGGAATTAAAAGGTGATCTGATGATTTAGTGCTGTTAGTCCCTCTCACATAACATTAGAGACACAAGCTTTTATTTTCAGTCAGTCTCGCTCACCTTTTTGCTGAACATCAAACTCAACAGGACCATGAACGCTCGGACTGATCAGACTCCTGAAAACGTGCTCTTTAAAGGTCCTGTATTACATTAAACTGACTCGCGTGAGCTTCAAGTCATGTTCTAACACGGTTTCCTCCTCAAAAACAGACCTGGAGTTGTGTTTTGTTTCATTCACATGTTTGAGTAACTGTTTATTATTCATCTCTCTACATCACCAAACCTCAAAACGCTCTGTTCCACCTTGTGATGTCATGAAGCGGTAGTTTTCAGCTTTTTAACAGCTTCTTTTACCTTAAGTTCAGTTGAGATTGGCAATTCCAGCACTGAAATGATCCAAATGATTCTAGTGAAGGTGTCCATCCATCCATCTTCCTCCGCTTTTTCCATTTCTGGGTCGCGGGGCCAGCTGCCCAGAACACAATGCACCAGCCCCCATGAATCCTCCCGCAGGTGGTGGGTCCACAGGAGGATGGACCACGTCACAACAGGCCTTGATGTACTTCTACCATGGGGGCTACCAGTTTCCGCAGACACTGGGGGCGAGGTGGGGTTACGTGTCTTGCCCAAGGACACAACGGCTGCGATCACACATGGCCAACCCGTCAAGAACCACCAAACCCCTGGATCAGTAGACAAACACTCTACCAACTGAGCTACTGCCGCCCTAGTGAAGGTGTGTGGAGTTTAAGAACACAGCGGAGCACTTCCTGTATCGCCGCATGACATCACAAGGTGGAAGGTGGAGTGTTTTCAGTTTGAGAGAACTCCTAAATAAAACAAAACTCAACTCCAGGTCTGTTTGATAAGGAAACGTAACATAGATCTTTTTTTTTTCTTGCATTTTCAAACAGTGGTAAAGGGAGAAATTCAATTTGTCAACTGGACAAAGTTTAGTTGGTCGAAGACGTTTTGCAGCTCATCCAAGCTACTTCGTCAGTTCTGGCTAGAGTGCTGGTGGACACTGACAAAACCTTTCCACCTTCTTGGAGACTAAACCAGATGAAGTTACAGAGAAGATCTGTAGAGAGGTGTCAGAATTCCTGTTTTTCTAGGTATTTTTGAGCTATAAAACCACCTGTAATTGAATAAAGGTAAGGTAGAGCCGTTTAATGTCATACTTTGGACATTCAGTGTCCAACAGCACTCTAGCCAGAACTGACGAAGTAGCTTGGATGAGCTGCGAAACGTCTTCGACCAAATAAACTTTGTCCAGTTGACAAATTGAATTTCTCCCTTTACCATGGATTCTACCTGGACGACTGAGGGATTCTTCACACGTTTTCAAACAATCTTAGAACTTTTTTGTTTGTTTTTTTGTTCCGCCATAGACGTCCCTGTAGTACACCCCCAACTTGATGTCCCTGCAAAGTATCAATAGCACATTCTTATTTTTTGTGCTTTTTTTTTTTTTTTTTTTTTTTCAGGCGGATTCTGGCTGGGCATAGATCAGGAGGGACTCGCTGGCTCCCTCTCTTGGACTGGCGTAGCGTACGGCGTCATGGCCAGCGCCTGCGTCTCTCTCAACGCCATTTACACCAAAAAAGTCATGCCCGCCGTGGACGGAAACATCTGGAAGCTCTCTTATTACAACAACATTAACGCCTGTGCCCTCTTCATGCCCCTCATCATCGTTTTCGGCGAGGTCCAGCGCATCTCCAGCTTCAGCCGTCTCACCGATCTCACGTTCTGGTCCATGATGATCGTCGGAGGAGTTTTTGGTTTCGCCATCGGGTACGTGACGGGTTTGCAGATTAAATACACCAGCCCGCTAACTCACAACGTGTCTGGGACGGCGAAGGCGTGCGCGCAGACGGTCATCGCCGTGGTCTATAACGGGTCCAGTAAAAGTCTTCTGTGGTGGACCAGTAACCTCATGGTTCTGGGAGGTTCTTCGGCGTACACGTGGGTGAAGAGTCTCGAAATGAAGAAGACGCCGCAGAAACAGGCGGTGGATTCGGCGAAGGAGAGACTGCTGCCGGGAGACAAGGCCGCCTCGGGAGTTTGAAGTAAAATAATTGAATTTTTGTATACCCTTTTATAGGTTGGGTTCATGTTCTAAAATTTGATATCATGGTTCAGATCATTTAAAGAAATATCCAAACTGGCTATTCACAACTTTTCATGATTTGTAAGTTTAATATTATGTCTTAAAGCTGCATTGTGTAACTTTTCTGGTGGAGGGTCTGTCAGATGCTTTTCTCCATGTAGACGTTATTGATTTGTCTGGAATGTTCCCCAGTATGGCATTAAACCTTTCCACCTTCTTGGAGACTAAACCAGACCAAGTTACAGGGAAGATCTGTGGAGAGGTGTCAGAATTCCAGTTTTTCTAGGTATTTTTGAGCTGTAAAACCACCTGTAATTTAATAAATCTAAAGTAGAGCCGTTTAATGTCACACTGTGGAACATTCCAGGCAGAGCATAGGCAGACATCTCCATAGAAACAAGTAGGTGACGAACCCCCAACAGAAAAGCTACACAGCGCACGTTTCATCTGACGACGATCACATCTTTGGGGTTGAAGAATGGCTCCTTTCTGAGGCTATTCTGAAAAAACAGCATCACGTTTGTTTATTTCTGCTGACACAGGAGATGCCGAACTTTGCGCCAGTTTTTGTTTCGTGTGGATAAGCCCAAGAATGACAGAAATATGAACCGTATACCAGCTCAACCTGCAAACCTGCATCTGACGGTTACCGCAAAGTCCACCCGAGAGCTCTGACCTCTGACCCGTCTCCTGACATCCAGTCTCCAGCTCAGGTTCAAGCAGAAGGACCAGAAGGACGAGGTGCTGAAGTCCAGTGAACACAACCTGTTTATCGACGTTTTCTTTTCTTAATTCTTTTCTTTTCTTAATTTCTTAATTCTGAGATAACATTCTATACAGACTGAAAATCATGCAAAATGAATTTTTGAATGTCTTTTATTTTCAAAACGTGTTTTGACTCCTGATTTTCTAAAAAACTTTTTTTCAATTTCAGTTTTTTTTTATAGTGTAACTTTTTTTTAAATAGTGTAACATTGTGTTCTGCGACCTGATTGGCTAAGGGACCTTTGCCGATTGATGTTATAGATGGGGGACGCGGGGGGGCAGGACCAACCTGGAACTAGACCAGGACTAGACTGGTCTTGCCTGGTTTACACCTGACCATATCACAAGTGATATATGGTCTGGGAGCCACCTTCGAAATATCTGGTAGCGGAGGTGTCGTTTACGATCGCCAACAGCCGTTTATTGGGCATTACGAATGTCTATCATTTGGCGTATACGTAGCCCATAGCCGATCATGTCAGTTGTCAGTTCAAACTACAAGCTTCTGTTTGTCACGTAGTACGTGTCACCGTCTTTCCACCCCTCCCTGCTCTCTGATTGGCTCCCAGAATCGGGAGAGCTCGCTTGCCATAGTTGCCAGGCTGTCTTTCAGATCGGAACGAACGAAAGCAGCCTGGACTAAACTGGACCTGGACTAAACCCCCCCCCCCAAGCTTCACTATTAATACATTTTGTTGACAATCTACGAAAGTTTGAGTGTTTTAACAAGAGAGAAATATGAGAAAACGTTAATTGGAGAGATTACTGTACTGAGAAATATCGGCCGTTAATATCGGCCCACTTTTACACATCGGGCCGATACCGATATGTAAAAAAAAAAAAAAAAAAAAATGGCACTATTGGCCGATACCGATGTTAATGCCGATATATGGTGCATCCCTAATCATGGTCTAGTTCCCTGTGTTTTAAAAAAAAATCCATATGTGGTCATTTATTCATCAGATTGACTTGTAATTCGGTATATTGCGATGGTCCACGATATTATTGCGAGACCTTTGACGATGTGAAATCTCGGTATTTCGGTTATTCTTCCATCCCTAATAGAGAGTTCTGAGTTCGGTTCCAGTCAAATGAAGCTCACGAGGCTGAGCTGAGTTCCGTGTTAGGAATGGGAATTTATTTACGGCCAAAATAGCGGGTTAATACGAACATTTTAAGACCGAAATGGCGAGGCTCGGCAAAGTTTTTTCTACAGAAAGTGAATCGGAGCCAGAGTCGATGGAGCCGAATCGCGCCCGTGCAAACTTCCTATTTGGAACGTGGCGGTTTGAGGGTTCGCCAAGTCCACTTATCTGTACAGTCTATGGTGGAGACAAGCAGGAGGCGAACCCTCTTCCAGAAAAGTTCCAAAGTGCAGCTTTAAAGGCACCGGGACTAGGGATGTCAACAATTAATCAATTAACGATTAATTGTCGATTTAAGACGTTAGTCGAACAAAATGCATTAATTGTAATTAATCGCTAATCGCGGACACGCGCACTCGCGTGGTCACGAAACAAAGCAACCGCGCACCGCGCTGCGCTCGACCAACGGCACTGCTCAGCAGCCCCGGGTGTACGCGTGAGGCGAGATCGAACCGCGGCGCCCAGAAATGTCTTGGCTTAGTCCTGGTTTAGACCTGGTTTAGTCCTAGTTTAGACCTGGTTTAGTCCTGGTTTAATGCTGGTTTAGACCCGGTTTAGATCTGGTTTAGTCTTTGCTTAGTTTTGGTTTAGACCTGGTTTAGTTTTGGTTTAGTCCTGGTTTAGTCCCAGTTTAGTCCTGGCTTAGTCTTGGTTTAGACCTGGTTTAGTCCTGGTTTAGTGCCGGGTTAGTCCCGGTTTAGACCTGGTTTAGTCTTGGTTTAGACCTGGTTTAGTCTTGGTTTAGTCCTGGTTTAGAGCCGAAATAGATGCAGAAATAATCTGATATGACTCACCCATAAAAACGCGGTCACTCGTATCCATGTATGCACGTGTCACGGTCTTTAATAATCCGGAGAAAAGGACATATCCCGAACTTATCCCATGTCCCGAGACGAGAGTTCCTTCTTACGTAGCATTAATGTGGCAAGTTAAGGTTTCTTCTCTTAGAAATCCCGCGTAAATATCCCGCGGCTCGCTCACAGCTGATCGGCGAACAGGCCTCACAGCTGTGAGCGATCGGCCTCACAGCTGTGAGCGATCGGCCTCACAGCTGTGAGCGATCGGCCTCACAGCTGTGAGCGATCGGCCTCACAGCTGTGAGCGATCGGCCTCACAACTGATCGCTCAACTCCAGTACTGGTGTGCCAGTGACTTTTTTTCGCTGAAAACGCGAGGTGCCTGCATTAACTTAATGCATTTCTGTGCAGAGAAGCGCTGTGAACAGTGGCTACAGTTTTGAATTGCTTAAAAAATTTCAGCGTGAGAAATGCCATGTGTGGCGTGTGAGCGTGTGAACACGTCGAATTGCGTGTGTCACACTCTCAAAGTGTGAGACTTGAGAGCCCTGTGTATACTATAACTTATATTCTTAACTCATTGACTGCTGGAGACGTCTTTTTACGTCCCCTCAAATCCAAACGTAGACTGCCGGAGACGGAAAAAGACGTCAATTGCGTTTTTCAGCGGGGTTGCTAGGTTACGGCCTGGAGCAACTTTTAAGGTGTAATTCACACCTCTCAACCTGTAGGTAGCAATCTTGTATCATTATTTGCTGATCAGAGACACGGAAGAGTGCAGTGTGTGTGTATGGTGTATTGACTAGAGGAGCAAGAGGGCGAGGCCAGAGAACCCGGAAAAGCAGAGGACTGTTGATCAGCGCCTACGGAGCGATCTGATCGCTCTTGGGACCCAAGATCCCGGATCAGAGGATCGCAGAGACAAGCCGGATCAAGCAGCGAGGTCGGAGCAGAGATCTGCTGTGTCCGAGGCAGGGGGCGTGTCGTGTGTGCGCTGCGCGGAGCAGGGACTCAGATCAGAACTACGACAGTGCCAAGGAAGAAGTTTACTGACTTGGAGCAGTAGATCCTGGTCTCCAAAGAGGCATGAGATGAGAAGAATTAAGTTTACATGATGCTGCTGTGTGGTAATTGTAATGAATGAAGCTGTGTGTGTGTGTGTGTGTGTGTGTGTGTGTGTGTGTGTGTGTGTGTGTGTGTGTGTGTGTGTGTGTGTGTGTGTGTGTGTGTGTGTGTGTGTGTGTGTGTGTGTGTGTGTGTGTGTGTGTGTGTGTGTGTGTGTGTGTGTGTGTGTGTATTTTTATTATGGGTCTGTACTCTGGGCCTCAGACAAAGCCTCAACAAAGTTCTATTTTATATGGAAAGATATTATTATATCCTGTAAACATCTCTTGGCACTATTGATTTGAAGGAATTTTCAATTCACAGAGCCTTATATTCTTATATTTGTAAATAAAAGATGTACTTTGTCATCAAAAATCTTTGTTATTTTAGATGTTTGAGGTGTCACTAAATCGATAAATATTGATGTCAAAGTCACTGATCTGCTCGAAATCCTTCTTTGCACAAAACGCTCGTTTTCTCCATTTTTTGGTCAAAAAACAGTGTTTTTGCTGAAACTTCCCTATGTTCTACTATCAGTTATTTGAGAACCGAAAAGGTTAGAAACATTTTTTTTTCCAGGTGAAGGAAGAGAGTCTACACTTTATTTTGATGTGTGCCATGTTTATATAGTCAAAGAACTCAGTATTCTGTGAGTCTTGTAAAATCAGTGAAAATCCACTGAAACCTCCGGCAGTCTGGGGGATAGAATTCTGAAAACCGGCCGGCAGTGAACGAGTTAAAGACCCTATTGAAACACTCAAATTCAGGTGAAAAACGCCGCTCAACAGTTAATCGTTAATCGATCGATAAGGTCAATCAACTATCAATTAATGAATTAATCGATAATTTGCATCCCTAACCGGGACTGATCGTTCACAGAGGGGCGTGACTACATGATTTTGACATGTTCTATTTGTTTGTTTTCGTTTAGTGAAAACTTAGAGACTTAAATCAGTAGAACTGTTCTAGCGGGCCAGTGCTCGGAGTTTTCACCTCTGTGGGATTTGCAAACTTTTATATGATTTTGTGGCAATAAAAGAAGAAGAATCTGTATTTTCCAAAGTCCGAGTCAAAGCGTTTTATTTGTCCTTTTGGTTTCATAAATCTTCTTTCCAGAGAAGTGACACAGCTGAGAGTTTGGTGGTCAGAGGAGCAGAGGAGGAAAAAGAGGAGCAGAGGAAAGGAACAGAGGAGAGGAGTCGATGATGCAGAAGACGATAGAAGAGGGACGGAGGATGCAGACGAGGAAGAGGAGTGGGGCAGAGGAGGGAGAGGAAAGGGACAGAGGGAACAGAGGAGGAAAAGGAGAGGAGTAGATGATGCAGAGGAGGAAGAGAAAAGGGGTCAGGAACGGGAGCAGAAGAGAATGGGTGAGGAGGAAGAGGAGCAGAGAATGCAGAGGAGAAGCACAGGAAAGGGATAGATGGAACAGAGGAGGAAGAGGAGAGAAGCAGATGACGCAGAAGACGATAGAAGTAGGGCGGAGGATGGAGACGAGGAAGAGGAGTGGGGCAGAGGAGGAAAAAGAGGAGAGGAGCAGAGGAGGGAGGAAAGGGACAGATGGAACAGGAGGAAAAGGAGAGGGGCAGAGGAAAGGAATAGAGGAGCAGAGGTGGAAGAGGAGGGTTGGAGGATGAAGAGAGGAACAGAGGAAAAGGACAGATGGGACAGAGGAGGCAGAGGAAAGGAGGATAGGGTCAGGTGAGCGGGGGTAGAGGAGGAGCAGTGAAAAGGGACAGATGTAACAGAGGAGCAGATGGGAAAGAGGAGAGGTTTAGAGGAGCTGAAGAGTGGAGGAGGAGTAGAGGAGGCAAAGGAGAGGATTAGAGGAGTGTAGAAGGAGCAGAGAAAAGGAGGATAGGGTCAGAGGAGCAGTGAAAAAGGACAGATGGAACAGAGGAGGAAAAGGAGAGGGTTAGAGGAGTGGAGGAGGAGTGAGGAGGAAAAAGAGGGTTGGAGGAGTAGAGGAGGAGTGAGGAGGAAAAAGAGTTGGAGGAGGAGCAGAGGAAGAAAAGGAGAGGGTTAGAGGAGTGGAGAAGGAGAAGAGGAGCGGAGGATAGAGTCAGAGGAGCAGTGAAAAGGGACAGATGGAACAGAGGAGGAAAAAGGTTTAGAGGAGTGGAGGAGCAAAAGGAGAGGTTTAGAGGAGTGGAGGAGGAGTAGAGGAGGAGCAGAGGAAGAAAAGGAGAGGGTTAGAGGAGTGGAGAAGGAGCAGTGGAGTAAGAGGAGAGGAGCAGAGGAAAGGAGGATAGGGTCAGAGGAGCAGTGAAAAGGGACAGATGGAACAGAGGAGGAAAAACAGGTTTAGAGGAGTGGAGGAGGAAAAGGAGAGGTTTAGAGGAGTGGAGGAGGAGCAGAGGAGGAAGATAAATGAACATATTCATTGATTAAGTGTCAGTTTGTGCCTCATGAGCTGCAGCTCGTGTGGCGGGTCTCTGAACACAAACAGCGCCCTCTGGTGACAACAACAACAAGAACCACTTTAAACTTCAAACAAACAAGTAGATCCTGAACACAAACACAGGCCCTTTAATCACCCTTTAATTCTGTAAATGTAAAATAAGACGGAGGCTGCTTCTCGCCTGAGCCTGAAGCTGCAGATAGAGACACTTCCAGGTTGGTCTCATTCTCAGTTTATGGACAAACCTCATGTGAAGTTCAGAACCTCCAGAGTTCCCTCCCTGAGCTGCAGAGGCTGCACTAGACCTGATTTTAGGTTTTTTATACCAACCGGATTTCAACGTTGAACCTGGAAACCCGAAAGAGTCACGTGAGGCTCATTCTGCTTTCTGATTGTCTAAACCAGGACTAAACCAGGACTGAACCAGGACTAAACCAGGACTGAACCAGGACTAAACCAGGACTGAACCAGGACTAAAGCAGGACTACACCAGGTCTAAACCAGGTCTAAACCAGGACTAAACCAGGACTGAACCAGGAAGCAGGACTAAACCAGGTCTAAACCAGAACTGAACCAGGTCTAAACCAGGTCTAAACCAGGACTAAACCAGGACTGAACCAGGACTGAACCAGGACTAAAGCAGGACTAAACCAGGTCTAAACCAGGACTAAACCAGGTCTAAACCAGGTCTAAACCAGGACTGAACCAGGACTAAAGCAGGACTACACCAGGACTAAACCAGGTCTAAACCAGAACTGAACCAGGTCTAAACCAGGTCTAAACCAGGACTAAACCAGGACTGAACCAGGACTAAACCAGGACTGAACCAGGTCTAAACCAGGACTGAACCAGGTCTAAACCAGGTCTAAACCAGGTCTAAACCAAGTCTAAACCAGAACTGAACCAGGTCTAAACCAGGTCTAAACCAGAACTAAACCAGGACTAAACCAGGACTGAACCAGGACTAAACCAGGACTGAACCAGGTCTAAACCAGGACTAAACCAGGTCTAAACCAGGACTAAACCAGGACTAAACCAGGACTAAACCAGGACTGAACCAGGACTAAAGCAGGACTAAACCAGGTCTAAACCAGAACTGAACCAGGTCTAAACCAAGTCTAAACCAGAACTGAACCAGGTCTAAACCAGGTCTAAACTAGGACTAAACCAGGACTAAACCAGGACTAAACCAGGACTAAACCAGGATTAAGATCTAAACGAGGACTAAACCAGGACTAAACCAGGACTAACTCAGGAAAAGGAACCAACATGTTTAAAAAACCCAGATTCAGAACTGAGGTTATGGATCGAAGCGTCGCTGTGAAACGAGTTCATTTATGGAAAAGTTCTGACAAAGAAATCAAAGAATGAAGTACAATAACAACATTTAAAAATACATCAAATCCAGTGTAATGTGTATGTATGAAAAAGAAAACATGTGCTTGAAAATGAAGTTTTCTGTTTACAATTGATTAATAACTGATTGAAATGGAATGTATTGATGAAATGTTTTGGTGTAATTGTCTGGAAAAGGGAAGAGGGGCAGAGAACAGAAGATTCCTCTTCTTTCTGCTCCTTTCATTCAATTTCTTTGTATTGTTATCACAGCGATGATGTCTTTTTATACTTTATAAATGAAATAAACAAAATAATAATAATAATAAATACATAAAAATAAATAATAATTAATAAAAAATAAATACAAATTAAATTAAATAAAAAATAAAATAAAAGAGCATGATAATAGTTATTGTAAAAAGCTATTTGGACATGTTTACCTTGTATCTGGGGACATAGGTAGAACATATTTAAGAAATCTGGACCATAAATCATATATACGCTCTAAAATCTCTAAAATTCCAAGATTTGAAGATTAGAATCATTTATAAACAAAACTTGATGAGCAAATCCCCATATTATTTTTAACACCTGAAAACAAACTGTGTGTCATTCCCTCAGTAAACACCAGGTGGCAGTCAGAGCTCAGGGACCAGACTTTGTTGACTTCCTCTTGTCTCCTGAACTCCAGAGAAAATGAGAAGTTTGAGTCAGTGGACAATCCCACTGCAACATGAAGGACTCTAAAACAGCCACAATGTTTTTCTCCACAAAACAAAATAAAAACACATCCCTTAATCACAGTAAGCGGCGAAACTATTAAAAATGTTGATGAATACAGATATCTTGGCATCATTTTAGATAAGACTAAGTTTTAAAAAACACATTAAAAAGGTTTGCCATAAAATGAAATAAAATCTGTCTACTTTTAGATCCAGATGAACTTCCCTGACAAAACAAGGAGCAAAAATTGATCTAAATGTAATGATACTATGTCATTTAATTTTTGGTGTTTCATGCTGGTCACGACCAAACCACAATAAAAAACCTTTAGAATCTCTTTATAAACACTTAAGATTCTAGATCCACAGAAATCCCATCACTGTCAGATATGAACTAAACAGAAAATGCTCAACTTTGATAATACAATTAAACTGGCCAGTCTAAGGTTTTTACAGTGGTCCCTCGCTCTATCGCCGTTCACTGTTCGCGGCCTCGCTCTTTCGCAGATTTTTAAATGTATTTTTATAGTGTAACGTTGTGTTCTGCGTCCTGATTGGCTAAGAGACTGTAGACCTTTGCCGATTGATAGATGGGGGACGCGAGGGGGGACCGGAACCAGACCAGGACTAGACCGTGACTAAACGTGGACTGAACCAGGTGTAGACCAGGTCTAAACCAGGTCTAAACCTGGACTGGACCTGGACCAAACCGGGACTAGACCAGGTCTAAACCAGGACTAAACCACCATGTGCCGCTCTTTGCTGGTTTCATGCGGCTGGTTTGTGGCTCGGGCTGAGACAGTGGCGTTCCTAGAGTGATTTACTCCCTGGGCGAAAGCCACTCTTGTCCCCCTCCGACCAAACCCTAACATCCGCCCCACCACCCAAAAACAAACAAGACCGTTGTCCATACAAACTCAATTCACAACAACTACTTTCAAAAACCAATGTACAGTTTTAATGAGTACTGCAATAAAAAATATAAACAATAATTACAAAAAAAGTTTTTGAACATAAAAAAGACCAAAGGCGCAATTATTTCACATTATCGCCATGTAGGCCTACAGCTATTTAAGAAAGCAAAAGTGCACTCCAGCACCCCCTGGTGGTCACAATATTGCAGAATCAGTCAGTACTCTAAAAGCGCACGCCCGCGCACCGCACCGGCTTTGCGCCACCACGGCCCCCCCCGTGATGCCACTAGGGGCAATTGCCCAGGTGGCCCCCGTCAAAGAACGCCCCTGGGCTGAGAGGACGCGGTTCGGGCACCGCGGTTCCATCTCATGCTCGCAGCCCCGGTGTACGCGCGGCCTCGCGCCGGTCGTGCTGCTCTGTCACGGATTTGACCACGATGAGGGGTGCACGTGTCGCGCGTCGCGTCCCGGGACGTGGTAGTTCCGTTGGATGAGCGCGGTGCTTCCTGCGGTTCCAGTGACTCATGTCTCTGCACCCCTCGCGCGTCCGGCGGGGCTCCCAGAGCCGTGTCTCCCCACACGCTTCACTATTAATACATTTTGTTGAAAATCTATAAGTTTAAGTGTTTAAACGAGAGAGAATTGTGAGAAAATGTTAATTTCAGTCTGAGAAAAGTGTATAATGTGTGTGGCGAGGCGTTTACAGCCTTAAAACATGTAGAATAATTGTAAAATATAAAGTTGTCCTACTTTGCGGATTTCTCTTATTGCGGGTTATTTCTGGAACCTAACCCCCGTGATAAACGAGGGATTACTGTATTCAAGATGATCAATAATGTGGCACCACCACCACTGAAAAAGTTTATCTATTTAACATCTGATCAGATCAGAACATCCAGGCCAACGGTCAGTGGCCGATGTGCAAAACCAAAACGGAAAACATCACTAGGACAATCAGCATTTTCATTTAAAACAATCTCAGAATGGAACAAACTTCCAACTGAGCTCAAATGATGCAAATGCTTCAAAAAATGTAGCCTGGAAATGAAACCACAGTTTGTAAGAGTGCAGACGTGTCGGCGTTAAAGACTCGACATGAGAAGGCGGTACAGGGATCAGGAAAAGAGGTTTAATTATTTTTTACTAATTGATGAAATGTATCACCGCCACTGTAAATATTCTGAATTGTTTTTGTGCTTTATGTTCATTGTTTGTCCTCCGAGAGCTAAAGTCTGGTACAAAACATCTTTTCATTTTGTGTGATTAATGCTCCTGTACACTCTTTCCTGCTTCATGGTCAAATCAGTTTGGCCTTTTTATTCCGAGTTCTTGTATTTTTGATCCTTTTTGAACCTAAATCTGCGTAAATTCCGAGTTGCTGAAGTGTCTCTATAGTGGCCGTCAACAGGGGGCGCTGGAACTCCATCTGATTACACATTGTAATGATGTTTGTAATTAAAAATACTTATTCCAAACCATAGACTGTGTACAGAAATGGACCGAGCTAACCTGTTACCCGCCGCGTTCCAAACAGGAAGTGAGCATGGGAGCGATTCCGACTCCATCGGCTCTGGCTCCAGTTGACATTACGCTGAAATATTGTCACCTCGCTCTGTAACTGCTGCTGTGAGCCTCATCGTTTTGGTTTGAAAATGTCATCAATTATAACTATAGAGCAGACGTTAGCACAGCACTTCTTTAAAGGTACAGTGTGTAACTTTTCCGGTGGAGGGTGTGTCGTCTGTCTCCATGGCGATATTGTTGGGAAACTTTGACGTTAAAATGCAAAAGAAAAGATGCATTTCACGAACACGAATAAAAACGAACATGATATAAATAAATAAACATAATAATAAATAACAAACTATCAAATCGAAATTTTTAAAAATGTTTGATTTAGTAAAATTCTACACGGCTTTGATTTTGTATAAAGTAAACAAAAATATACTACCAAATATAAGAAGAAGTGAACTTTATTGATCTCACACTGGAGAAATTCTTCTCTGCATTTTAACCCATCCTATATATATACATATATTAGGAGCAGTGGGCAGCACACATTAGGGCGCCCGGGGACCATCTCCATGATCTTCTTGCTTCGGCTTGGTCAGGACCTCAGCTGGAGTACCTATGGTGCATGTTTTTTTTTTTTTTTGGGTTGGTGGGGAAACCGGAGTGCCCGGAGGAAACCCACCCAGACACGGGGAGAACATGCAAACTCCACACAGAAAGGCTCGGGCGACCCGGGGATCGAACCCAGAACCTTCTTGCTGTGAAGCAAGAGCGTTAAGAAAGTTAAGAAAGTTAAACTCAGAAAACATTGTGGGGTTAATGTGACTGAAAAAGAGTTACAAATGTTTCACGTTTACCATTGTTTTGAATTATTTTACTGAATAAATTCAGTTTTTGTAAAACCTCACTCTCTCATTACTTAAAGGGATATGCCACCCCCAGGTCAAACTTGGGCATCTCCCCACAGTCCAGAGACTAAAATAAGTGGTGGAAAGCGTTTTCCTGCTCACCCAGCCATTGTCCGAGTCTGTCAGCACTGACCGCCGCGGTATCTGCTGCTCCTCCGCGTTAGACTGGAGTCTAACGTCGCCAGAGAAAGATTTCGGCCAAAAGGAATTAATTTGCTCGCTGCGTAACAGGGGAACTCCCTTCCTGGTGCGTAACAGGGATTCCCCTGGCAGCGTGGTGTGTGCTTCGGCTGTGTTTTTCCGCACTGAAAAATAGTTCCCACCCAAAATGACCAAGTCAAGCTCTCCGTGTTGATTTGCACATTTATTTGCACTCGATATGAATGCGCACTACACAGAAAGTAATTGGGAAACACATCGAGCAAATTAATTCCTTTTGGCCGAAATCTTTCTCTGGCGCCGTTAGACTCCAGTCTAACGCGGAGTAGCTGCAGATACCGCGGCGGTCAGTGCTGACAGACCTGGACAATGGCTGGGTGAGCAGGAAAACGCTTTCCACCACTTATTTTAGTCTCTGGACTGTGGGGAGATGCCCAAGTTTGACCTCGGGGTGGCATATCCCTTTAATAATAACACTGAACTTACCAGCTTCTGTAAACAATGCCATTTACTGATTTCAACGTAGAAATAAAATTAATAACCAGAGCAGACTTCAAACTTTTGGCCCTCCACAATATTTTCTGCTTCTCATTTGGCCCCTGGAGAAAAATAATTGCCCCCCCGGTCTATGGTCTGGTGCAGTTGTTGTGTGAATGAAAAACACAACTCCAGGTCTGTTTTTGAGGAGGGAACAGCTTTAGAACATGACTTAAAAGGAGAAATTCAATTTGTCAACGGGACAAAGTTTATTTGGTCGAAAACGTTTCACAGCTCATCCGAGAGGCTTCATCAGTTCTGGTTAGAGTGCTGATGGACACTGCTTATATCTCGCTGCAGGGAGGAGCTGAAATTATTCTCAAACTATCACCTCTTTGTTTTGAGTTTCTGTCTTTTGTTTTTGCAATTTCTCTGGCGTCTAGTTTAGCATACCCATTCAAACCCTAATGTCTGTTTTCACACCTCTGGACCTGACCTGGCTGCCCTATTGTTTCTTTTGTTTGTTTTGATTTCGGTTTGAGAATGGAATTATATATGGGAGACAAATTATGTCTGACTCCCCCATTCCTGTTTAAAGAAGGATTCTTTTTTTTTTTTTTTTTGACAAAAATAGCCAGGTCAGGTCCAAAGGTGTGAAAACAGACATTAGGGTTTGAATAGGTATGCTAAACTAGACGCCAGAGAGAAATTGGAAAAAACAAAAGACAGAAACTCAAAACAAAGAGGTGAGATAGTTTCAGAATAATTTCAGTGTAGTGAGCTCCTCCCTGCAGCGAGATATAAGCAGTGTCCATCAGCACTCTAACCAGAACTGACGAAGCCTCTCGGATGAGCTGTGAAACGTTTTCGACCAAACAAACTTTGTCCAGTTGACAAATTGAATTTCTCCTTTTATCATGGATTCTACCTGGACGACTGAGGGACTTTTCACACAACATGACTTAAAGCTCACAAGAGTCACTTTTGCGTAATATGGGACCTTTAAATATCATGATTCTAGATTTGACCTCTTTAACAGGACGGGCCCGGCTGATTGCATTATTCCCCCGTCTGAGCGCCGGCGCGGATCTGGCGAGCGGTTTCGGACATGTTAGCGCATTCTAAACGGGGGAGAATTAGATTAGCCGTGATTGGCGTCGACCTTGAGAACGGCGCGTTTGATGTGAAGGAGAGGAAGTACGGAGGCCCTGCTGGGACAATCGAGCAGGCTCCTCACGTACGTCTCCGCCGTGTCGTACTGTTGCACCACGGCGGGTCACAAAGGCAAAATTTAATATTGAATTCGACACTAAGGAATAAATTCAACAATGATTTTCAAATGTGATTTTCAACACAGTCCCTCAGCGCTCCACGTACTTCTGTAGTAAATATACTGTAAGAAATAAGATGATAAGAAAACATTCTCAGTTTTAGTACAACTAAATAAATAAACATAATAATAAATAACACAAACTATCAAATTGAAATTTTTAAAAATGTTTGATTTAGTAAAATTCTACACGGCTTTGATTTTGTGTAAAGTAAACAAAAATATACTACCAAATATACTACCAAATATACTACCAAATATACTACCAAATATACTACCATTCAATATCCAAAAACTGTTCAGTACACGAGAAGTACACAAGAAATACACAAGAAGTACACAAGAAGTACACAAGAAATACACAAGAAGTACACAAGAAGTACACAAGAAGTACACAAGAAATACACAAGAAGTACACAAGAAGTACACAAGAAATACACAAGAAATACACGAGAAATACACGAAAAGTACATGAGAAATACACAAGAAGTACAAAAGAAGTACACGAGAAGTACACAAGAAGTACATGAGAAATACACAAGAAGTACACGAGAAATACACAAGAAATACACGAGAAGTACACAAGAAGTACACGAGAAATACACAAGTACATGAGAAATACACAAGAAAGTACACGAGAAGTACTCAAGAAAGTACACGAGAAGTACACAAGAAAGTACACGAGAAGTACACAAGAAATACACAAGAAATACACAAGAAGTACACAAGAAGTACACGAGAAATACACGAGAAGTACATGAGAAATACACGAGAAGTACCCAAAAATATACAAGAAGTAAATGGTCACATCTTTATTCTGCGCTTTTCCACCTTCAAGGCACCAAAGCGCTTTACAACAAGGAACCACTCACCCATTCACACACCAGTGTACGCAGACCCTGGGGGCGAGGAGGGTTAAGTGTCTTGCCCAAGGACACAACGGCAGCATTCACCTGTGGGAGCTGGAATCACACCTGCCAACCTGTGGGTCTGTGGATCTGACCGCTCAACCACTGATGTTTCTTATGTCAAGAGCGGGATTTGAACCGACAAACTTTGGATCAGTGGAAAAACGCTCTACCAACTCAGCCACTGCTGCCCAAGTACACAAGAAATACACAAGAAATACACGAGAAATACACAAGAAATACACGAGAAGTACACGAGAAATACACGAGAAATACATGAGAAGTACACGAGAAGTACACGAGAAGTACATGAGAAATACACTTGGGGAGGAGACCAGGTCGTCGACAATATCGGGATCTCTTACAGCAGCAGAATCGACAAATCTCCACTGTCACTGAACAAACTTGAATCCATCTCATACGGATCTTCTCGTCCAATTAATTTGAGTTTGTTCATAAAACGCTCCTTTTCTTTGGCGTCTGACTTATCTCTGTACAACTGGTCAAGTGTGTCAGAAGTTTTGGATTCCGATGTGGAAGATTTATCACGAAATTTAGATTTTTTTTCTGCACGGTGTCTTTATAAGCGTGTTTACTTTGAGAGAGCGATATCTCCAACATGGCCGCACATCCGGGTCAAGGTCGGATTTTTCGAGTCGGTGAAAACACACTATACAAGTGATTCTCCTGACGGTGTTTCAGAGTGTGTGAGCGAAGAGAGAGGAGGGGATTCTTTGGCTCTGGGTTTGGACCTCGGAGCGTTGGGGAAATTACTCTGGTTTTATCTTTTGGGAACGTGACCGAGTTCTGTTTGAAAACACGGAGACAGGAGATAAGACACAGACAGGCCCGGCAGGTGCAGACGAGAACATCACCACGGCGACGGGCGGGGTCCGACGCACCATATACACCACCTTTAGAGAGAAGGAGTTTAAAAAGGTGCACTGTGGAACTTTTCAGGGGTCCACCGCCTGCTAATCCACATGTTAATGTATACAAGAGGGGTGTCAAACAAGACAAGACCTTTAATCTGGCCCTCGGCTGATTTTCTATTAAAATATTTATATTATATTTTAATTTTCTATTAAAATATTGGTAATTTTCTGCCTCTTTTCTGCGCAGTTTAGCATAGCAGCGTCTCCAGCGCCTCTGTACGTGACTCGCCTCTTTCCAAACGCTCTTAAAGGAGCATCGTTTTGACTGTCGACCGTGACGCCCTCATCAGCAAAATGTCATAAATGAGAAAAGTGGACGCCGAGTGCAGGATTTTCCAAGAAAAATGGAGTAACACTAAAACCCACAGAGTCACTATACAAACAGACAATCAAAATACTGGATAAAAAAGATTTAAGACATCACCACTGCACCATTTTACAAAAACATTCTCCCAACTGTTTAAGGAGATGTAACTTTTTTTTTTTACAATTTGAGCCTTATTTCGGTAATAAAACAAGTTGTTTTACTCACTCATAGCACTTTGGTGTCATATGGAGCACTTCCAGAGATGTTTTAGATTAGCGTTAGCCTAGCGTGACTTCTAGCCATAGCTCGGGGCATATAATATATTCCCCGAGCATGTAATATGCCCCGTGCGGTCTCCAAATAACACAAACTTTAGCACTTTTCAAATCACAGAAGCCCGATGTCTTAGTCTACAATTTCGTTTGAATCAAAAGTGGCCTGTAATCCGAGATTTAGCCATAGTTTACAGCTTTGCGTTTCATGTTTGGGTCCCGGGAGCTGAGAGCACAGTCCGCACATGCGCACTGTTCTCATCTACTCGAAACTATGGATAAATCTCAGATTACAGGCCACTTTTGACTCAAACGAAATTGTAGACTAAGACATCGAGCTTCTGTGATTTGAAAAGTGCTAAAGTTTGTGTTATTTGGAGACCGCAAACATGTGCCCCGAGAACTCACATGATGGAGATCGCAAATCTAAAACATCTCTGGAAGTGCTCCAAATGACACCAAAGTGCTATGGGTGAGTAAAACTACTTGTTTTATTACCAAAATAAGGCTCAAATGGTAAAAAACGTTCCTTTTCCTTTAAGTTGGGAGAACGTCATAAAATATTCAAACCTTTGTCTAATATACAAAATGATTCATGGTCTGTGATCTCCTCCACTCACTCAGTTCATAAACATCAGGAGCACCACACTCAGAGTGACCAGAGGGGCGGCCCGAGGAGACGGTATTGTTCCCATTCAGCCGCCCAGGAGTGGAACTCTGTCCCCTCGAACATCAGAGAACTGTCCACATACAACCTGTATAAAAAAAACATCTAAAGAACTAGTCCATAACACATCAGACCTGTCATCACTAATGTTTATTATTTTCTTTCCCCGAACCCCACCGCGCTGCCTCTTGTGTCTCTGCTGTCTTGTTGTGATGTGTGAAATATTTTTTAACTGTCGATACTTTTAAAGTTTTGTGTATTTACTGTATTTACCAGCTG
Organism: Paratrypauchen microcephalus; assembly: GCA_036785185.1. NCBI lineage: Eukaryota > Metazoa > Chordata > Actinopteri > Gobiiformes > Gobiidae > Paratrypauchen > Paratrypauchen microcephalus. The sequence goes on along the minus strand of JAVJIX010000084.1, from coordinate 3,522,972 downwards.
GATTTGTATAGTTATAGCAAAAATTGTACTACTTGTAATAATTGCATATTGTTCACTGTGTAATTTTATTTTGTTATTATTGTTTTTAGGGAAACCATTTTAAAGGTCCCATGACATGGTACTTCTTGATGCTTTTATATGGCTCCTTAATGGTTCCCTAATACTGTAAATGAATCCTTCTTCAAAATCAACACTCAGTGCATGAGAAACAGAGATAAGATGAGAAAGAGTCATACATCTCTCTCTGGAACAGTCCATTATGGGTGTTGTTGCTTGAATGCAAATGAGGAGGACAAAGATGGCCTATAGTAGAGGGTGGGGGCGTGGCCAAACTCTCCACTCTCTCCTCTTCAGCTGTGCGCTGTGGCTGGCTCCCACTTCTGTGTTTTTGCGCAGAGGAGGAGATGAGAAGTGTTCCATTGAAAAAAAAAACACATTTCCACAGAAAATAAAATTAAACCACTGCTGTTTCAGAGGTCCAGAGGGTCGGGTAAAGGACTTCCGAGCCTAGAAACACTCGCACGTGCCTCCAGGCAAATTAAAAAACGCATTTCGCATTGCATAGCTCCTCCGCAGTCCAAACTCTCTGGGCATGATTTACAGAGACGCTGAGTAGAGACATAGACGGGGGTGGAGCTGCATTTTTCGATCTGATGTCAATAAGGTGCCTTGTTCAGAATCGCCCGTTTGAGCTGTGTTTTTTTCTAACGCAGAAAAGGATCGTAAATGCTCAGTTTACACATTTCGCAACTTTTAACCATGGGGGGGGGTCTGAGGTTTTTGAACGTTAATGTGAGCTCCTCTACCCTGTTTAGCCCCCCCCCCCCCCCCCCCCCATGGCTAAAAGTTCCGAAATGTCTAAACTGAGCATTTGCGATCCTTTTCTGCGTTACACAAAACCAGTGTTGAAACGGGCGAATTCGGACAAGGCACCTTTTTGACGTCAGATCGGCAAATGCAGCTCCAGCCCCTCCCTCTGTCTCCGCTCAGCGTCCCTGTATATCCCGCCCGCCGAGTTTGGACTGTGAATGCGCTACAATGCGAAATGCGTTTTTTTATTTGCCTGGAGGCACGTCCGAGTGTTTCTAGGCTCGCAAGTCCCTTACCCGACCCTCTGGACCTCTGAAGTACCAGTGGTTTAATTTTATTTTCTGTGTAAATATGCTTTTTTTCATTGCAAAGTCTCCCATCTGTACACGGAAGAGAGGAGACAGAGCGGAGCCGAGCTGCGCCGAGCTGCGGGGGAAACCCGCCCCCCCGCTCCTTAGCCAATCTCTCTGTCCTTCTCATTTGCAGTGAAGCAGCAACACCCACAATAAAGCATTTTAGACACATATCTAGCCTCATGAAGACTGTCAGAGTCATATCTCATGCAGTGAGTGTTGATTTTGAAGAAGGATTCATTTACAGTATTAGGGAACCATTAAGGAGCCATATAAAAGCATCAAGAAGTACCATGTCATGGGATCTTTAAGATCTGTCCAGGGACAACAGATGAAAAATCGCCTTTTGGCTAATTCTGGTGCATTTACAGCTATTTTAATTAATGTACACGGTCCCTGTCAAATAAACCAATAAATAATTTTTTTTTTAAATCCCATTTGTTCAGGAGGTGAATGGGAAACCTGTACGCTTGTGTTGAAACTGCATTTTTCTTAGTTTCAAGTCGTTCATAATATAATATTTGTAAAAGAAAGAGTTCATCAAATAAAAAAGACTTCTGTAGTAGATTTGTGTTTCTCTGCACAAATATTTGGACTTATTGATATTTTTGGGGTATATTTGTCATGAGTTTTGTCATCCGGCCCCTTTAGGGATCAAAGTCGGTTGGATACGGCCCCCGGACCAGAATGAGTTTGACACCCCTGGTCTAGAACATGCTTATTTCACGATAGCTCAGCTGGTAGAACGTTTGTCCACTGATCTGAAGGTTGGCAGTTCAAATCCCATTCTCAACATAAATAGAATTAGTTGAGTTGTAATTCCAGCTCTTACAGATGAATGCTGTTGTTGTGTCCTTGGGCAAGACGCTTAACCCCCCCGTCTGCGTACATTTGTGTGTGAATGCGTGAATGGTTCCTTCCTTCGAGAAAATGGAAAAGTGCAGTTTAAAAAGTTGAATATTTACCATTTTCTATTTTCTCTCGCTTCTTTTATCAGACCCCCCAGGATTTCGCGGGCATTTTTTGTGATTGTTAGGGGCTAAAATGCCTGAATTTGTGTGAACTTTTCCAAAAAGTTGCGATAAAAGTTGTGGTGCTTTTAAGGTTTTTGTTGCGATTTTGTTGCGGGAGGAAGTGAAAGTTGCGATAAATAGTTGCGATTTTCCCTTTTTGTAATTAAAATTGAGTAATATTTTGAATACTGAGTTATTACTGACAAAGAATAATACAAAGACACAGAGATCACAGATATGGTCCTAAAACAACCTTACCAACATCGAAAATAAATTACTACTAGGAGGGGAACTGTTTTGCTCGGTCTTTTGCTGTTATTTTTGTGGGCAAATGGCGCCGCAGACATGTTTCTTTGCCATTAGAAGCCGTGTCCCAATTCCCAGAGTGCACAGTTCGGAGCGTGGTTTGAAGGGCATGTGCGTCATTTCTTTTTTGTCCCATGCGCAGTTAACACGCGTTCGCAGACCGCAGTCGTTTCCATGGAAATCGGGGCGTGGACCAAGCACGTGAAAAAGCACGCTTCGCGCAGCATGCACCGCGCGCTACTTCTTCTACGGGAGAAAATGGAGTCGGCGGCTGCTTCCCGTAGTTGCGAGACCTGTCGCATTTCGCAGACGGCCATGCGGTCCGCGGAGTGCACTCAGGGCTGAGCAAGTGTGCACCGCCTTGACTGCAGTCTGAGCCGCCTTCAAACCACGCTCCGAACTGGGGACACGGCCGCAGTTTCGTTTTGTCACACGGAAGTAAGGCAGAAGGAAGTTGGTCGACATGAGTTCAACACGTCGCCGATGATTGGTCAAAATTGGTCAAAATTGCGGGAAAGTTGCGGTGATTGGTCAAAATTGCAACACCGCCCTGAATTCACGGGGATTGGCTGAAGTTGTGTTGAAGTTGCAAATCGCAACATCGCAAATTCCTGGAGGGTCTGATTTTATGTGGTCTCCTCACCGTGACGTGTAAGATGGCAGGTTTCGTGTCACTAGATGTTCACCAGACACTCACAAGTTCAGAAATCTCAACTGAAAGTGGGTCATTAGTCGTTAGCTCAGATTCCACTTTTACACTGATTATGGTATAAAACGCAAAGATTTCACACGCTCAATACTGACTTTAAAGCTGGACTACGTAACTTTTTGGTCGGGGGTCTGTCACCTGCTTGTTTCTATGGATATGTCATTGGTCTGCCTGGAATGCTCCACAGTATGGCATTAAACAGCTCTACTTTACATTTATTCAGTTACAGCTGGTTTTATAGCTCAAACATACCTAGAAAACAAACATTCTGACTGTGAGCGGGGTCGCCTCTCCACAGATCTGACCTCCATTAAGATAGAATGAAAGGGTTTGATGGACCTTCCACCAGAAAAGTGGATTGGCACCAGCTCATTCCCTCACAATTGTTCAAAATTTGCGGGGTTTTTTGTGCGCTAATGCTAACAGCTATAGGGAAAAACACTGGGGACAAGCTCCGGTTTTCCAAAATCTTCCTGGACGAGCTGAGATGCTAAATGGATGACAGTATTTGCATCGAGCACCGTGTCAGTGCAAAAAAAACACCAGCAGAGTATATGGTATAGGGTCCAACCTGGAAGCCAATTACTTTTTGAATTTGAACTACGCGTGGATTCCAACCTGAATTATTCATCCTAAAAAAATATAAATTCTCCTCTGAAATGCAGAAGGATGTGGGTCTGTTTTTCTTGTACAAAATGTTACAGTAAAAATAACTGCACTGTGATATGAAACCAGGTCAAAAGGCTCTATTTACGCATACCGGAAAACGACTTCCGGTGTAGTTCCCGAGGCTGGGCATGTGATAAAACTGTGGATTCAGCAGCAGTGTCTTCACGAACTGCCAGAGCTTTCCATAGAGGGCGGGACTCTAATCGCTTCTTCGATGTCTCTTACAGGCAGCTGGATGGAATGGTTGATCTGCCGGACATAACGGACGCTACAATATCTTTTTTTAAATTTATTTATTAAGATAGATAAATAATAATACACAAATGAATGGCAAAAGGAGGAGAAATTCAATTTTTCAACTGGACAAAAAACTGGCAGTGTAAAGTGTTGTCGTGTAAAGTGATAAAAGGCAGTGTAAAGTCTCATTGTGTAAAGTGTTAAAGGGCAGTGTAAAGTGTTGTTGTGTAAAGTGTTGAAGGGCAGTGTAAAGTCTCATTGTTTAAACTGTCATCGTGTAAAGTGTTAAAGGGCAGTGTAAAGTCTCATTGTTTAAAGTGTCATCGTGTTAAGTGTTAAAGGGCAGTGTAAAGTCTCATTGTTTAAAGTGTCATCGTGTAAAGTGTTAAAGGGCAGTGTAAAGTCTCATTGTTTAAAGTGTCATCGTGTTAAGTGTTAAAGGGCAGTGTAAAGTCTCATTGTTTAAAGTGTCATCGTGTTAAGTGTTAAAGGGCAGTGTAAAGTCTCATTGTTTAAAGTGTCATCGTGTTAAGTGTTAAACGGCAGTGTAAAGTGTCATTGTTTAAAGTGTCATCGTGTAAAGTGTTAAAGGGCAGTGTAAAGTCTCATTGTTTAAAGTGTCATCGTGTAAAGTGTTAAAGGGCAGTGTAAAGAGATAAAGGCAGTGTAAACTGTCATCATGTAAAGTGTTAAAGGGCAGTGTAAAGAGATAAAAGGCAGTGTAAACTGTCATCGTGTAAAGTGTTAAAGGGCAGTGTAAAGAGATAAAGGCAGTGTAAACTGCGTGTAAAGTGTTAAAGGGCAGTGTAAAGAGATAAAAGGCAGTGTAAACTGTCATCATGTAAAGTGTTAAAGGGCAGTGTAAAGAGATAAAAGGCAGTGTAAACTGTCATCGTGTAAAGTGTTAAAGGGCAGTGTAAAGTGCTGTTGTGTAAAGTGTTAAAGGGCAGTGTAAAGTGCTGTTGTGTAAAGTGTTAAAGGGCAGTGTAAAGTCTTATCGTGTAAAGTATTAAAGGGCAGTGTAAAGTGTTCAAGGGCAGATACCGATTTTCCTCATGAGTTTGATCAGAACATGTCTTGCCCCAGTACAGATATATTGTATAAACAGCTCTCGAGGTTAAAATAAATCTGCTGTGTTCTTTCTGCATCTAATGAGAAAGCATCTGCAAGTCTGTGTTAGCATGCTAGTAGTTGTTAGCTTTACCGTGATGACAAAACTCAGCTCTGGTCTCTTCAGAATTACGACGCTCTGAAAGCATAAGGTCAGTGAGGAAGAACTCCGGACCACGGCAAACTGTTTACAATTAACTAGTTCTGTTTTTCCCATTTTTAAGCCAAAAAAATAAAATAAAATAAAATAAAATTCTGGTACAGGGTCCGTCACCATGGAGATGTGATTAATATTTGTGATTGAAATCAAGTGTATTGATTTGAAGCATTTTAAAGTAACTCTAAGTGTTGTTGCAATGTCTGATTTTTATACTTGAAATAAATAAATAAATAAAAAGTAAATAAATATTGTTGCTTTTCCTGAAAGGTTTCACAGTGTAGAATTAAACAATTAAAGCATTTATTCAATTACAGGTGTTTTATGGCTCAAAAATACTTGCATTCCCACAGATCTGACCTGTAACTTGGACTTGGCTTATTGTAAACAGATACATTTAATGCCATACTGCGGAACATTCTCGACAAAGCGACAACGCTGGCGGCGATCGGCGAGCCTCTGATCAGTGCCACTTGTCAAACATTTCATCACTCTTAAATTCCACCGATTCCGCAGCTGTTCGTGTTTTTCAAGAGGATTTCCAACAGCGAACCGGTCGCCATGGCGATTATGCAGATTTATAAGCCAGGTGCCCTCCCTTCCCCAACCAGCCTCATTTAAAGTGATTACGTAATGCGCTCGAGCGAGGTCTGAACCACTTTGCAGCTGATGCAATCAACGATCCCTGGGACTGTGATGATAACTGAAGGCACTGCCCTGTCTGAGTGTTAGACTTTAATCTGAGCTTTATTTTTAACACAATCTGACCAGAAAGAACTAATTGATCTGAAACTACAACAGGTGATCTGATTTATTTATTTATTTGTTAAACACGTCCCTCTCAAATAATATTAGTCACAAGCTAGTTATCATTAGCCAACAGTTTTTCAGTTAGTCACACTCACCTTTTTGTTGGTAAAAGGAGAAATTCAATTTGTCAACTGGACAAAGTTTATTTGGTCGAAAACGTTTCGCAGCTCATCCGAGAGGCTTCGTCAGTTCTGGTTAGAGTGCTGATGGACACTGCTTATATCTCGCTGCAGGGAGAAGCTAACTACACTGAAATTACTCTGAAACTATCCCACCTCTTTCTTTTCAGCTTCTTGTGTTTTGTTCTTTCAGTTTCTCTCTGGCGTCTAGTTTAGCATACCCATTCAAACCCTAATGGCTGTTTTCACACCTCTGGACCTGACCTGTCTGCCTTATTGTTTCCTTTGTTTGTTTTGATTTCGGTTTGAGAATGGAATTATATATGGGAGACAAATTATGTCTGACTCCCCCATTCCTGCTTAAAGAAGGATTCTCTTTTTTGACAAAAATCGCCTTAACTCCCCTCTCAAACCAGTTCTTTTCCCTGACTAAGATCTGAACCTCACTGTCCTCAAAGGAGTGGCCCGTGGCTTCTAGGTGGAGATGTACGGCTAAACTAGACGCCAGAGAGAAACTGAAAAACAAAAGACAGAAAGCTGAAAACAATGAGAAAACATGAGCTGCGAAATGTTTTCGACCAAACAAACTTTGTCCAGTTGACAAATTGAATTTCTCCTTTTACCATGGATTCTACCTGGACGACTGAGGGATTCTTCACTCACCTTTTTGTTGAAAATCAAACTCCACCATGAACACTCCTGGTGATGTTTTTGTATATTTATGGAGAATTGTGGTGTGGGAGCGTGGGTGAGGTAGGCTTGTGGGCGGAGCCTTGTACAGAATCTTACAGCTAACCGGAAGGAGGATTTGAATAGGGCCTAGGAGAGATCGCTAGATTACTCAATAGGGTGGTCCTTATTTATGAACTTTTAAAATCATGTGGTCTGACCTTCCTAAAATGCTCCAATTGAGGAGAGATTGTTGTCTTTAAAGTTTTATGAAAATACATTCATATTTATTTGTGTAGAATCCCTCAGTCATCCAGGTAGAATCCATGGCAAAAGGAGAAATTTAATTTGTCAACTGGATAAAAGTTTATTTGGTCGAATACGTTAAGCCACGGGCCACTCCTTTGAGGACAGTGAGGTCCAGATCTTGGCCAGAGAAAAGAACTGGTTTGAGAGGAGGAGTTAAAGAGGCTATTTTTGTCAAAAAAGAGAATCCTTCCTTGAACAGAAATGGAGGTCTCAGACATCATTTGTCTCCATCTGTAACTCTATCCTCAAACCTAAATCAAAACAAAGAAAACAATAGGGCAGCAGGTCAGGTCCAGAGGTGTGAAAACACCATTATGGTCCTGAGTCATTTAATTGTAGTGAGCGCCCCCCTCAGGCAGATATAGGCAGTGTCCACCAGTGTCTGACCAGAACTGAAGAAGCAGCTTGAATGAGCTGAGAAACGGATTCGACCAGATAAACTTTGGTCCAGTTGACAAATTGAATTTCTCCTTTTGCCATTAATATTTATAGGTAGCTCAAACACCTTGAAGTTTCTGTAACTGATGCAATTTCAGCACTATTCATCATGATCATCATTTGCTCCTATAGACCATCCATGGCCTATGTCAAGGAGGATATTAGTCTATCCATGGAATAACTGATGAGGAGCAGCTACACTTCCTTTTGCAAGTTGTTGCAGAACACCGCAAAAAGTTCCCCAATGTTCTAAAGCAGGGGTGCCCAACCAGTCGATGGCGATCTACCAGTCGATCGCGTATGGATACATTCACACTGCAGGGCTTAATGCTCAATTCACATTTTTTTGTGAAATCCGATTTTTTTCCGAGGTCGTTCACATTTCTAATTAAATGCGACTTGTATGTGATCTGCAGTGTGAACTTTAAACGCCCCAAAAGTGTCCCGCATGCGCCTTGGAGGACACGACGAGCAAGCTCAATGTTTACGGAAGTCACCTAAAGTTGCTGTCGTACTGGAGCCAAAACATGTACAGCTTATTTGTTTTAAGGAGGAGACGGAGAAGGAGAAGGATGAGGTTTTTGGCCACGGTGTTTTGTGGGGCAGTGGCAGCAACGTCAGTAGAAATGAACGTGTTGGTGCAGAGTCGCAGCCAAGAGTTGGGATTGCTACGTGCTTCGCCGCTTCACTGACACGGAGTTCATATACTATTTTCGCATGACGAGAAGAACGTTTGTGTACATTTGTGAGCGCCTACTTGTACCACTCTCGCTGGAGGAAACACGCCCAGGTCAGATGAAAGCGACCTGGTCGTTCAGACTGAAGTCGCATGCCAAAAGATCGGATATGTATCGGTTTTAGGACCACATATCTTGGGCTACGTTCACACTGCAGCCTGAATCCGATCCGATTTTTTCGCCCCATGCAACTTTATAAATAATCTCACTCCAAAAGCCTTTCACATTGTTCTTGTGTCGACTTCCAGCGCACGCTCTGCTGCGACGACACAGACTGTCACTACGTCTCGTCATTTTTGTGTGTTTTTGTGCTTTTATGTTAAGTAACACATGCACAATGTTGAACCTGGGCAAGATTATTGCAGCCACACTGTTATTCCTATGGCTACTGAACAACTGTGGGGCTTTACATCTAAGAAATAGCGGCCACAGCCCACTCACCTATAGCCGCGATGAGCTTCTCCAGCTTCGCTCTTCCTCACCCTGCTTCCAGAAGCCAACAGTCAATTTACCACCCAAACTCCGACCAAGAAAACGGGGTAGGAGAGGTGGGGTACGCACCAGGCTGAGGAAGCGTCCCTTCAGACCCCCTCTCCCTACCATTGTTCTGGCTAATGTCCGCTCTCTTCGGAACAAAATTGACTTACTGCGTGCCAAGTGCCGGTTCGAACGGACCTTCAGGGATGCCTGTGTCATCGCCCTGACTCCTGACTCCTCAGAGTCCGGTCTGGATCATTTCACCATCTTGTGGGCTGATCGGATGAGCAAGTCTGGCAAAAACAAGGGCGGCGGAGTCTGCATCTTTGTTAACAAGCTATGGTGTGTTAACATCAAGACCCACCATACAATCTGCACACCCAATGGAGAACTGCTGACCCTGTCCCTACGGCCCTTCTATCTCCCGAGGGAATTCCCGTGCGTGGTGATCTGCTGTGTCTACATTCCCCCAAGAGCTAACACCGGGACAGCAGCGGAGCTTCTGGCCGAGGATGCTAGCTCTATGATGGCTAAGTATCCCGATGCTCCGCTGTTTATTTTGGGTGATTTTAACAACTGTAGGCTGGACAGTGTCATGCCATCACTGCACCAGTACGTGGACATTCCCACGAGGAAGCACAACACCCTGGACTTATGTTATGGGAACATTTCTGACGTGTTCACAGTCCAGGCTCATCCTCCACTCAGCTTCTCCGACCACAATGTGATTGTTTTGCTTCCGCATTACAAAACGGAACTGAAACGTGCTAAGCCAACCATCCACAGCAGCGCCATGTGGTCGGAGGACGCCACTGTGCAGCTACAGGGATCCTTGGCGTGTACGGACTGGAACATCTTCCAAGGAGACCTGGAGCACAGGGTCTCAGTAATCATGGACTACATAAAATTCTGCATATCATCCAACATACCCTCAAGGACATTTAAGAAATATCCTAATTCAAACCCCTGGATCACATCTGACATTAAAATCAATATGAAAAAAGACTTAAAGCCTTCCAGTGCGGGGACTGGAACACTGTAAACCTACTAAATAGACAAATAAAAAATGACATAATTAAGGCCAAACTCATGTACAAGGGCAAAATCGAACAGGAGTTCAGTAGCATGAACACCAGACAGGCCTACCAGAAAATCAGGGTCCTCACTGGTCAAGCGCCCAGCACTGGTCACCACTTCACTGCTGACCCAGTCACCTTCGCGGGCTCCCTGAACTCATTTTATGCACGTTATGATACCATCGACCACTCTGCCCTCTGCAATGAGCTGCTTAGTGCCCTGCTCCCACACGCTCCTTCTCAGCCTCCATTCACGGAGGGGGATGTTCGTAGGCAGCTGAGCAGGTGTAAGGTGGGCAAGGCACCAGGTCCAGATGGCATTCCGGCCAGGGTGCTGAAACTATGTGCCATGGAACTGTCACCAATCCTGCATTCCATCTTTTGGGACAGCATCCATCCCCATAGCCTGGAAAACCTCTATAATCATCCCGGTTCCCAAAAAGCCCCGTCCATCTGACCTCAATCACTACAGACCAATTGCACTCACTTCCACCATCATGAAGTGCCTGGAAAAACTCATACTCCATTCCATCCTCCCAGCCGTCAGTCCCCTGCTAGACCCATACCAGTTTGCCTATAAGGCCAGGCGGGGAACGAAGAATGCTGTGGCATGCCTCCTCCATCCACTCTTAAAACATCTAGAGTCACCTGGCAGCTTCGCATCCATCCTGTTCATTGACTTCAGCTCAGCATTCAATACAATACAACGTCACCAGATGATCAGGACACTTCAAACCCTTAACCTACCTCTGTTTTTCATTCACTGGATTCTCCGGGCACTCCGGTTTCCCCCATCAACTCAAAACATGCTCCAGGTAAAATCCTCCAGCTTAGGTCCTGAGCAAGCCGAGCAATAAGATCATGGAGATGGGTCCCCGGGCGCCTGAAAGACAAGCTGCCCACTGCTCCTCATGGATGGGTCAAATGCAGAGAAATAATTTCCCTACGGGGATGAATAAAGTCTGTCTTCTTCTTCTTCTTCTTCACAACTTCCTCAGTAACAGACGACAGGCCGTCAAAATTGTTTCAGTCACTTCACCCACCATAACCACCAACACCGGAGCCCCACAGGGGTGTGTACTCAGCCCCTTCCTCTACACCCTGTACACAAATGACTGCACAAGCCCCTCTCCTGTCACCACATATTTCAAATACTCTGACGACACTGCCATCCTCGCACTCCTCAACGACAATAACTCCATAACCGCCTACCACCAGTCTGTCACCCACTTCACCAAGTGGTGCACCGACTATTTTCTTGAGCTAAATGTCAATAAAACAAAGGAACTACTGATACACACTCAACAGCACACCCCGGACCTGGCACTCACCACTATACACAGTAAAACAGTTGAACGTGTCACTCACTTCAAATATTTGGGACTCACACTAGACAATAAACTCACCTTCAAACAGCATGTCACTGATGTCCATAAACGCTCACAACAAAGACTCCACATTCTCAGCAAACTCCGTCACCCCACAACTTCTCTTACTGTTATACACCAGCATCATACAACCCATCCTTCTCTACTGCTCCCCCGTTACTTCAATATGCTCTCCATCACCAACAGAAACAAACTCACCAAGGTCACCCACCCGCACAGCTTCCAAAATCATCAATCGGCCCATCTATTCCACTCCTGCTGCAAGAACTGAAGTAGCTCAGCTTTGTGTTTGTGTTGGAATTCAACAGACGCTGGAATTAAATGGCTGTAATACATGTAGAGATGCTGATTTCAGAAAAAAATGCATCCATCCATCCATTTTCTTCCGCTTATCTGGGGCCGGGTCGCGGGGGCAACAGCCTAAGCAGGGACTCCCAGACTTCCTTCACCCCGGACACTTCCTCCAGCTCCTCCGGGGGGACCCCAAGGCGTTCCCAGGCCAACCGGGACACATAGTCCCTCCAGTGTGTCCTGGGTCTTTCCCGGGGCCTCCTCCCGGTGGGACATGCCCGGAACACCTCCTGAGGGAGGCGACCAGGAGGCGTCCGGAACAGATGCCCGAGCCACCTCAGCTGGCTCCTCTCAACGTGGAGAAGCTCTACTCTGAGCCCCTCCCGTGTGACTGAGCTCCTCACCCCATCTCTAAGGGTGCGCCCAGCCACTTTGCGGAGGAAACTCATTTCGGCCGCTTGTATCTGCGCAGTGGTCTCTTATTTTTTTCCAGAGCTGTATATGTCAGGGCTCTGTCTGGAATGTTCCATAGACATTAAACAGCTCTACCTTACATTTATGCACCCCCCCCAGACCCCCTCTCTTGGTAGATCTCGGCACACCATCAACCTCAAAAGTAGATCTCAGTTAAAAAAAGGTTGAGCACCCCTGTTCTAAAGCAAACCCTCTGTGAACAGAACTAAAGAACTTAGTTAATAAGTTTTATTTTTTCCATAGGATAAGGACTCAAACATGCATGGATGAAATCTAAAAACTCTTCTATTGATGACAGAACAACGTTATAACATGGTAGAAAGCTCCAAAAACTGTATTTTACAAAACAGCTCCTCTTTAGGACTAATTTGGACTAAAACCATGTGAAAAAATGATCCTGAAATTTGAATTCTCAAATGATCCTCACACCTTCGGCTCTCCTGTCCTGTTGTGCCACCGTGAGCTTTGTTTTTCTGGCTCAGAGTGAGTTTCAGATCGGAGATGCAGGCTCTTTGTTATGGAAAAGCCTGCTCCCTCGGCTGAACGCCCCCTGCTGTCGCGCCGCAGTCATGGCGCCCGCTCTGGTTTGTTTTGTTCAGGGACAAAAACAAGCTCAGATTTGTATCCGTTATGTGCCCCTCCAGCCCACATGAAACACTCAGAGAATATCGATTTTCACAGACTTTTTGTGCAGACTGTGTTCTAAAACAGGTTTATTGTTTTCTCACAAATATCTTTTTCAGCGACTTGACAGTGAGAAGTTCATTGTTGTTTCAGTGGAAAATACAAGTTAAACGAATGAAAATAATGAAGATGTGGCTGTGCTACTGGAGCCTTTGCCCACCAACCATTTATTTCTACTTAACAGCGACATCACTTTGGAGGCGTTCTGCATGTATGTCTACGGCGGAATGTTCAGCACACATTAGCAAAACACAGTGAAATAAGTTTTACAGGTGCACCGTGGTTTAGTCCTGGTTTAATCCCGGTTTAGTCTTGGTTTACTCCTGGTTTAATCCCAGTTTAGTCTTGGTTTAGTCCTGGTTTAGTCTTGGTTTAGTCCTGGTTTAGTCTTGGTTTAGCCCTGGTTTAAACCTGGTTTAGTCCTGATATAGTCCTCGTTTAATCCCAGTTTAGTCTTGGTTTAATCCTGGTTTAGTCCTGGTATAGTCCTGGTTTACTCTTGGTTTAGTCCCAATTTAGTCCTAGTATAGTCCTGGTTTAGTCTTAGTTTAGTCTTAGTTTAGTCCCGGTTTAAACCTGGTTTAGTCCTAGTTTAGTCCTGGTTTAGTCTTGGTTTAGTCCCAATTTAGTCCTAGTATAGTCCTGGTTTAGCCTTAGTTTAGTCTTAGTTTAGTCCCGGTTTAAACCTGGTTTAGTCCTAGTTTAGTCCTGGTTTAGTCTTGGTCTAGAAAAAGAAAAGAGGAGCCGTGTCAGTCGTGTGGAAGAACTTCGGCTTTAAAAAATCTGACGCCGATCAAACAACCGTATTCTGTAAATGTCGTCGGGCTAAAGTCGTAGCCGCAGGAGGCGACACGAGCGATCTGCTTCACCACCTCCGTCACAAACACGTTCTCTAAGAGAACCGCCTACGACAAGAAAAGCAAACGGTGGGGAAAAAAAAGTGCAACCTTTTTTCTTGGGGGTCCGTCACCTGCTTGTTTCTATAGAGATGTCACTGCTCTGCCTGGAATGTTCCACAGTGTGACTTTAAACAAATCCACTTTTACATTTATTCACTCACAGGTGGTTTTAGAGCTCAAAAATACCAATAAAAACAGACATTCTGACTGTGATCGGGGTCGCCTCTCCACAGATCTGACCTGTAACTCGGTCTGGTTTGGTCTCCATGAAGACAGAAAGGTTTAAAGCCATACTGTGAAACATTCCAGACAATCAATAACAGTAACATCTCCATGGAGAAAAGCATCTGATGGAGCCTCCAGCAGAAGTTGCACAATGCACCTTTAAAGGGATAGTGCGGTTTTTTTTTATGTACAAGGGCAGGGGTCGGCAATCTGCGTCTCCGGAGCCACCTGCGGCTCTTTGATTCCTCTGATGCGGCTCAGTACAGCGGTCCCTCGTTTATCACGGGGGACACGTTCTAAAAATAACCCACGACAAGCGAAATCCGTGAAGCTTTATATTTTACAATTATTCTCCATGTTTTAAGGCCGTAAACGCCTCACCACACACATTCTACACTTTTCTCACACCGGAATTAACGTTTTCTCACATTTCTCTCTTGTTTAAACACTCAAACTTTCGTAGATTTTCAACAAAAAAGCACAGTATTATAGAAGGAAACCAAAGTGTATTTGGTGTGTATTTCACAGTTCTTATGACCGAGCCTCTTCGTCCTCGCTTCGCTGTGGCGGGTTTTGTCGGGGAGAAAACTCACAAACAGCACTTCAGTCACACTGCGATCCAACATTTATATAAATCTGGCAAACTGAACACATTCTGTACAGGAGACACGAAGGAGAATGACTGACGAATCAGCAAAGGTCTACAGTCCCTTAGCCAATCAGGACGCAGAACACAATGCGCGTTGATACACTATTAAAAAATTGGAATTTAAAAAATCCACGAAACAGCGAGGCCACGAAAAGTGAACCACGATACAGCGAGGGACTGTATTTAATTAAAATGTATTTTATTTTAGTTCATTCATTTTCAAAATGTAATTCTATGGCACAAAGGCAAAAAAAAAAAAAAACTTTATAAGCAGTGTTATTTTATTTTAAATTTCAAAAGGGTTTTGTGGCTCCCAGTGTTTTCTGTACTGTGTGAAACGGCTCCAAACGGCTCTTTGAGTGGTAAAGGTTGCCGACCCCTGTACAAGGGGATAAGCGGATGTTTACAAGTGAACAGGCTCATAATAATAACAGGCGCGCAGTGAGACGACTCAAGAGAAAATAGCACCATTCAAATTAGGCTGCTGAATTTTTTGCGGACAACTGTTTGTGATGCAAATCACTTTTTGGACAAATGTTGTTTTGAGAAGAAAAACAAGCTTTATTAACTGTCCCCGTGCACTTACTGGACCTACTTCCGTGAGCTCCAGACCCGGAGCAGAACCCGGCTCAGACGACTATCCCTTTAATAAAAAAACAAAAAAATATTGACATAAAAACACAAAATGGATTTAAACAGCACATTACTTTACACCACTGCATCCAACACTTTGCACTTGGTGATGTTTGTCTTGGATGCAGCTGCTCGGCCGTGGAAACACATTCCATGAAGCTCTCTACACATTGTTCTGGAGCTCATCTGAAGGACACATGAAGTTTGAACGTCTGTAGTGACTGACTGTGCAGAAAGTTGCTGACCTCTGTGCACTATGCGCCTCAGCATCCTCTGACCCCGCCCCGTCAGTTTACGTGGCCGATCACTTTGTGCCTGAGTTGCTGTCGTTCCCACGGACAGTCGACTGTGGAATATTTAGGAGTGAGGAAACTTCACGACTGGACTTGTTGCACAGGAGGCATCACAGCACCACGCTGGAATTCACCGAGCTCCTGAGAGCGACACATTCTTTCACAAATATTTGTAGAAACAGTCTGCAGGCCCATGTGCTTGATTTTAAGTGATTGGAACATCTGATATTGATTATTTGGATGTGTGAGTGAAAACCTTTGGAAATATAATGTTCTAATGTCGTTTCCTCATCACAAACAGACCTGGACTTCCATTTTGTTTCATTCACATGTTTAACACACAAACCCTGCAGATTTATGCTGAGTCCAAACTGAAAACTCTCTGTTCCAACTTGTGATGTCATGTGGTAATACAGGAAGAGCTCCACTGTGTTTTTAAAATCCATACACCTTCTCGAGGATCATTTGGATAATTTCAGCCCTGGAATTGCTGAACTCTACTGAACTAAAGGTAAAACGTAGCTGCAAAATTTGAAAACTTCCGCCTTATGATCAGTGTTGTACCTGAACGCGTTCACTAAACCATAGACCGCGGAACCGCCCGGGCCAGGAGGGCCGAAGTACACAAACTTCTGAAACTTTTTTTCACCATCCCAGTCGGTACGGCATCAGCAGAACGTTCGTTTTCCACACTTCGTCGACTGAAATCATACCTCCGATCCACAATGACACAAAAGAGACTGAATGACTTGATGAACTGCCATATTCACCGTGACATTCTGGAAGAATGACAGCCATCGCTAAGGAGTTCGTGCAGGCGCAGACAGACGCAGGCAGACGCAGGCAGGCCTTTGGGAAGTTTTAAGGGTAAGTCATTGGTTATTTTTTCTATTAGCACCGCCGAGTGCACTGCTTCCTTAAATGTTTCTATACCGCACTGGTACTGATACAAGCAAGTTTAAGTTGAGTTAGCCTATTACTGGGTGCTTTTGTTGTGTACTGTTGGTTGTTTTAACATTTTATTCTGCGTAGTTATGTGCTGGCATGTTGGGCTAAAGTCATGAGATTAATGTTTTGCATTCTGTGCTGGGCAGTTCTGCGCACTTCTGTGATGGCATATTGTGAACTAAAGTCATAACTGATGCTGGGTTAGCATTGGCTCTTTGGGCATTATTCTGCGCAGTTATCTGGCATATTGTGGAAACACACACACACACAGCTCTGATAAAACTGCAGGCATATTCCCATACTTTCCTCTGTCCGAGCACCACCAAGTGCACTTGTCTGGTTCTGTGTTTCTCATAGTGCTTTAGCACTTTAGCAGTTTAAGTTGCGTTACCACCGACTACCGAGGTGCTCTTCTTGTGCATTTTATGCTGTGTGGCTCTGTGCTGGTTGACATGACTGAGATACGCATTACGTGCCTGTCCGTGTATAATGTAGCCTATAGGCTATGCATTATGTCCGACCAAACATTTCGGTGACACCCTCTTGCCATTGTGGCCCCCCCTAGTTCAAATGCGTTCCGCGGTCTATGCACTGAGCGATAGTTCATGAACGTGTTCATATTTTGGGTGAACGTGAACTGAACGCTCTGTATTACTGCCTGATGAACGAACTGTGAACGAGTTCATTCTGGTGTCTGTGAACGACACGCGCTATCTCTTTAACTTCGTTCAATAGGGTCTCAGATTTCTGTAGTGTTCCAGGCGAAAACCCGCGGGAAAACATTTAATTTGGCAACAACACCAGCGTCGCATCACCGCATGCGTCATCGAAGCAAGACAGAACAAAAAAGGCAGCATGGAGACATGGAGACGACTGTAGCAGGAGCAGCAAGGATTAGTCATATGAACATTTAAAAGAGCTCTATGACAAGGTCGGTGAGGAAGGGAATAACCTCACATTTATGTGTAAACTTTGCCCGCCGGCTTTCAAGAAGAAAATCTGCACTTCAGTCACATCAACAGCAAACTTAAAACGACATATTGAACCTGGCTAGCCTTTCGAGGTTTATGAAAGCACGGGGAAATCCTGTTGCCTAAATGTTATTGTGACCCTGGTTGGATAAGGATGTGAAATTGGATATGAAGATGGAATCTAACACATGGTTTGATTGTTAAAACTGATATAATAATTGCTGTCTATGGTTCTATATGGGCTTTGGCAATGAAATTGAAAAATAATAGCTCGCAGCAATGTATTGGAAAAAAAAAGAACTATGAACTAGTTCATCTTTTGGAACTATGAACGAACTATTTCATTTTGAAATGTGTGAACTGAACTTTGAACTAGTTCATGTAGAAAATAAACTTTCCCAACACTGCTTATGACATGGGGTAGAGCATTTTGAGCTTTGGAGATGCAGACAAACTAATAATAAAGGTTTACTCAAACATGTGTGAATGTTTTTGAGATGGTAACAACATTAAAACTCGACTTAAAGATCCCATGACATGGTACTTCTTGATGCTTTTATATGGCTCCTTAATGGTTCCCTAATACTGTAAATGAATCCTTCTTCAAAATCAACACTTAGTGCATGAGAAAGACACATGTACAGAGTCAGAGTCATAATCTCTCTGTCTGAACAACTCATTCTGGGCCTTGTTGCTTGAATGCAAATGAGAAGGACACAGATTGGTTAGAGGAGCGGGTGGGGAGGGGGCAAATGCGCCGCTGGTTCCTTGTTTTAGCGGTGCGCTGTGCCTGGCCCCACTTCCGCGTGTGTAAGCGCAAAGGAGGAAAGGAGAGCCTTTTCAATGAAAAAAAACACATTTTCACAGAAAATAAAATTAAACCACTGCTGTTTCAGAGGTCCAGAGGGTCGGGTAAAGGACGTCCGAGCCTAGAAACACTCACACGTGCCTCCAGGCAAATAAAAAAACGCATTTCGCATTGCGTAGCTCCTCCGCTGTCCAAACTCTCTGGGCGTGATTTCCAGAGACAGGGGGTGGAGATCCAGACGGGGGTGGAACTGAATTTGCATTTCTTTTTTCGATCTGACGTCAATAAGGTGCCTTGTCCAGAATCGCCCATTTGAGCTGTGTTTTTTTCAAACGCAGAAAAGGATCGCAAATGCTCAGTTTAGGCATTTCGCAACTTTTAGCCATTGGGGGTTGGGCCTAAACAGGGTAGAGGAGCTCACATTAACGTTCAAAAACCTCAGAAAGTGAAAATGTCATGTCATGGGACCTTTAAAGCTCACAAGAGTTCATTTAGTGTCATAAAGTAGGACCTTTAAACCTTTTTTCTCCAGTGTTGTGGTCGTCAATAGAATTCCCCTCAGATCCCTGCCCCTCCTCATTGTTGTTGTGTTGTTGTGATGTTGTGTGGTGGTGGTAGTTAGCTCCATCAGCTCCAGTGCTCGGGGACCGGGCTCAGATCTTTTCCCCCAGGAGGCTGCAGCGTAATGGGGGAGTGATCCGGTGCGGCGCCCGGGTCGATGGACATTGATCTGGTTCATTATTCAGCCAATCGAACGCTCACCTCGCCCATTAACGGCTAAATAAAACCCAGAGAGAGGCACTCGTCTGAGCATCTCCTCCTCTTTTCTCCACTCCTCTCGTCTCTCCTCCTCTCTCTATCTCCTGCTACTTCCTTCGTCTGTTCATTTCATGCTTCCGCTCTCCTCTCCACCCCCTCTCTCTCTTCCCATCCTCCTCCCAAAGCACCACTCTTCTCCAATCCCATCTCCCTCGCTCTCTTTCTAGATCTCTATCTCCTACCCCCCTCCCTACATCTTTCTTCTCTTTATTTCATGCTTCCGCTCTCCTCTCCTCTCCACTACCCTTCCTCCCATCTTTCTCTCTCTCTCTCTCTCTCTCCTCCCCTCTCTTATCTCTCTCTCCACTCTCTCTGCCCCTTCACCTCCTCTTTCTCTCTTTCTCTTTGTATAACTCTCTCATTTTCTCAGGTTCAAGAAAAGTACAGAGAGAGAGAGAGAGCAAGAGAGATGGAGAGAGAGAGATGGAGATGGCGAGAGAGAGAGAGAGAGAGAGATGGAGAGAGAGGAGGGAAAGAGAGACAGGGAGAGAGACAGAGACAGAGGGAGATGGAGAAAGAGAGGAGGGAAAGAAAGACAGAGAGAGAGGGAGATAGAGAGAGGGGGGACAGAGAGAGATGGAGAGAGAGAGACAAAGAGAGGGAGAGAGACAGAGAGAGAGGGAGAGGGAGAAAGAGAGGAGTGAAAGAGAGGCAGACAGAGGGAGATAGAGAGAGAGGGGGGCAGAGAGAGATGGAGAGAGAGGGGAGAGAGAGAGAGGGAGATGGAGAAAGAGAGGAGGGAGACAGAGAGAGAGAGTTGGAGAGAGAGAGAGGGAGAGAGAGAGAGAGGAGACAGAGAGAGATGGAGAGGGAGAGAGAGAGACAGAGAGAGAGAAAGCAAGAGAGGTGGAGAGAAAGAGGGAGAGACAGAGAGATGGAGAGAGAGATGGAGAGAAAGAGAGGAGAGAAAGAGAGACAGAATGAGGGATGGAGAGAGAGAGGGAGATAGAGAGAGGGGGGACAGAGAGAGATGGAGAGAGAGAGAGGGAGACAAAAGAGGGAGAGACAGAGAGAGAGAGAGAGATGGAGAGACAGATGGAGAGAGAGAGATGGAGAGAGGGGCAGAGACAGAGAGATGGAGAGAGAGAGGGGGGAAAGAGAGACAGAGAGGGGGGGGGAGAGCTGAGAGAGCAAGAGAGAAAGACAGAGGGTAAGAGAGAGTATTTGTAGGTATTTGTAGTTGTTGGTGTGTAGTTCAGGTGCGATAAACACTACGTTTTGTTCAAGACGGGCTGTAAGGGAGGAGGACATGACCGTGGGAGAGATTCGAAGGATTTTCCAGGTGCTCTGAATTTGCTGTTTAGAAAATCGTAGGTCGACTGTAACAGCTGCTAGATTGCTGCTCATCGGTTCGGTTACGCCAATAAGTAAAAAGATGTATCACGGCAGGAGGCGGCAGTAGCGGTACCGCAAAGCCGATAGTCCGTACTTTTCGTCCAATGGAGTGCGTAGCTTGAGCTTTCAAACGCCTGTTAGCTTTCAACGTGAGTCTTTGCGCTTCCAATAAGATCCACAACTCCATCTTCTTTCACGAGAGCAAATCAGGCCACGGCGTCAGTCCAATCAAACTGTGAGCTGAATCATTTGCGAGCCAATCGATGTGCATAGTGCATCTTGCCGTCTTTCTATCTTCGGCTCACTGTTGACAACAATCCCATGTGCTTCGCCGCTCTCAAAAGTTGGCTAATAGCGATGTAACGTCACCGTACTGAGAAAACAGGTGGTTGTACATATTTCATCAATGCAGTGGCTTAGTTTAATTGTTTCAATAGCTACCAGACACTACGTAATGATTACGTTAATTCATTGGTAATTACGTCGCAGACAAACAGCAATAGACCTGCTCCCAGACAAAAAAAAGATGGTATGAGATGTACCAGAGTGATTCAACTTTATTGCATTTAATATGGAACTGTTTGTGATATTCCATGTTATGTGTGCAGATAAAATATGTATATGTATGGACTTCTGGCACACAAACTAGTTATTTGCAGAATATTTGTTTATGATTTCAGATAGAAAAGTGACCTCTGCTTTCAAGTAGATGTAGACAGACCACTCTGGAGCACACTTCATACATGCTCATGTGGATTTCATAAGGTGCCATCATTTATCCTACATTTCTTTAAAAAAAAAAAAAAGAAGAAGAAGAAGCAGCATTAGACATGATATAGAATATATTAGTGTCCTAAATAGGCCTACTGTTTGTCTGGTATATCTTCATGCACTTATCACAGGGTCATCTGCCACCTAAAGTGGATGCCACCCCTGGCTTAGACTTGTCCTGCACCACCTCCAGGAGCAGAGAGCTGAGTGCAGAACCCACACCCTCCACCTCCAGGAGCAGAGAGCTGAGAGCAGAACCCACACCCTCCACCTCCAGGAGCAGAGAGCTGAGTGCAGAACCCACACCCTCCACCTCCAGGAGCAGAGAGCTGAGTGCAGAACCCACACCCTCCACCTCCAGGAGCAGAGAGCTGAGTGCAGAACCCACACCCTCCACCTCCAGGAGCAGAGAGCTGAGTGCAGAACCCACACCCTCCACCTCCAGGAGCAGAGAGCTGAGTGCAGAACCCACACCCTCCACCTCCAGGAGTGAACTGTCTACTCCTTCAAAAAGACCCACACATCTATCCCCAGGAGCAATGAGCAGTCCAAAAGACCCAGACTGACTTTATCCATTGTTAGCAGCATGTTATTACATATACATACATACATACATACATACATACATACATACATACATACATACATACATACATACATACATACATACACACATACACACACACACACGCATATCTGCAGCAGTGGTGCAGGATTTAGACCCATAAATTTGACTGACAATGACCCTTTTGTTAACAGCATGAAAAGCAGAGATTTGGGGGCTCACATGTGGTCAAACCAAATTTGTCTGCAGAGGAAACTCCCTCAGGTAATAATATCATTTTATTTAACTGAAAATTAAGCACATGTAAATTAAATTGTCATAATTATACAACTTTATTTCACTAAAACGTAATAATAATATTCTTTCATTTAGAGACTTCACAGGTTCCATAGACACATATCCCTGTAACAGTCTCATGCCCGCCCGCTGTTCCGCAGACCTCGTCTGTCCATCAGGCCTTCATCAAACCCTCCTCTTCCTTCTTTCTACAACACGAACAATGGTAAGATGCGCTGAAAAGTGCACATGCCATTATCAATCGATGTTTTCTTTGTTTCTTATACCTTTTTTCTCAATATAGCCAGAACCAGCGGACCTCCCGTTACTATGGCCACAGACCATCCCACAGCAGGGCCGCAAGTGAGCGGCAGAAACACTTTTTATGGTGGGTGCAAAAGGGAAGCTGGAACTGAAAGTCCGCCGAGACCTGTGGGACCACCCCCCACCACCAGCTACCTTGTACCACCAGGCTCCAACACCCGACCGCTTCTTTGCCCAACGGCTGCTGGTTTGGATGCCATGTGATCACGAAAACCCTCATTTGCACCAGATATAGGTCCAGGGGGTCATGCTGGGCTTCAGCAGTTGGACCGGGCCCATCGATCAGAGTTTAGAGTTATCCTCACATGCAAGTAATAAAATTTGCCTATTCACTTATGTCTGAGGAAATACTTCTGCATGCTTTTGTTGGTATTTAGTGTATTAGAAAATATAAATACCTAAAAATATGTCCATTCCATTGTTTTTGTAAGGCATGACTGTGACCTCAAGTATATGTCATAAATGTGGGCAGTTTCGCACCGTGGAAACAGTCACAGTCAGTAAAAAGGCAAGGAATATTGTCCAAACACAGAGCCAGTTACAAAAGAGGAGTGGCTTCAATGTATGAGAATATTGGGTTAGCTTTACTTACTTTAATATTAATAAATATTTTTATTACCATCTAGTGTTAATAACTGTTCTATTCCAATTATTATCCTATTACTGTTCTATTCCTATTTATCTATGTACTTATTGTGGGTCTTGTATATCAATATCTTTATGTTTCTAATATCTTTATGAATTTAAAATTCATGTTTTTATATTCTGGTTTCTTTTCAGTTAGAAAATAATCACTGACCTGACTGAAATGACTGACTGCCAAGAAAATTGTGAAATTTTGGGCATACTATTGTGTTAATAAATATATTTCTTTGTGGAATTGATTGTGTTGTATTAATTTACAGTGAATTCTAGAAGCACTTATAATATCAAGAAGCTGCCTGCAGTTTGAATGAAACTTTAGAGTTACAATATGGTGTGAATGGAATCCCAAAAGTTACTATAGGAAACAATTGCATAAGTAAAATGCCCTTAAATGGACAAACATTAGTAGTTTGGACAAAGTTTTTAATAATTTCCCTGAAAAATGACAAAACATTATGAAAAGATAAATAACTGATTTTAAAATAAGCAAGTTTAAAATTTAAATCTGTTAATTTGCTCTCGCTCTGGTCTGGATTCGAACCTGCGGCTTGCTCAATTTTCTTCCCTTTTCTCCCTCCTTCTTCCCCCTTCTTATACGGACAAATGTTCCCCAGCCTTTGCGGAGTTGGTAGAGCGTTTGTCCGCTGATCCAAAGGTTGGCAGTACGATTCCACAGATGAATGTCTGCGTACACTGGAGAGTGAATGTGTGAGTGAATGAGTATTTCCTTGTTGTAAAGCACTTTGGGTGCCTTGAAGGTGGAAAAGCCATCCATCCATCCATCCATGTTCTTCCTCTTATCCGGGGCCGGGTCGCCGGGGCAACAGTCTAAGCATGGGCTCCCAGACTTCCTTCACCCCAGACACTTCCTCCAGCTCCTCCGGGGGGACCCCAAGGTGTTCCCAGGCCAGCCGGGACACATAGTCCCTCCAGCGTGTCCTGGGTCTTCCCCGGGGCCTCCTCCCGGTGGGACGTGCCCGGAACACCCCCCGAGGGAGGAGTCCAGGAGGCGTCTGGAACAGACGCCCGAGCCAGACCAGGTCTAAGCCGGGACTAAACCAGGACTAAACCAGGACTAAACCAGGACTGAACCAAGACTAAACCAGGACTGAACCAGGACTGAACCAGGACTAAACAAGGACTGAACCAGGTCTAGACCAGGTCTTAACTGGAACTAAACTGGGACTAAACCAGGACTAAACCGGGACTAAACTAGGTCTAAACCAGGTCTAAACTGGGTCTAGATCAGGTCTAAACTGGGACTAAACTGGGACTAAATCAGAACTAAACAAGGATTAACCGGGCTAAACCAGGATTAAACCAGAATTTAACCAGGACTAAACCAGGACTAAACCAGGACTGAACCAGGACTAAACAAGGACTGAACCAGGTCTAGACCAGGTCTTAACTGGAACTAAACTGGGACTAAACCGGGCTAAACCAGGATTAAACCAGAATTTAACCAGGACTAAACCAAGACTAAACCAGGACTAAACCGGGATTAAACCAGGTCTAAATCAGGTCTAAACTGGGACTAAACCAGGTCTAAACTGGGACTGAACCAGGACTAAACCAGGACTGAACCAGGTCTACTCCTCACCCTATCTCTAAGGGAGCGTCCAGTCACTCTGTGGAGGAAACTCATTTCGGCCGCTTGTATCGGCGATCTCGTCCTTTCGGTCATTACCCAGAGCTCATGACCATAGGTGAGGGGAGGAACGTAGATCAACGGTAAATCGAGAGCTTTGCCTTTCGGCTCAGCTCCCTCTTCACCACAACGGTCCGGTACAGCGACCGCATCACTGCCGAGGTGAAAAAGCTCTATATAAAAATGTGGCCATTTACCATCACTGTCCGCACCATCACAACGTTCTCAGTTATAGCTGCTGTAATTCCCTGGTCCCCTGGAGGGAACTGACCAGGTATCGCAATGACCCTGTGTGTTCCATTCCTAAATCTTTCTTCTCCCACGTTCTTATTTTTGTTTTTTAGATTTTAAGAAGAACAACAGGATATAAGTCGTCTCCCGTTTTCTACGTCGTCCTGCCTCCACCGGTTGGAAAACGGCGCCAAAACCTGTTTAAATCAGCTGACCGGACACGTCACAGTAACATCACATGACCACGCCGAGGAAGACCGCAGGGAGCAGTCGACTCTAAACCGTCAAGTATGAAAACAAACTCCTGGTCTGAAAAAAGAGTGCTCTTTCAATCCATTTTGTGTTTTTGTTTTCAGACTATCTTAAAACTTTTTAGTCAGTGTTTGCTAATGTGTGCATTGTGTCAAAGACCAAAGTGTGATGATCGTTTTACGTATGTAAGAGGTAGAATAACTCTCTCACATTATATTTAAATGAGGAGTTCTGGAGTTTTCCGTTTCAAAATGACACGTCCTCCTTCGCATACGTTTAATTCATGAGCTTTGTTTTACCCCGGTGACCTCGGATCTGCTCGTGTACGTTTAAAAACATCACTTATTCTCCATTTTAAATTCTGTTCGGAAATGAAATTATCCGGATTCCGTCTGAAACATTTGCACATTGTCCTGAAGAGCGGTGTTTTTTTTTCTGTTGAATGAATAATGCATTTCAAGTGGGAGTTTGTGTTTTCCATAAACTCATAAAACTGAAAACAGGAGCAAATATTCAGGCCTCCACATCCTCTCACATTATCCGTCTATTTCTCATTTATTTACAAAGTTCTGTCTCTTTCTTATTCTGTTCAACAAATTCACATGTGGTTAAATAATAGGAAAGACAAACAAAACAGGGAGTTACACTTAAAGTTCCGCGTGGGAAACAAAGTTAAGGATTAAATTATTTTATTACTTTTACTTTTTGTTAGGGCTGGGCGGTATACCACTTTATATCGAATACCAGTGTGTTTTTTTTTATCATATGGATTTTTCATATATCCCAATCCCGGTGAGTGTGTGCGTACAAAACGTGGGGAACACAGAGCGGCGGAACGTGGCGCCGCAGGACATTGTT
Organism: Paratrypauchen microcephalus; assembly: GCA_036785185.1. Lineage (NCBI taxonomy): Eukaryota > Metazoa > Chordata > Actinopteri > Gobiiformes > Gobiidae > Paratrypauchen > Paratrypauchen microcephalus. The sequence continues at coordinate 3,496,986 of JAVJIX010000084.1, read as the reverse complement.
TGAGAGGGGGACTGTTTTGGCGTGAGACTTATATCCAACACAGTCCTGGTTTAGTTCTAGTTTAGTCCTAGTTTAGTCCTGATTTAGTCCTGATAGAGTCCTGGTTTACTCTTGGTTTAGTCCTGGTTTAATCCCGGTTTAGTCTTGGATTAGTCCTAGTTTAATCCCGGTTTAGTCTTGGTTTAATCTCGGTTTAAACCTGGTTTAGTCCTGGTATAGTCCTGGTTTAGTCCTGGTTTAATCCTGGTTTAATCCCGGTTTAGTCTCGGTTTAAACCTGGTTTAGTTCTGGTATGGTCCTTGTTTAATTCTGGTTTAGTCTTGATTTAGTTCTGGTTTAGTCTTGATTTAGTTCTGGTTTAGTCTTGGTTTAGTCCTGGTTTAATCCCAGTTTAGTCCCGGTTCAAACCTGGTTTAGTCCTGGTATAGTCCTGGTTGACTCTTGGTTTAGTCCCAATTTAGTCCTAGTATAGTCCTGGTTTAGTCTTAGTTTAGTCTGGTTAGACGGGCTGGTTAGCTCAACTGGTAGGTCACTGACTTTCCCCCCGGGGGTTGTGGGTTCAAACCCCCCCCCCCCCGGCAATGAGCTAGCCAGTGTGGGTCCTTGGGCAAGACCCTTCACGGTACTGCCCTCCGGGTGCCAAAAGATGGCAGCTCACTGCTCCTGAAAAAAAAAGGATGGGTCAAATGCAGAAGTCAAATTTCTCCCGTGTGTCACTGTGTGTCATTGTGTGTGAGACCAAATAAAGACTTCATCTTAGGCTACGTTTATACGGCGACGATCAAAACAGAAGACGCAAAAGTGGCGTCTCGTCTTCAATTTTTTATCCGCGTTTATACGAAGACGCAAAAGTGGACGCAAAAGCCAGCGAAGGGAGGCGCTGGACTGAAAAGAAAAAAAAAAAACAAAACATCACAACAGCGTCAAGTTACATTTCTAACCACGACTGTACCGGCTGTGGGGTCTCCCCTTACACAAGTGTGGAAGTCTAACGCATGACATTAGCGGACTATGTCGCCCGCTTAAAGAGCTCGAACGATGGGCATACGTGACCCGCCATCTCAGGGCCCCTGTCTGGTTCTACCCACGTCAGACGGCTCCTGGGCACTGCGGGTCCGAGTGCTGGTAGCTCGGTGCGGCGCGGGCCGCTCGCGCTCGACCCCTCGGAGGTGAGACCGAGACGAACCGTATCCTCCCCAGTGGCCTTATCACGGAGCCCCTCCGCGGGGGTATGGCAGGCGACCGTACCCCCTAATCCCACGGACCGAGCGGGGGCCGGCTATCGTCAGACACTATTTCTCAAAGCTGCCCGTAAGAGACTTCCCCCGCCCCGGGGTCTCGAACCAAGTATACCGGAGCCGGGGCAACTTCCCCGTCCGGTCCGTGCGCGAGGCGCGGCGGCACGCAACTACCGGTGCTCACGACCCGCTGGAGCCGGTAGTGGTGATCCACCGGTGCTCAGGACCCGCTGGAGCCGGGTAAGGGGCCGGTGGTCCTCCTCCGCTAATACCACCACCGGTGCTCAGGACCCGCTGGAGCCGGGATAAGGGGCCGGCTCCTGGAGCCGCTGGAGCCGGGATAAGGGGCCGGCTCCTGCCCCTTATCCCGGCTCCAGCGGCTCCAGGACCCGCTGGAGCCGGCCCCTTATCCCGGCTCCAGCGGGTCCTGAGCACCGGTGGAGCCGGGATAAGGGGCCGGCTCCAGCGGCTCCACCGGTGCTCAGGACCGGTGGAGCCACCGGTGCGCTGGAGCCGGGATAAGGGGCCGGTGGTGGTCCTCCTCATTGTATTGCCGCATCTATGTGACGTAAACGTGTACTGACGTGAGCAGATCTGACCAGTTTTGCGTCTTGGGCACTTTACACGGAGACGCTACAGCGGAGCGTATTTAACTTTTCCACTCTGGAGGGTGGTTTCAGATTTTTGCGTTTTTAGGCCCCAAAAACGCCGTCACCGTCTAAACGAAAGGCACTTCCGATAAAATATTTTGTCGTTTTTACCCGTAAGCGTCCTCGTGTAAACGGGCCCTTAGTTTAGTCCTGGTTTAGAAAAAGAAAAGAGGAGCCGTGTCAGTCGTGTGGAAGAACTTCAGTTTTAAAACATCTGACGCCGATCAAACAACCGTATTCTGTAAATGTCGTCGGGCTAAAGTCGTAGCCGCAGGAGGCGACACGAGCGATCTGCTTCACCACCTCCGTCACAAACAAGTCCTGGAATATGAAGAACGCACGAAACTAAGATCTGCATCCTCTTCCACGTCTGCAGGGAATGTTCAAGTCGGCGCCGCGACACAAAACACCACTCAGACGTCACCCAAAGACGCGTTTGCTAAGGGGACCGCCTACGACAAGAAACGCAAACAGTGGGGGGAAAAAAGGCCTTAACATCCCGTGCCCCAAAAAACAAAGTAACAAAGGAAAAGATCACCGTGAGCAGGTCAGCGTAAAATAAGGACAGGCCCTGTACAGCTGCCCCTACTCTAACGAAAAAACAACCCACAAACTTTCCCTACGTAAAATAAAGAATGAAAACAGGACGTCCGGACTCACCAGGTCAAACAAAAATAAGGCTAAGCTAAAAAAAAAAGCTAAAGAACATAGGAACAAAGAACAAAGGCATAGGAGCAGGGCCCGCACTATTTAAAGGCTCCTATAGGCGTGAAACACCAGGAGCAGAACTAAGAAGAAGGTACTTCCCAAAATGTAAAAAAAATATATATATATATATATATATATATATATATATATATATATATATATATATATATATATATATATATATAACATAAAATAAACAATAAAAAAGTGCTCAAACTAGTGCTGTCAGGCAATTAAAAAAAAAAAATCTAATTAATCAAATTTTAATCGAGAAAGGGAGAGAGAACCCAAATTCTCCAAGCGTGGTTTGGTGGTTTGGTGAAGTGCGCTCACACTCGCTCTATCACCGGTAACGATGGAACTTGTCCGGACGTGTTTGTCGTTGAAATAATCTGTCAGGCTGGAGCAGCTTCAGTGATCGGAAAATTCTTTTTCCCAAAAGCTCCAAATCACGGCGTTCTTGTTGATCGTCCCGTCTTTGTTCTTTTTATAAATAAACTTGCTGTACAAAGGCGCTTTGTGTTACATTTTGTATGAAAAGCGCTTTGTAAATAATGTTTGATTGATTGATTGATTGATTGATTGAAGGCCCTGGCAGCGATTCTCTCTCCTCGCCCCCTGAGTCGAGTCCATGTCAGTTTCCTCCAGGATTTATTTGTTTGAGCGACGCAGGTGGAAGTGACGCCACTGCCAAGTCGCCTACAGGTCCTTAAATGGGACAAATTTAAAATGCGCATTGAATCGACACTCATTAATTGCGTTAATTTTTATAACGCATTAATTTGCTGTGTAATTAATTCATCTAATTAACGCAACGCAACGTAACAGGCACAGCAACAGTATTCATCTGGGACATCTGGAATCCCTGCTCAAACAATTTAGATTTTTTTTCATCATCCCTCAGTCTGAGGAGGAGGCAGAGGCTGAGGACGCTGGGCGGACTCACGATATCCAAATCTCTCGATACGATACTTTCAATGTGCATTTCATGATTTGATATTTATTACAACATTTTGGGGAGGCTAACAAAACTGTGAATATACGACTTTTCTCTTGTCATAATCCGAATAATTAAGATTTAAAAGTGCTTCATAACAGTTATTTCAGCATGCAGATTGGACTGAAACAGAGCAAAGGATCATGGTCTATGTAGTTCTCTTTGTTTTTAGCTGTTTTTACACCGTAACAATGAATTTAAGCAGAGAGAGACTTTTGACGATACGAAATCACGACATTCCGGTTATCTTTACTCCCCTATCCATCACGCTGGCTGAAGTCTGAGGGTAAAGGTTAAAGGTGCATTGTGTCACTTTTCTGGTGGAGGGTCCGTCACCTGCTTGTGGATACGCCATTGCTCTGCCTGGAATGTTCCACAGTGTGACATTAAACAGCTCTACCGTACATTTATTCAGTTACAGATGGTTTTATAGCTCAAAAATAAGTACTTTTCAGACTGTCTTGAAGCTTTTTTGACAGTGTTTGCTAATGTGAGTGTTGTGTCACCATGGTAACTGCGACGTATAGACCACTGCAAAATATCTACAGGAAGTACTCTAGAGTTTTATAATCTCACAGATGGAGCAGGGCCAGTGTGAAAACTATAGAAGTTCATTTTGTTCCATCCGATTCTGAATTTTTTTAATGCCGCTGAATTTCTCACTTTGAATTTTTTTAAGTCTATAAAAAGATGTTTGAATTATTTTTATTCTGAATTTTAGTTGGTGAAAGTTGAAGTATACTTTTTCAATATGTTTAAAAGTTTCACCTTTTAAATATTCAGCCCAAATAATTTCCTGTCCTCAAATTCAACAGTCAAAATTCATCTTTAATGTTTTTTGCACATTGTCCCTGTCAAATAAACTAATAAAAGAAAGAAGAAGAAAGAGTGTGAAATTCGCAGTGAAAAATTTCACAGCAGAGATCCAAGATGCAGCGGCAGAAGCAATCGAGGCTGTTTCCTATTGGCCGTTCTCGTCAAATAAATGAGATGAGGTTTTGATGAAGCGAATTCTGACCAGTCAGATCGCTTCACTGCACCATTTCCTGTTTGTTACTAAATTAGATCGGACCACGCAGGATCGTTTGCGTAGGCCTTGGAAATTTTTGATATGGAAGCCCATTTCCGCCAGTAAATAAAAAATAAAAGCCTCACAGGAAGTCATAATTACGAGTTTCATAAAAAGAAGAAGCACCCACCTGTTGTCCGCGGATTTCACTGTAAGTAAATTTTTAAAAAGTTAATTGTATCAGTCATCATTAATGTACATAACATTAACGTTAAATTGTGATGTATTCATGTACTTCTGTGACTATGTGTGTTTTATAAGTTTTGATGATTGCAGTAGAAATAGACCAAAAAAAGAAAACGACTTTTAAACTCGTAATTATGATTTTTAATATCGTAATTATGACTTTAAAACTCATAATTATAACTTTTAAACTCGTAATTATAACTTTTAAACTCGTAATTATGACTTTTAAACTCGTAATTATGACTTTTAAACTCATAATTATGACTTTTAATATCGTAATTATGAATTTAAAACTCATAATTATAACTTTTAAACTCATAATTATGACTTTTAAACTCGTAATTATGACTTTTAATATCGTAATTATGACTTTAAAACTCATAATTATAACTTTTAAACTCATAATTATGATTTTTAATATCGTAATTATGACTTTAAAACTCATAATTACAGGGAGTCCTCGGGTTACGACGTTGATCCGTTCTTAAGACGCGTCGTAATTATGACTTTTAATATCGGAATTATGACTTTGATCTTCCAACCAAAGCACCAATAACCTTTCCATCTCAATAATTAGACCACTACGATGCTTGTTTATCACTGCCGCTTTCATAGGAGCAGATCAGAGCCCACATCAGGTACTTCCGCCCACATTGGACACGCACTCGAGGCTGTCTTCTTCTCCCTACAACCACAACAGAGCGTATTCTTCTGCCGTGCGCCGCGCGCCGCGTGCGTTTGTTTACATCTTTTACCACTCTAAACCGTGTAAGACGGAATGACGCGTAATATATACATATTTTTTTTAATGGGGGCGCGTTCGTAACCACGAAACGTCGTAACCCGAGACCGTCGTAACCCGAGGACCCCCTGTATAACTTTTAAACTCATAATTATGACTTTAAAACTCATAATTATAACTTTTAAACTCATAATTATGACTTTTAAACTCGTAATTATAACTTTTAAACTCGTAATTATGACTTTTAAACTCGTAATTATGACTTTTAAACTCGTAATTATGACTTTTAATATCGTAATTATGACTTTAAAACTCATAATTATAACTTTTAAACTCATAATTATGACTTAATATCGTAATTATGACTTTAAAACTCATAATTATAACTTTTAAACTCATAATTATGACTTTTAAACTCGTAATTATGACTTTAAAACTCATAATTATAACTTTTAAACTCGTAATTATGACTTTTAAACTCGTAATTATGACTTTTAAACTCGTAATTATGACTTTTAATATCGTAATTATGACTTTAAAACTCATAATTATAACTTTTAAACTCATAATTATAACTTTTAAACTCGTAATTATGACTTTTAATATAGTAATTATGACTTTTAATATAGTAATTATGACTTTTAAACTCATAATTATAACTTTTAAACTCGTAATTATGACTTTTAAACTCATAATTATGACTTTTAAACTCATAATTATGACTTTTAAACTCGTAATTATGACTTTTAATATAATAATTATGACTTTAAAATTCGTAATTATTACTTAAATTTGTAATTATGACTTTCTGTGAGGCTTTTATTTATTTATTTTTGGCAGAAATGAGCTTCCATACTTTGAATTTTGACAGTTGAATTTGAGGGCTTGAAAATGTAAAATGCTCATGTTTAAAATTTAAAAACTTAAAATTATAATAAACTTTTATATAAACTTAAAACCTGCTGAAATTCAAAGTTAAAAAATTCAAAGTGAGAAATTTAACTGCAAAAACTCAAAATCTGATGAAACAAATGATCTTCCATAGAAAACAAGTTTGAAATCATGCTTGAGAGGTGTTAGAGCAGCCAAACATTGTTACTTCAAAATAATATTACTGTCTCTCTCTCCCTTCACTCTGCGGCTCTCGTCCACCAGGATCTGAGAGAAAAGTGAGAATCTGCTGTTATTGAGGCGTTTTCAGGGACAGATGTGAGACGCAGCGCTCCTGTAAAACTAATGAAGCCTCAGCAGCACTGCCATATGCTCCTCTGTAAACCCAGTACACAAGAACACATTACTACTGCATCAGACTGCATCAGACTGCATAATACTGCGTTGTACTGCATATGGGGAAAGAAGTAGTCTCATTTAGTCCCAGTCCTTATATAGACCTGGTTTGGTCCTGTTCTAGTCCTGGTTTAAAGCCTTTGTAGTGTGTTTGTAGTATGTGGAATTCCTCACTCGTCCAGGCAGAATCCACGGCAAAAGGAGAAATTCAATTTGTCAACTGGACAAAAGTTTATTTGGTCGAATCTGTTTCTCAGCTCGTCCAAGCTGCTTCTTCAGTTCTGGTCAGACGCTGGTGGACACTGCCTATATCTGCCTGAAGGGGGCGCTAACTACAATGAAATGACTCTGAGACTACCACACCTACTTGTTTACAGTTTGTGTTAGTTAGGTGGGCCTGTTAGATCTGCAGTGGGAGTGGAGTGTGGGTCTTGTTAGCAGAACCATTCAGGACCAGAATGGTGTTTTTACACCTCTGGACCTGACCTGCTGCACTGTTTGTTTTCTTTGTTTTGATTTAGGTTTGAGGATAGAGTTATAGATGGAGACAAATGATGTCTGAGACCTCTATTTCTGTCCAAGGAAGGATTCTCTTTCTTGACAAAAATAGCCTCTTTAACTCCCCTCTCGAACCAGTTCTTTTCTCTGGCCAAGATCTGGACCTCACTGTCCTCAAAGGAGTGGCCCGAGGCTTTTAGGTGGAGATGTACGGCAGACTGAAGTCCTTTTAGGTGGAGATGTACGGCAGACTGAAGTCCTTTTAGGTGGAGATGTACGGCAGACTGAGGTCCTTTTAGGTGGAGATGAACGGCAGACTGAAGTCCTTTTAGGTGGAGATGTACGGCAGACTGAGGTCCTTTTAGGTGGAGATGTACGGCAGACTGAGGTCCTTTTAGGTGGAGATGAACGGCAGACTGAAGTCCTTTTAGGTGGAGATGTACGGCAGACTGAGGTCCTTTTAGGTGGAGATGAACGGCAGACTGAAGTCCTTTTAGGTGGAGATGTACGGCAGACTGAGGTCCTTTTAGGTGGAGATGAACGGCAGACTGAAGTCCTTTTAGGTGGAGATGTACGGCAGACTGAGGTCCTTTTAGGTGGAGATGTACGGCAGACTGAGGTCCTTTTCGGTGGAGATGTACGGCAGACTGAGGTCCTTTTAGGTGGAGATGAACGGCAGACTGAAGTCCTTTTAGGTGGAGATGAACGGCAGACTGAAGTCCTTTTAGGTGGAGATGTACGGCAGACTGAGGTCCTTTTAGGTGGAGATGAACGGCAGACTGAAGTCCTTTTAGGTGGAGATGTACGGCAGACTGAGGTCCTTTTAGGTGGAGATGAACGGCAGACTGAAGTCCTTTTAGGTGGAGATGTACGGCAGACTGAGGTCCTTTTAGGTGGAGATGTACGGCAGACTGAGGTCCTTTTAGGTAGAGATGTACGGCAGACTGAGGTCCTTTTGCTATGTTAGTAGTAACTTTGCAGTACCTTAGATTTATCATGTTTTAAAACATATCCATCCATTTTCTTCCTTCACCCCAGACACTTCCTCCAGCTCCTCAGGCCAGCCGGGAGACATAGTCCCTCCAGTGTGTCCTGGGGCTTCCCCAGGGCCTCCTCCCGGTGGGACGTACCTGGAACATCTCCCGAGGGAGGCGTCTAGGAGGCATCCGGAACAGTTGCCCGCTAACCCTCAACCTCCCGCACAAGCTTGGGCCCCCCCCAGCGAGGTGACATTCCATGTCCCCAGAGCTAGTCTCCATGTCCGGAGATCCAGTCGTCGAGGCCCTTGCCTTCGACTGCCGCTCAAATCTCCATGCACTAGGCCCCTATGGATCCTCCTGCGGGTGGTGGGTCCACAGGAGGATGGCCCCACATCGCTCCTTTGGGCTTTGCCTGGCCAGGCCCCACGGGGGAAGGCCTGGCCACCAGATGCTCGCTGGCGAGCACCCACCCCAGGCCTGGCTCCAGGGTGGGGCTCCGGTAACGTTAGTCCGGGTGACGTAGCTGTCCTTGTTGTACAACTCATCATATGGGCTTTTAAGTTTTAAAACTTAAATAATAGCTATTTTCTTTACATCAACAAACCACTCACCACTTCACCAGACGCTGTGGGCGAGAGGGGTGTCTAGAAGAAGTGTCTTGCCCAAGGACACAACATCATTCATCTGTGGGAGCCGGAATCACACCGCCAACCTGTGGGTCAGTGGATCTGCCCCTCAACCAATGATGTTTATGTGGACTCCTCCTACTCCTGTCACTCAAGTAGACACAGATGCCCTCCCGATACTGGGGTCTTGGGTAGCACTCCATCTACTGGCAGCAAAGAGAATTACAACTGAAAAACCTACAACTCCATGCAAACACGAGCACACATTTGTAATGAATGTGATTTAACATCAGCACAGATTTTGATTTATGGACTTCAGGAGATTTTACCTGTGATGGAACAATACTGGAAAATTTGAAATCAAGTGTCAGTAAAGGGTCCATATTACACCGTTTTCTGATCTCTGTTTTGTTTCATTCACACATGTTTAACACACAAACCGTGCGTATTTAGAGTCTGTTCCACCTTGTGATGTCATGTGGGAATACACGAATTACTCCACTGTGTTTTTCAACTCCAGACACCTTCAGTAAAATCATTTGGAAAAATCATTTCAAGGAACTGCCGATCTCTACTGAACTAAAGGTAAAAGGAGCTGTAAAATGAACTTTAAAAGTACCACTTCATGACATCACAAGGTGGAACAGAGCATTTTGAGGTTTGGAGATGTACAGACTAATAATAAAGGGGTACTCAAACATGTGTGAATGAAACAAAGCGCTTTGGGATGACAAGGCATGTCATGAAAGGCGCTATATAAATGCAATGGAAAAAAAAAAAAAAAACCTCCAGGTGTGTTTCTGAGGAGGGAACAGTGTTAGAACACAACTTAAAGCTCACAGGAGTCAATTTTGCGTAATTTATAACTTTTAATTTAAAGTATGAATAATAATAAAGTGAAAATGATTATTATGTGTCTGAGAATGTAAGAGGAGCATTAGAGGAGCATAAGAGAGTCCTTAGCCCTGGTTTAATCCTGGTTTAGCCCTGGTTTAATCCTGGTTTAGTCTTGGTTTAATCCCGGTTTAGTCCCTATTTAAACCTGGTTTAGTCCTGGTATAGTTGTGGTTTAGTCCTGCTTTAGTCCTGGTTTAATCCCAGTTTAGTGTTGGTTTAGTCCTGGTTTAATCCTGCTTTAGTCCCAGTTTAAACCTCCTTTAGTCCTGGTATAGTACTGGTTTAATCCCGGTTTAGTCCTGGTTTAATCCCAGTTTAGTCTCAGTTTAAACCTGGTTTAGTCCTGGTATAGTCCTGGTTTAGTCTTGGTTTAGTCTTGGTCTTAATCCTGGTTTAATCCCAGTTTAGTCTTGGTTTAGTCCTGGTTTATATTTGGTTTAGTCCTGGTATAGTCCTGGTTTAATCCCGGTTTAGTCCTGGTTTAAACCTCGTTTAGTCTTGGTTTAATCCCAGTTTAGTCTTGGTTTAGTCCTGGTTTAATCCCGGTTTAGTCCTGGTTTAAACCAGGTTTAGTCCTGATTTAGTCCTGGTTTACTCTTGGTTTAGTCCCAGTTTAGTCCCTATTTAGTCCTAGTATAGTCCTGGTTTAGTCCCGGTTTAGACCCGGTTTAGTCCTGCTTTACTCTTGGTTTAGTCCCAGTTTAGTCCCGATTTAGTACTAGTATAGTCCTGGTTTAGTCCTGGTTTAGACTTAGACTTAGAAAAACTTTATTGATCCAGAAGGGAAATTGTTTTGCGTACAGCAGCTCACTCATCAAATATAAAATATGATATAAAACAGAGGGTAAAAGAACCAAAAGCATAAGAGGAGTGGGGAGTGGTTCCTGTATCTGTACACAGTCTTTATACAGTGTTTATATAGACTCCTGTGTGAGTCGTGCCGATGTAAAACTGCATTGATTCTTGTGCTCGGTCCTCAGACAAACAGACTCCACTGTAAACGAGAGACTTTCAGCTGACGTCATCCACATTCACCAGGGGCGTGAAGCTCACCGGAAGCACTGCTCTGTTAATCGAATTAGACTTTAATCTGAGTTTTATTTGAACACAATCTCCTTAAGTGGAGGAATTCAAGTATCTCGGGGTCTTGTTCTCGAGTGAGGGGAGGATGGAGCGTGAGATTGACAGGTGGATCGGTGCAGCGTCGGCAGTGATGCGGTCGCTGTACCGGACCGTTGTGGTGAAGAGGGAGCTGAGCCGAAAGGCAAAGCTCTCGATTTACCGTCGATCTACGTTCCTCCCCTCACCTTTGGTCATGAGCTCTGGGTAATGACCGAAAGGACGAGATCGCCGATACAAGCGGCCGAAATGAGTTTCCTCCACAGAGTGGCTGGACGCTCCCTTAGAGATAGGGTGAGGAGTAGACCTGGTTCAGTCCTGGTTCAGTCCTGGTTCAGTCCTGGTTTAGTCCTGGTTCAGTCCCAGTCTAGACCTGGTTCAGTCTCAGTTTAGACCTGGTTTAGTCCTCGTTCAGTTCTGGTTTAGTCCTGGTTTAGTCCTGGTTTAGTCCTGGTTCAGTTCTGGTTTAGTCCTGGTTTAATCCCAGTTTAGACCTGGTTCAGTCCCAGTTTAGACCTGGTTTAGTCCCAGTTTAGTCCCAGTTTAGTCCTGGTTTAGTGCTGGTTTAGTCCCAGTTTAGACCTGGTTTAATCCTGGTTTAGTCCTGGTTCAGTTCTGGTTTAGTCCTGGTTTAATCTCAGTTTAGACCTGGTTTAGTCCCAGTTTAGTCCTGGTTTAGTTCTGATTTAGTCCCAGTTTAGACTTGGTTTAGACCCAGTTTAGACCTGGTCTAGACCTGGTTTAGTCCTGGTTTAAACCTGGTTTAGTCCCGGTTTAGTCCTGGTTTAGTCCCAGTTTAGTTCCAGTTTAGACCTGGTCTAGACCTGGTTCAGTTCTGGTTTAGTCCTGGTTTAGTCCCAGTTTAGACCTGGTCTGGCTCGGGCGTCTGTTCCGGACGCCTCCTGGACTCCTCCCTCAGGAGGTGTTCCGGGCACGTCCCACCGGGAGGAGGCCCCGGGGAAGACCCAGGACACACTGGAGGGACTATGTCTCCCGGCTGGCCTGGGAATGCCTTGGGGTCCCCCCGGAGGAGCTGGAGGAAGTGTCGGGGGTGAAGGAGGTCTGGGAGTCCCTGTTTAGACTGTTGCCCCGGCGACCCGGCCCCGGATAAGAGGAAGAACATGGATGGATGGAGGTCTCTTCCTGCACCTACTTTTTTTTATCTAATGTGCTTTTCTATTTGTTATATATGTGCAAAAATAATATAATCCAAACATGAATAACTTTTTAGATAAATTGTACTTTTCTATTGCATACTTTAGAATAACAGTACTCTTACTTGACTAAAACTTTTGTGTTTCTTGCAGCTTGAGTTTGTCCTTTGAAAACACCAGATTCTGGGATTTATTTCATGCAGTAAAGTCCCGTCTCTGGGGCCGTCGTTCTTCACACTTTTGATTCAGCGCGAGAACATTTTTATAGTGAGATTTCTGGACTGATTCTTTTTTACACCTCCCTCTCCTCATTCTCTCTCTCCTCATTCTCCCTCTCATTCTTCTCCCTTTCTCCATCTCCTCCTTCTCTCTCTCCTCCTTCTCCCTCTCTCCCTCTCCTCCTTCTCCCTCTCTTCCTTTTTTTTTTAATGATATGGATTTTTCACATATCCCAATCCCGGTGAGTGTGTGCGTACAAAACGTGGGGAACACAGAGCGGCAGAACGTGGCGCCGCAGGACATTGTTTGAGAGGGGGACTGTTTTGAACGTGACGCTGCAGGACATTGTTTGAGAGGGGGACTGTTTTGGCGTGAGAGCGGTGGAAGCTCAGTGTGTGTCGAGCGGTGAACAACATGGACGGAGAAAATGTTACAGACACAGAGGAACTTATACCCAACATGGTCCTGGTTTAGTTCTAGTTTAGTCCTGATTTAGTCCTAGTAGAGTCCTGGTTTACTCTTGGTTTAGTCCTGGTTTAATCCTGGTTTAGTCTTGGTTTAGTCCTGGTTTAGTCTTAGTTTAGTCTCAGTTTAGTCTTAGTTTAGTATAGACTAAACCAGGACTAAAGCAGGACTAAACAAGGACTAAGCAAGGACTAAACTAAAACTAAACTAGAACTAAACCAGAAATAAACAAGTACTAAACAAGGACTAAACTAAAACTAAACCAGGACTAAACTAGAAATAATCAAGGACTAGACTAGAATTAAACCAGGACTAAAGCAGGAATAAACCAGGGCTAACCTTGAAGTAAACCAGGCCTAAACCAGGACTAAACTAGGATTAAACTAGAACTAAACCAGGCCTAAACCAGGACTAAACTAGATCTAAACCAGGACTAAACAAGGACCAAACAAGGACTAAACAAGGACTAAACCAGGTCTAAACCAGGATTACACTAAGGGTCACACTTGGTCCCTTTCAGCGTTTAAAGCGAACTCAGATCGCTAACTGAGCATTATAGGTTTATATGTGAACACTCTAAGCGCACTCAGACCCCTTTAAAACGAACCGAACTGAGACCATCTCGGGAGGTGGTCTCAGTACGGTTCGCTAAAAGGTCCGCGGTACGGTTCGCCTAACCTGCGCAGTGTGTACACATAACGCTCCGGGTTCACTTCACCTTTTGTGCAGTTTTATTACCTTCTAAGCTTCCCAGACAAAATAACAATACAGGACTCTTTGGAGACCCTGTAATTGGAATGAGTACACTTTAAATCCTTTAACGAGGATCCATTGGAGGGCAAGTCTGGTGCCAGCAGCCGCGGTAATTCCAGCTCCAATAGCGTATATTAAAGTTGCTGCAGTTAAAAAGCTCGTAGTTGGATCTCGGGTCCGAGCTGACGGTCCGCCACGAGGCGGGCCCCCGTCTGTCCCAGCCCCTGGCTCTTGGCGCCCCCTCGATGCTCTTGGCTGAGTGTCCCACGGGGTCCGAAGCGTTTACTTTGAAAAAATTAGAGTGTTCAAGGCAGGCACGGTCGCCTGAATACTGCAGCTAGGAATAATGGAATAGGACCCCGGTTCTATTTTGTGGGTTTTCTCTGAACTGGGCCATGATTAAGAGCAGGGCTCTCAAGTCTCACGCTTTGAGAGTGTGACACACGCAATTCGACGCACATGGTATTTCTCACGCACCGCGCGTTTTCAGCTGCCCCCCACCCCCCACCCCCCCGCTCCTCGGAAATTACGCAGTTTCACGCACGACCCCGCTCAAAACTTGAGAGCCCTGATTAAGAGGGATGGCCGTCATAGAGAATGCCAAGGAATGAAGATCTCAGAGCTCTAGAGAAGCTACAGTGTGAACAGAAAGAGGACTGAGGCTCCATCAGAGCTTAAGTGGACCAGAAAGAGAACTCGGTCCTCTTTCACAATGTGAACACAAACAGAACTGAGTTTGTGTTCTCTTGGTCCCCTTGTTAGTCCACTTTTAGGGAACTGAGTTCGGTTCGCTTAAAGGGGAAACACCCCCTATATGTGAAAACACCCTAGGACTAAACTAGAACTAAACCAAGACTAACCTAGAAGTAAACCATAACTAAACAAGGACTAAACTAGGACTAAACAAGGACTAAACCAGGGGGGTATTCCACGAACGTGGCTAAACTTAGCCGCGACTAAGTGCTAAGTTCTCGCCTGGCTGAGACACAACTTAGACAAAAGCTTGAACCCGTTCCACTAACGCGTTTCAGCTGCGCCTAGTCAGAGCTAAGCCCAGTCAGGCCTAATCAGGCCGGGCCTAGACGCGTGCACGGGGAAGGTAAGAAGCCCTGAACAAGCGACTGTCGAAAACGCGATCATGTCGAAGATTCGGGCCGATTATTTCAGCGCATCAGAACAGAAGTTGCTTTTGGAACTCTACAACACATTTGCAATAACCAAGACCAGAGACATGGCGTGGCAGAAGTTCGCCGAACGCTTAAATACGTAAGTTAAGTCCCATAACAGTGCTGGACATTGAGTTTTTTAAGTCTGTTTTTCACCATTGACGTCAACGCTGATCTGTGGCGCAGGGGTAAAGTCGCCGTCTGGAGAGCGGGAGATAGTGAGTTCGATACTCATGGTGGGCAGTTGATGGCATAATTATTATATATTTGTATAGCAGTCATGTCAATTGTAATTTATTTTTACTGTGTAAAAGTATTTGCTCCAACTAATACGTTAAATTGTGTTATCTTGTCTTTGAGCAGGAATAATGTGAAGAGGACTGTTTTGCAGGTAAAGACAAAGCATAATAACATTTTGCAGAGTGCTAAGTAAGATAATATTAATATTATTATTCAGTGAAATTAGTAATACTGTTGAAATGGTACCTTAATTTAATTTAAAATGAACAGTAGCTACCAAGCCACAGGAGGTGGGAGCCCCCCTCAAAACCTTTCACCTGTAGAGGAGCTGGCACTGGCCCTAAACCGGGGTCGCCCACTGGTGGAGGTAACTGAAGAAGGGACCCCATAAAAGATCCTTCCTGCGAGTTCTCCTGAAGAGTATATTCAAGTTACTGAAGATGGCGTACACTTGGACCCTCCTCAGCAGTCCTCCAGCAGTGCCTTGCCTGACCCTCAGCAGTCCTCCAGCAGTGTCTTGCCTGACCCTCAGCAGTCCTCCAGCAGTGGCCTCACACCAGAATGTCATACCTAATGTCTTTTATTGTTTTATGCCTATTGATGGAAATTGATAAATACGATTTCATTAAAGAGCCTTGCACAGCATCTCTTAAGCAAATTTGTTGAATCATTGAAATGTTGCATCATGGAGCGTGCCTGTTATTTGGCTACATTTTGTTTTAAAAGTAAAGGTTTACCTGTAACTTTATTCTTTGATAGAGATGTCACATAAAATATAAAGTGTCAATGTCGTCAAGTGAGAGTGATGTTAGGCCCAGCTGATATAATTTTCATCAGCTGTGATGATAAGAGTAATTGTAGGTTAAATTCATTTCCATTTCTGTAATATGTTGCAAATATAAATGCGTGAAAATTTAACTGAAATTTGACGTGGGCATCAATAGGTCAATAGCGGGAATCGAACCCGGTCCGCCCACACGAGAGTCAAAGCACAAATCCACTCGACCACAGATATTCTTTGAAATACTGCTGGAATTCTTCTATATGTTAATGTCGTAAAGACAGCGGTTGAAAAGCATATATTTAGATTACCGGAGAATTGTCAAGAACCGAGAACGTAAGGTCATTTGTTTTTTTTGCTGATATTGTTTTCGGACAACACAGATACTCATGCGGGGAGGTGTGCGGAACGGTGTGTTTGACACTCTGTTTACGTCAGGTACGTATTCTCTGCGACACGGCCTAACTAAGACAGAACTTTAGCCTCCCCGCGAGCAGACTATCTGCTAAGACCATGTTGCCCCAGTAACTCAGCAGGAACTAAGTTTAGCGAGCGTCGTGGAACCGAACTCTCACTTAACCTAGCGCCAACTGACGAACAAAGCCGGGCTTTGCGCTTAGTAGCTTTCGTGGAATACCCCCCAGGACAATAAAAAAACATCAACAAAAAACCCAAAACCTGAAACTGTATTGTGTGTTTACAAAACTAAAACTAATTGAAATTACAGATAAATCGCTCTTCGTTTTCGTCTTTGTCAGTTTATTTACACGCCTTCGATTGCGATAAAATAAATGAATCCGTTGCTCTGGCAGTTTTACGTGAGCTGGTGGCACCTTACGGCACTTCCTGTCCGTCACTTCCTGTTTACAGTCAGATTGTGCACACCAAGGCTATGATAGTTTTGGATTTTTCATTATAGTTTATCTTTAGTTAGTTTTGACTTTTTCCTTCTAATTCAGTTAGTTTTAATTCGTTTTTAGAGCGGCTCTGATAGTTCAACTAACTAACTCCTAGTGCCTTTATTTTGATGACATGAAATGTGATTATTTTGATCAAATTTGTTCATTCCATGTAAATTGTGTTGAACTTGGAAAGAATTCTCCCTACAGGTGAGTAAATCGAGTGCACCTCGCCAGTGTTGGCACCACAGTTAATTTGTCTGTCTACAGGCGAATGAAAAACACCTCAGAGTCTGGCAACAAATGAACCCAAACGCACCTCGGCCCTGCCTGTCTGGAGCCCGTTTATCTGTTTCATCAAACTTCTGTTTGTAATAACCTTGGTGCACACGGGTGTCGACCGCGGGATCTGGCAAAATGGCTCGATATGGGATTTCTTTGAAAGTCACTGCATGCACATAGACGAGTGTACTCCGACTGCATACGGATTGGGATCGTATCGAATTCATGTGCACAGGCTAAGGATCGTATAGGGATTGGTTTCCCGTGCACGATATCTGATCGGATTGGCATGCTGCACGGGAATTTTCACCAGGGATTTCACCCGGAAGTGGCAGAAGCGATTGTTGCCGGAAAAGTCAGTCGAAATCATGGCTGCGAAGAAAGAATGCACAACACATACACCAATACTGCTCCGTCAAACTCCTCGAGCTCCATCTTTGTAAACCGCCACATAGTTTGTTGTGTTTTTATTGAGTAGCCATCACCCGGAAGTAGTTGGACCACAGCGCCACATAGCGTAGCAGAGCTGACCATTATCCGATTACACGAGTTTCATGTGCACTGGGATCTAAGGACAGACCACCCGCCGAGTAACGGGATCGGGTTTGGAGAAATTCAATCCGATCCTACCATGTGCACACAGCTTACGCGAGACGACGCGAGATGGACAAAAGCAAAAGTGCATCGTGCTGGGGGCAGGAACAGTTCTCAAAGGGAAAAATCCCACGAATCTCAAAAGTACATTTACCAAGTTTGGATAAGGATGCTAATAGCGAGTACCTTGCCAAACAAGCTTTTTTTAGGTCCTCAGACAGAAAAAACTTCCCCACAGCGAAGTAGCACAAAGTTTTGGTGTGGATTTTTTTATTGTGTTGCAGAATGTTCCACAGTATGGCATTAATTTGATGATGTGATTTGTGGAGCAGAGGTTGAGGAGTTACCCCTGTACCAGAAGACCACATGGACCATAAAAATTAAACTGGTGTGCTTTTATGCATTCACAAGTTTTTTTGTTTTGTTTTGTTTTGTTTTCTACTCCTTAAAGGTGCACTATGTAACTTTTTGGTCCGGGGGCCCGTCATCTGCTGGTTTCCATGGATCTCACTGCTTTGCCTGAAATGTTCCACAGTATGACATTAAATGGCTGAGCCTCAGTTTTACAGCTCAAAAATACCCAGAAAAAAACAGACTTTAGCCGTGTCTCAGTTTGCAGTGTGCACAGGTCGGAGTGTGGTTTTAACAGCGCATACGTCACATCCGGCACGACAACTGCTGTCCCATTTAGTTTTTGTCCCATGCGCAGTTAAAAAAAACAGTCGTTTCCGTGGAAATCGGGGCGTGGACCAACTGTGTGAAAAAGCACACTTCGCGCAGTCTTATATCCCAGCATGCACCGCGCTCTACTTCTTCTACGGGAGAAAATGGAGTCAGCGGCTGCATCTGGTAGTTGCGAGACCTGTCCCATTTTGCCGATGCCCATGCGGTCCGCGGACTGCAAGTATGCACAGTCCTGAGTACCCTTAAAACCACACTCCAAACTGTGCACACTGCGAATTGAGACACGGCTATTCTGGCTGTGAGCGGAGTCGCCTCTCCACAGATCTGACCTGTAACTTGGTCTGGTTTGGTCTCCATGAAAATACAAAGGTTTAATGCCATACTGTGGAACATTCTAGACAAAGCAATAACATCTCCATGGAGAAAAGCGTTTGACGGACCCAGAAAAGTTACACAATGCAGCTTTAAACTACCTTCTTACTTTCCACAGATCTTAACTGTAACGTGGCCTGATGGCGTCACCTGCTTGTCTCCATGGCGATAGATACGTTTAACACCATGCCATACCATGGAACATTTCAGGCAGTAAACAACACAGATATCTCCATGGAGACAAGAGGGAAAAAAATGAGTCTCAAACATTTTGACCTTTCAGTAAAACTCCAAACTCAATAACTGGAAACCCAGAGACCGGAACTGACAGAGAAGTGTTCCCATGGCGACTTGGGATGGGCGATTAACCGATAATTGATCATTAAGAATTTCACCGAGCAAGTTCATTTTCATCGACAAACCGAAAAAAAACAACAACAATCGCCTCAGTTGATATATGCGAGCTTCCGTAGGTCAATCGCCAAAACATGAAGAGGTCGCGGCGAAGTGTTGTGTGGGACCACTTTAATTTAGAAAATGACCAAGCGCACTGCAAGCACTGCAATGCAGCATACAAATATACCTCATCGACAACACAAATGATTTATCATTTGAACACCGCATGTCCAAGTCTGGTAAAAGAAGGTGGCGGCAGTTCTCTATCACAGGCTACTCTGGACTCGGTGCTAGCACGGACCAGGAGGAGCTGCAGTGCTCAACGAGCAGAGAAGGTCACCGAACTGATCGCGAAAATGATCAAAACAGACATGCTCCCCATCAGTGCCGTGGAGGGCAAAGGTTTTCATGATTTAATAAAATATTTGGAACCGGAATACACCATGCTGTCAAGACGCACCCTGACGAGGCGGATAGAAACACACTACAAACAGAGGGCGCAGGAGCTGGTTAAAGAGTTGACCATGACTGACAAAGTAGCTATAACCACTGACTGCTGGTCTGCGTTAATCTCGGAGAGTTATATCACAATCACCTGCCACTATATCAGCGATGACTGGAAAGTCAATTCGGCTGTTTTGCTGACCGAAAGCCTGCCAGGACGGCATACAGCTGACCATCTCGCTGAAAAGCTAAAGGAAGCTGTAGGGCAGTGGGGTCTTGAAGGCAAAGTTATTGCATGTGTCCATGACAATGCAGCGAATATTGTTGCTGCCAACTATGCCAGCAGAGTAATTGGATTTCATGCCCTTGCTTTGCTCACACTTTACAGTTGGCTATTGAAGAGTTTGGATGATTTTTATCTTTAAGTTTGATACTTCATTAATTCAAAAGTTGCTTTTAATTTACAAATAGTGATGTGCTTGTTTTGCAAATGTGCAGCGGCTAGAAGCTTCCTGTTTCAGACCGCAGTCAGTCTCTCAGTCTCGTAAAAGCAGAACTGAAAGTTCCCCGTCTCCATAGCAACGCAGACCGCGTTTCCGGTCTGTCTCTGCTTTTGTTTCAACAGGAAATGTACAGCATACGACAAAGTGAACTTCTCCTTTTAATATAATGCATGGAGCAACGATAAACAAAACCATATAAGGGAACACAACGATGACAAGAACCAAGGAGGAGTTAGCCACAATGATGCACATTTGAAATTTACATATTCATGAGTTGTAATGTAAAACTACTGGGCTCTCGGGGTAGGTGTGCTCTCGGTGATGCTCTACTGAGAAAACACAGGTTGTTCATAGAGACCAGAGACCCAGATGCATCTGTTTAGAAATATTGTTAGGAAAATAAATTTGGTTAATTGAAGTTCTCGAATCCTGGTACTCTTTAAATGGTATGTGCTAAAGGCTTTTAGGGAGATCTTGTTACCTCTAGGAAAAGTTTAAATATTATAACTCCTGATTCCAGTTTGAACACGCTAAGAGAATTTGACAGAAACAGACAGAGGACAAGTAATTAATCTTTGAATTGTTTATTGTTTCACATATTGGAAAAATCGTCAAATTCTTCAAATGGTGACACCGACGTTCTGGAGGGGGTTTGTGACTCCGGATCAATTTCCTGAGGTAACAACGGGACGGAGCAGTTCCAGGCGGCGACCGGACCTCGTCCTTAACCCGTTTTCGGATTATACATACCAGATCCTGGTTCCACGACAACTTGTGATTTCTCCCGGGGGCCCCTTTAGAAAACAACATCAGGTAAGAACATCACCTGTTTGTCTATAAGACTCGAAGTATGTTCGATTGGAATTTTTATTTTCCAAATTTAGGGGAGAAATTATATAGTTGTAAAATCTGTAAATTGATGGTGGAACTCGATATGTAGGGAACAGCGCGTCTAAAAAATTCTCCTTGTTTTTAGTTTAGGTGTCTTAAACACATTAAAGGTGTAATACCATTAGTTTCCAAATTTAGAAAATCCAGGATTGCGCATTCCAAAGGAGGTATAATTCCCTTTGAAGGGCACGAGAGATAGGATTCCTCGGGGTCAGACACGGGAGGTAATATGCCCCGGGGTCAATAAAAATAAGGTCACAGGAGGGCAAAAAGAGCCCATAAATGCCGTGCTCGGTTTCCTAGGTGATACTTCCCCGTTCTCTAAGACGTTAGAGACAGATTTAAATCTTTACTAGGTAGCCGTTGTTGGACTGGGGAGCCAACTAAAACCTTTAAAGGGTTAAGAGTGTCATACCCGCATAAAAAGGCGAACACTTGGGTTCGAGGCCTGGCGTATGCGTAAATTTCCAAATACGGAAAAGCGCGTCGCTAAATAATTATAAAATAGAATAGGAAAATTAGCTAAATAATTATAAAAGAGAATAGGAAAATTAAAACAAGGAGAACAACCTAACCAAATATTAAATAAAATAAAATACAAAATTCTAAATTGTTAATTTTATACAAGACAACTTGTTAAGAAATTATTTCTAATTAAATTAATCTTGTCCGACCGAAAGGGACAAAATCAATTGGTAAGTATGGTAGAAAATTCAAAAACAATTGATTTCAATTGATGGATAAAAAAGGAAAAAGGCAAATTAAAAGAGAAAAAAGAGGAATATTTGCGAACATTGGCACTCGGTAGAGTGCGACATTCAAACTGTGTTAATAGCACTCGATCAAAATGTAGTGCAATTGGAACAACAATTTAAAGAAAATATAGAAATAATTATAGACAATGAAGTGAAAAGAACAGAACGTAAAATGGCCGAGAAAAAGAGTAAAGAATTGGGCCAACGGCTCAAAAAGTTAAAATCTCTCTGTTTATTGGCAAGCGCGTTATGGGGGACCACCAGCAATGTCTTACGCGCGCCACAAACAAAGCAGGAAGAAACACATGCACAAGACAGGGAAACATGCTCATACCGCCAGCACCTCCGGCTTACACATCATCAGCTTTGTCTCCCCAAGGAGAAACAATTACACCACACACAGGACTATACCCACAACTGCTTTTATACAGACTGGTAGACATAGACTCAAAACCATCAACACCACTTAAACAGGGACAAATAGAAAATCTCACAGGTATGTTTAAGGGCAATTATGAGGAAGGAAGGTCAGAAATAACAGGATTAGATATGTGATAATCTGAGTGAGTGAGATTTTATTGTAATATTTTATTGTGTAATAATTGGTAATTTGTAGTGTGTAAGTGTGTATTGATTATATTGTTTACGTTTTATATTGTATTTCTCACCTGCTCAGGGACTACAGATGGAAACTGCCTACAGCTATAATTTGGTGTAAAGCATCTTTAATGTTTTGCACATTGTCCCTGTCAAATAAGCTAATATAGAAAGAAAGATGGAGCAACACTGCTCCCAGAATTAAAGAATGTGTTAGAAGTAAGTGTGAAGGAAGGAACAGGAAGTTAGACAGGAGGAGAAGCGTAAGGAGGAACTAGACGAAATAAAAGATTTATGTGAAGAAATAATAACGCAGGTTGAGAAAAAGGAAGAGTCAGAGGAAGGAACAAAGAATAGAAGGTCAAAAGAAAAGTATGACGTAGACAGACCAATGTATTCAGATGAAGACGAGAGTCAGGAAGAGGAAGACGAGTCAGATGAAGAGGAGGATCCAAAAGATAAACAAGATAGTAAAACCATAAAAGACATATGTACAGGCTTAGAAAGAGCACAGCGCAGGCTCACATTAATAGAAACAATTTTGAAAGCCACTTGAACAGGATTTACTCCAAATTCTACAAGATTATTTTCCAATGGCGGATCCAACCCCGCCCACACTTCCTACATATAAGACAGGCACATTAGCAGTTGAATTTATGGAACAGTGTCAGAACATGTATGTTGAAAAAATGCACGTACATCCATACAAACATGCAGCTACCCGGACTCTCTTTTTGCAGTCAGTGCTTCAGAAACTACCCAAACCAATCCAAACTGCCCTAGAGGTTGTACCTGGTATCTGTGGTGACTCGACCCAATTTTTGATCCACTTAAAACATCATGTTGATCTGTACAATCGTAAGCAGGAAGAAGAAGCAGGAAAGAGCAGTGATTTACAGGTGGAACTGTTAAAATTACAATTGAACGAGGCTAGAGAGAAAAAGCCACAAAAACAAAACAGGACAAAACCAAAGAACAGAGGCAAAGGACAGTTTGTAGCTGAACCAAACACACACTCACTGACAGCGCCACACTCAACACCTCTAAGCATTTTATGCGACCCCTCCACCATACACTGCACTAACACAACCACAACAACTGCAACAACCAACACACAACATGGGGAATCAAGGTTTTGGAAATCAGGGGGGTTTTCGGGGTATTTAATGGTCGTGATAAATCAAGTGGGAGGAGAGTAGGCAATCCCCAGGACCAAAACCAGTACCAACCACCTGTCAATAACCAGCAATGCTATGGACGTGGAGCCACTGATTCACTTCTCGAGGCAGAGGAAGCATGTGTGGTGGCCAAGGACGCCAGCGCTACACTGGAGGTTATCAAGGAACTCCACCACTGTGGACCCAGGCACAACAGTATGGACAAAATGCACCACTTGGCCTCATGGGAAAACCCACTCCTCTACAACGGACTAAGATGGTACCAGTCAAACTCGCTGGACAGACTCTACATACGTCACTGATGCACTCACCTAACACTCCAGTCAATCTGTTAGGTAGAGACATTTTAATGGCAACAAAAGCCAAACGGACAATCTGTGACTTGCGCTTCTGGACACTCTCAGGGATGTTGGTTGGCAACAGATCCTGACCCAGAGACTTATGTTGACATATCTGAATATGTGGACACTGGACTAATGTCACATCTCTTTAAAGGGAGACCATGGTTCGTTGACTTACACTTATATTCTCCTCCAAATTGACCCATATCATGTTACCTTATTTTATGAAATAGATTTTGAAGCATACGAGGGACAAAAATACATAATACAGACTGATGCCCTGTATGTACACAAAAAAGGTGTCGTTGCCACTGTTGTTTTGGCTAGTCCTCTAACTGATCTCTTTGTTCGAGACACATGCACTGTTCCAAATGTCTCATTGTTCTTAGGTCCAGGCTTCGAAGCTCGTGCACTAGAAACCTCTCTGTGGAGACCTAAACAAAAGAATACGTTAATTCCCAGACATCATGGCAGAGAATTGACAGATCATGATTTCGCAGAAAACATGTTAAAAAATCTTCCAGAAAAACTGATATTGGTTTGTGCACTTTTGTTGAACCTGTTGTGTTGAATGTGACATCTAACTTGTGTCTATATTCCTTAGAGATCCGATTGTTCTCTGGCACAGGAAGAAGGCGTTGACAAAGCACTCACTGCACTCTGGGAAGCTGGTGTACTGGAACTTTCTGATTCCACATGGAACACACCACTAAATCCTGTTCCAAAACCAGACAACACATATCACATGGCACATGATTTGAGAAAAGTTAATGAAGTTACAACCACACCATTACTTCCTGTCCCAGATCCACACAAATGTCTCTCAGTTTTGACACCACAAATGAAATGGTACATGGTGATTGATATGTGCCAAGCATTTTTCACCATTCCTATAGCTCCAGAATGTAGATATTAGTTTGCATTTACACACAAAGGAGTACACCTGCAGTACAAAGTTTTGCCACAAGGACACAGAAATGCTCCAGGCATTTTTAATCACTGTTTGAAAAAGTGTCTTTCAGGAATGACGTTTCCAGAGGAGTGTGTCCTCGTTCAGGATGACCTTTTAATTTCAGCTCCAGATCCAGTTCTCTGTCTGGCAGCTACACGTCAGACCCTGTTGAAATAGTACGAGTGTGGTTTTAAAGCGTCTAGGAAAAGATGCAAGTTTTCAGCCCCTCCCATCACAGAGACAAGCTATTCTCTCAACACCCAGACCAGACACAGTAAGACTCAAATTCTGCTTTTGGTCTCCGGGGTGAATCACACAACTGTGTGTCAAGAGCTATTCTGACCACAATCAGGTTTTTCAGCCCAATATGCGGAACTAAATACACTACACATGGCACTTCTCTTTGCAGGAAATCACCCACTCACAGGCTACACTGATTCAGCTTATGTGTATGGATTAGTAACATGTGATTTAGCTGCATTCAAAAGAACAGGTTTCATCACAGCAAAAGGTGAACCAGAAGCACATCAGAATCTCTGTCAGGACATCGCGGAGCTCATTCTAAATCCGAATCAACTGGCTATTATTAAAGTACCTGGTCATTCCAAAATCGGCTCTTTTGAAAAAAACAGTTAATAACTGGGCAGATTTCTATGCTAAACAGGTAGGAGGGTACAACTGTAAACTCTCCACAGTGGCCTTGGCCACTCCTTTAAATCATTGTCCTCCATTCTACGATTCTAATCTACTAATCTAGTACTAACAAATACTAATCTAACTCCAAGCTCTAACATGGTGCACATCTGTATCTGAACACTTGCTTCCTTCACACCTACACAGAACCTACAGGCTCAGGAAGTGGAGGCTATGGCCCCCACTGAAGGGGGGAAAGAACCCTCCACAGACACCCCTACATAAACTAAGAAATTCTTGGGACAGGGACAGATCTAACAGATTTACATTTCACTCATTCCACAGATTCATGATGATTCCAGGACCATGGGGGTACCTACCCCGTTATGCTTGGTTTTTCCTAATATTTTTCATTTTAATGTTTGTCACTGTTTTAATGTCACTTGAGGACTGTTTCTTTTGATATGCCTTGTTGTGTTTGGATGTCTTCTTCCCTGTGTTTTCAAGGTCATTTCTAGGTCCATGTCTAAACTGACGGCTGAAATGTTTTTACGAAACCCAGTAAATTTAAGAGAGATGTATATTCATAATGAACCAGTGAATGACATAAATAAGATGAAATTAATCCAGAGACTCCGAGAAACCTTGAACAATTAAACAAGCTTCATCAGCGACACTTACGGGTAATGTATATATTGGACGTCAGAAGGGGGTGGAAAAAATAAATAAATAAATAAATAAAAAGGAAAAAACATTTTTACACATTTACCCTTTAAGATGACTTATATGTTTAACCCTTTTTGATCATTATATTTTAAACGTTTTCAGGATTGCTTATATGTTTTTGAGTGTTTTTGTACTTTTTTACATTTCATACACTTTAACCATTTTTAGAGTATTCTGTGTTTTTTCTTTTTGGTGTTTTATATTTTATTTTCACATTTCAGAGTTTGGTTTAGATGAGATCTTAGGTTTTAGATCTCAGAAGGGGGAATTGAAGAGTTTGGATAATTTTTATCTTTAAAGGGATATGCCACCCCCAGGTCAAATTTGGGCATCTCCCCACAGTCCAGAGACTAAAATAAGTGGTGGAAAGCGTTTTCCTGCTCACCCAGCCATTGTCCGAGCCTGTCGCCACTGACCGCCGCGGTATCTGGTGCTCCTCCGCCTTAGACTGGAGTCTAACGTCGCCAGAGAAAGATTTCGGCCAAAAGGAATTAATTTGCTCGATGCGTTTCCCAATTACTTTGTGTGTAGTGCGCATTCATATCGAGTGCAAATAAATGTGCAAATCAACACGGAGAGCTTGCCTTGGTCATTTTGGGTGGGAACTATTTTCCAGTGCGTAAGAATACAGCCGTATCACGCAACACGCTGCCAGGGGAATCCCAGTTACGCACCGGGAATGGAGTTCCCCTGTTGCACAGCGTGGTGCGTGATTCGACTGTA
The DNA here is from genome assembly GCA_036785185.1 of Paratrypauchen microcephalus. Classification (NCBI taxonomy): domain Eukaryota; kingdom Metazoa; phylum Chordata; class Actinopteri; order Gobiiformes; family Gobiidae; genus Paratrypauchen; species Paratrypauchen microcephalus. Next base: position 3,470,241 of record JAVJIX010000084.1, on the reverse strand, counting down.
TTCTTACGCACTGGAAAATAGTTCCCACCCAAAATGACCAAGTCAAGCTCTCCGTGTTGATTTGCACATTTATTTGCACTCGATATGAATGCGCACTACACAGCAAGTAATTGGGAAGCATCAGCAAATTAATTCCTTTTGCCGAAATCTTTCTCTGGCGACGTTAGACTCCAGTCTAAGGCGGAGGAGCACCAGATACCGCGGCGGTCAGTGGCGACAGACTCGGACAATGGCTGGGTGAGCAGGAAAACGCTTTCCACCACTTATTTTAGTCTCTGGACTATGGGGAGATGCCCAAATTTGACCTGGGGGTGGCATATCCCTTTAAGTTTGATACTTCATTAATTCAAAAGTTGCTTTTAATTTACAAATAGTGATGTGCTTGTTTTGCAAATGTGCAGCGGCTAGAAGCTTCCTGTTTCAGACCGCAGTCAGTCTCTCAGTCTCGTAAAAGCAGAACTGAAAGTTCCCCGTCTCCATAGCAACGCAGACCGCGTTTCCGGTCTGTCTCTGCTTTTGTTTCAACAGGAAATGTACAGCATACGACAAAGTGAACTTCTCCTTTTAATATAATGCATGGAGCAACGATAAACAAAACCATATAAGGGAACACAACGATGACAAGAACCAAGGAGGAGTTAGCCACAATGATGCACATTTGAAATTTACATATTCATGAGTTGTAATGTAAAACTACTGGGCTCTCGGGGTAGGTGTGCTCTCGGTGATGCTCTACTGAGAAAACACAGGTTGTTCATAGAGACCAGAGACCCAGATGCATCTGTTTAGAAATATTGTTAGGAAAATAAATTTGGTTAATTGAAGTTCTCGAATCCTGGTACTCTTTAAATGGTATGTGCTAAAGGCTTTTAGGGAGATCTTGTTACCTCTAGGAAAAGTTTAAATATTATAACTCCTGATTCCAGTTTGAACACGCTAAGAGAATTTGACAGAAACAGACAGAGGACAAGTAATTAATCTTTGAATTGTTTATTGTTTCACATATTGGAAAAATCGTCAAATTCTTCACTATCAATGACAGGTTTGCTCTGTACCTGCGTCGGGTAATATCAGCGGCCAGCAAGCTCGTGAGCCACTTTAATCACAGCACATTAGCAACCACAGCACTGCAAAAGAAGCAAGAACAGATGGGGCTCGCAACTCACCGGCTGATCCAGTCATGCAAGACACGGTGGAACTCCGTGTGCGAAATGTTCAATTGGCTTGTGGAGCAGCGTTGGGCTGTTGTTGCTGTGCTATCTGATCGAAACGAAACCAAACTCCAAGATGCCAGGTTGCTGGAACTGAAGGATGAATATTGGCAGTTGATGGAGGACACGCAGCCTGTGCTGACAGCACTTAAATGTGCCACCACAGTTATGTCTGCCGAAGAAGTTGTCCATTTCAAACATATATCCTGTCACCTTTGGGCTCGTCAATATCCACCTCATTCGTCGTGAAGAAGATGGGGCCAGACTTGTCGAATTCAAGGAAAAAGTGCGGTCCTCCCTCATCAAGCGAATGAATGTAAGTTTAACTGTTTTGGATGCCTTGTTTTATTCTATATGATTTTCAAATTAAATGGCTATATAATTTCTATTAGTTGTCATAATCGCTTAACTGTTCTGTTGTGTATAGAACAACATCCTAACTCAATTATTTCATTTTCCACAGGTCCAGTCTGATGAGTTCGTGTCATCCGTCAGCATGATAGCTACGATGTTGGACCCACGCCACAAGCATCTCGGCTTTCTTTCACCAGCACAGGGAGTGGTTGCAAATGCGAAACTGGTTCACCTGGCCACGGCAGTGGGGACCAGTGAGGAAGAGGCTGTTCCACTGGATGTGGACGAGGTTACATCTGACCGCGCAAACACTGCTGCTACGGATTCAACGCACCACGTCTCAGCTATGGCACTCCTTCTTGGAGATGACTATGCCACTCATCACGACACTGACATCGATGCGGAATTTCAGAATTTTTTGCGAGAGACTCCACCACCACTGGGTTGTCCCCCAACCGACTGGTGGAGAGATCACGGAGTTCGGTTCCCAAGGTTGGCGAAACTAGCTAAGAGGTACTTGTGCATCCCGGCCACGTCTGTCCCATCCAAATGTTTTTTTTCAGCGGCAGGACTGACGGTGACCAGAATTCGCTCACGTCTGACGCCAGAGCATGTGAATATGCTCATCTTTTTAAACAAAAATGGGTAGCCGTCTGTAATAATACTGGCGTCGTGCTGTTATCCTGATAATTGGATACAAAGGCCTTGTTGCCTTGTTACAGGCTTTTCGAGATGGTTGTTTTATTATTTTTATTTGCGTGATGCTAGGCTATTTTTATTTGGTTAAAAAAAAGACTGTTGACCCCATGATATAATGCGATAGCCTACATAAACGCAAATCGTTGTATTGTTTTCTTATTTTAATATCCTTGTTTTTAAACAAAGGAAAAGAAAAAAGTAAAAGAAATATATGTTCCGTTATGTGTCCCGTAGGCCTACGTGTCTTCCGTTATTGTCTGGCTCGCAACTTGAAGCCTCCCTTGTTTGCGCAATGCGCACGTGTTCACGTTTTACTGCACATTTGTCATGTCAATAAATTCATCCTCGAAGAAAAACACTCTGTATTTTTATTATTATTTTCAATACATAACAATATAGGCATCATGTGATTCTTTTTAATACAAAATATGTTAACAATTAACCGATTATTACTCATTAATTCTCCCGGCGATCGGTGAAGAAAACTTGGCGACAGAGTTAAAGTTTCTCCAAAGCACATTTTCATTATTTCTTAATCACAGTGAACGTTTGGCACCTCAGGCAGAACTGGAACCACCGAGATTCTGGCGAGTTTCCAACAACAAAACACTGGTCCAGTAACAGAAAAGAGAAATTACGACTTTAAAAACATCAGCTTCATTCACTGCTGGAGGTTCAGAGGACTATGGAGGAGTATGAAGAAGTATGGAGGAGTATACACTTTTTTCACGGAGGAGTACCGCTGCGGGAGAAGCGGTGTGTCCGGACGGTACTTTTGCTGCTGGATATGCGAGGGAATCGTATCGTGCGTGGCAAGTCGTATGTTTGGCACCAATGTACCTGGAGGATGTGGAGGACATTTACGTATTCAGATTTCTGATAGCTGGACATCTGTTGATTGTCCATGATCTATCGCAAAATTTGCAAGCTGGCAGTGAGTAAGTAGTCCCCCAAGCTGTCTGCAGTAATCTTGCACCACAGCGGAGCCGTGGAGGATCTCGTGAAAGGAGTACATCAGAAAGTGGTACAGGTTGAGGACCATTTAGAAGGGTTCAAACCGAAGGAGACATCTCGACGTTTGGATACCACCACGAGCATGCTTACAGAACAGTGTAGAAACAACGCGCCAAGAGGGACTGTCGAGGTCTTTAATGACTCTGCAGGGTGACATGAAGATGGGGGTCTGGCAGAACCAGGGTTCCAGATAAATTGCTTGCTCGCCTGGGTCTCTGAAATGTATTTCATTATGCTAAATTAATGCCCTCTAAAAATCTGTCTCCTGTGTGTTTTGACTTGGCTTCCCTGCATGGACACTCCCAAGGTCACAGATGTGGCTTATCACGGCACTCTACAAAAACATTGGCACACTATCTCGGACACACTGACATGTATTTATGTAAACACCTGTCTATTTTTAGGAATGTCTGCCTCTACTTCAGTTTTACTCCCTTGCCCCATCCTTCCATTTGTCGCCAAAGAAAAAACACCGTATGTTACCTGTCCAATTGTTTTCTGTCATTACATGTTGTGAATAATTGTCATTGACTGTAATTGCCTCTTTTCCGCTCTGTATCTCCGAGTTGGCGATGCGCACATGCCCCTCTTCTAGCCGCTCTATCACTGTCCTGCCTGGTTAGCGGGGAAACGGAATTTCGTATTTACTCTATGTACATGTACATATGGTTTTTCGACAATAAAGCAAACTATGACTATGACTATGGAAGAGTATGGAGGAGTTGGATTTTTAACACCCGGCTCACCCGCAGAGCGTCCAGCATTGTGGGTGACCCGAGCCACCCCGCACATAGCCTGTTCAGCCTCCTGCCCTCGGGGAGAAGGTACCGGAGTCTCCGGGCCCACTCCACCAGGCTTTCAAACAGCTTCATTCACCAGGCTGTCAGGAGGCTGAACTCAGACCCGAACTCCCACCTTACCCATCTCCCACCCCCCACCCCCCATATTGGCATAACCTGTATTCCATAAAAGACATATCACTCTAGACACTTTAAAAAAACTGCTGCTAAGGACGACTGTTGCACTGTTGCACATTTACATTTACTACTGGATTTTACTCCTGTTGCACTGTTGTTTACTACTGTTATTGCACACTTACATTTACTACTGGAATTTTTAGTACTGTTGTTTACTCCTGTTATTGATTTTTACCCCCGTTGCACTGCTGTTTACTACTGTTATTGCACATTTACTACTGGAATTTTTAGTACTGTTGTTTACTCCTGTTGCACTAGAATTACTACTGTTGCACATTTATTTTTATTTATCTTAACTCCAATGCACATTCTACTGCACATGACCAATTCACTGCTGTATCTTCCATTGCACATTTGATGCACACTGCACATTTTGGAAATCTGTATATAGTATAGGTTATTTGTTATTTATTATGTTGCACTGTTTTAAGATTTTAGACCGTAGACTTTAGTTTTAACTTAGATCTCTGTCTTAGATAGTTTTTGTTGTGTTTTGTCTTCATGTTGTATTCTGTACACTGTCTTTTTGCACTACCTGGCCAGAGAGAAACAAAATTTCGATTCACTGTATGTTGAACACATATGGCAGAATTGACAATAAAGCTGACTTTGAACTTTGAACTTTTGAGTATGAAGCAGTATGGAGGAACATAAAGAAGTATGGAGGCGCATGAAGAAGTATGGAGGAGCATGAAGAAGTATGAAGGAGTATGGAGGAGTATGGAGGAGTATGGAGGAGTATGGAGGAGTATGGAGGAGTACGGAGCACTATGAAGGAGTATGAAGGAGTATGGAGGAGTATGGAGGAGTATGGAGGAGTATGAAGCAGTATGAAGGAGTATGGAGGAGTATGGAGGAGTATGGAGGAATATAAAGAAGTATGGAGGAGCATGAAGAAGTATGAAGGAGTATGGAGGAGTATGGAGGAGTATGGAGGAGCTTGAAGAAGTATGAAGAAGTATGGAGGAGTATGGAGGAGTATGAAGAAGTATGGAGGAGTATGGAGGAGGATATGTCACTGGGGGACTGTTCTGGGAGAAGAACAGAAACAGAAGTAGGGAAGTTGCCAAGTAGAAAGAGACAGGAGAGGAGGGTAGAGATAAAGGAGAGGGATGAGGAGATGATGAATGAGAAGAAGAGCGAGGGAAAGAGAGAGGTTAGGAAAGAATGGAAGCGTGCTGGGAATCGAACCGTGAACCTTCTCGCGCTCGTGTCTCTGCGGTTCCGTTTCTCCCTTTGTTTCCTGCACGTCTTCACAGCGGGAGCTGACCTTTCGGCGGCCGCTCCGTCCCTCGCGCTGAAGCTCGACTCGCAGACCTCTCCCAGCGCGAAGCTTTCAGGAAAATCTATGTCCGAAAAAACCCTCCACCCCCCAGAGCCGCTCACAAAAGGCCTGCAGGGGGCGCCGTACAAATAAAACCCACGTGCTGTGCATGTGGAGAAAGACACTGGAGTTATTTTTAAAGAGCGGATCGATCTGAGCTGACATGAGTGTGAAGAGTGCGTACGCTCAGGGACTCACGGACTCACGGACTCAGGGTCAGTAAGGAAGAGCTCTGTTTGTTTTCATTCATAAAAATACATAAAAATAAAAACTTTACATTTATTCAATTACAGGTGGTTTTATTTGTCAAAAATACCTAAAAAAAACCAGACATTCTGACTGTGAGCGGAGATGTTATTGTTTTGTCTGGAATGTTTCACTATGTGGCATTAAAGGGATAGTTCTGTATGGCATCCCCTTCAGCTGCACAAATACTGCACAAATACGGCTCAAATACTACAAAAATACTGCACAAATACTGCACAAATACTGCACAAATAATGCACAAATACTGCACAAATACTACACAAATACTGCACAAATACTACAAGAATACTGCACAAATACTACAAAAATACTGCACAAATACTGCACAAATACTGCACAGAGCAGTAGTCGAGTTATAAAATGAAACCGGGGGGATGGTGGAAGGGCAGGGCAGAATTAGAAGGTACTTTGTTAATATGGAAATGCTTTTATAACTAAAAATCCATATTATCATTCAATAATGCACAGGATAATATGTTATCACACACAGTCCTGGTTTAGACCCGGTTTAGATCTGGTTTAGTCTTGGCTTAGTCCTGGTTTAGACCTGGTTTAGTCCTAGTTTAGACCTGGTTTAGTCCTGGTTTAGTGCTGGTTTAGACCCGGTTTAGATCTGGTTTAGTCTTGGCTTAGTCCTGGTTTAGACCTGGTTTAGTCCTGGCTTAGTCTTGGTTTAGACCTGGTTTAGTTTTGGTTAAGTCCTGGTTTAGTCCTGGTTTAGTCCCGGTTTAATCCTGGTTTAGACCCGGTTTAGATCTGGTTTAGTCTTGGCTTAGTCTTGGTTTAGTCTTGGTTTAGTCCTGGTTTAGTTCTGGTTTAGTACTACAAAGCAACTAATGAGAGTTATATAAATGAAGTTATTACACTCTCAATGTGTGAGACTTGAGAGCCCTGTGTAACTGCACAAATACTGCACAAATACTGCACAAATACTACAAGAATACTGCACAAATACTACACAAATACTGCACAAATACTACACAAATACTGCACAAATACTGCACAAATACTGCACAAATACTGCACAAATACTATACAAATACTGCACAAATACTGCACAAATACTACACAAATACTACAAAAATACTGCACAAATACTGCACAAATACTGCACAAATACTACACAAAATACTACACAAGTACTACACAAAATACTACACAAATACTACACAAATAGTGCACAAATACTACACAAAATACTATATACAGTGGTACCTCACCTTACAAAATTAATTTGTTCCAGAAGTGGTTTCGTAACGTGAATTTTTCGTAAGTTGAGTGGCTATTTCAATGGAAAAAGCCTGATTCGTTCCAAGGTTTTTTTTATTTAGTGTAACTTTTTTTATAGTGTAACATTTGTGTTCTGCGTCCTGATTGGAATAAACCAGGTCTAGACCAGAACTAAACCAGGTCTAAACCTGGACTGGACCTGGACTAAACCAGGATTATCCCGGGACATGGCAGTGCCGTTGGAGGAGCGCGTTGCTCGTGTCTCCGCGCTCCTTGCGCGTTCTGCGCTAGAGCTAAGAGGCCGAGAAAGACGCTGTTTCAGTGGGAATAAGAGCGGGGCGGGCTCTGCTTCTATCTGACTTCCAGGTCTAGACCAGAACTAAACCAGGTCTAGACCAGGTCTAAACCAGGACCGGATCAGGTCCAGACCCGGACCAAACCGGGCCCAGACCAGGATTAAATCACGGGCCGAGCCAAGGGGGAGGCACGGCCCGGGCACCGCAGGCCGTGCCTCCCGTGTCGACGTCGCTTTTTGATCCTTCGATGTCGGCTCTTCCTCTCATTGTGAAGCAGAATTCACCAAGCCCTGGATTGTTCACTCACTAAGGGAACGTGAGCGGGGTTTAGACCGTCGTGAGACAGTTGAGTTTTACCTACTGATGATGTGTTGTTGATAGTAATCCTGTGTCTCCGCTCCCCTCGCACGTTCGGCGCTATATTGAGCCGTGCCCCCCCCCACGCTTCACTATCAACACATTCCATTGAAAATCCATGAAAGTTCGAGTGTTCAAACGAGAGAGAAATGCGAGAAAAGCCCAACTCCAGTCTGAGAAAAGCGTAGAATGTGTGTGGTGAGGCATTTACAGCCCTAAAACATGTAGAACAATTGCAAAATACAAAGTTGTCCTACCTCGTGGACCTCTCCCACCGCGGGCCACCTCTGGAACCTAACCCCGTGTGTGTTGATAAAGTGTATTTACGTTTCGGGGCGTGCATCTGAGCGCGCATCTGAGCGCGCATTAATTGAATTTTTGAGATTTCGCTTTTCATAACTTGAATTTTCTTTCGTATCTAGAGACCAAAATTTGACGTGAAGGCGTTTCGTAACTTGGATTTTTCGTATGTAGGGTCTTTCCTAAGGTGAGGTACCACTGTATTATACGATATATCACTTTTTGGACAAATATTGTTTTGAGAGGAAAAACAAGCTTTATTAACTGTCCCCGCTAACTTGCCGGACCTACTTTGGTCAGCTCCAGAACCGGGGAAGTACTCGGCTCAGGGGTAAGTCAGTGTTAATGCACGACACTGCTGAAGGGGACGCCGTACAGATTCACATCAAAAACGCCGGAGCTAAAGGGTTTGCTCCAGACTACGGGACGAAAGACTCGCTCTTTTCAGCGTGGTAAAAAATCGGCTTCACATCAAAAATATTCCGAGCTCCAGTCACTTACAGGGAGAGAAACTGGCCCTGGTTTAATATTTGTAAATCTGATTGTGACGACGTCAGAGCCTCAGACACGACCCTCACCACACGGCACTGATCCACAGGTGTCATAGATTATAACTAGAGAGCAGACATAAGCACTACAGTATCATTTAGTGTCAAATTACAGACATTAATCTTTTTCAAAACGTTAATCTGTTTTAAATGTGCTGATGGGTAAATGGAGCGTGTCACATATTGTGGTACACTGGTCTCTCGTTTGCCTTGAGTCTCTTTAAAAACACGATTTCTTTGACGGAGAGACCCAAGGCCATTACCATGACGACGCTGCGTTCTTCACCGCGGCGTCTCGAGGGTTAAACCGCGAGGAGAGGAGCTCTGACCGGGAAACCACACACTGAGAAGTTAATGTGGCAGGAAGAACTATTTATACACCCGACCAGAACCGCACGGTCCCGCCGAACGAAAGACGAGAGGGCCTGAACCACACACTGTGTATATGAACCTGGATGTAGCTAACCCGCTAGCCGCCACGTTACAAACAGGAAGTGAGCATGGGGGCGCTTCTGGCTCCAGTTCATTTTACATTGAAAAATAGTCACTGCTGCTGTGAGCCTCGTCATTTTTGTCTTATTAACCTGTAAATCCGTATATCAGTTCCTAATATGGACCTGGCTACAAGTTCACCCCTATAACACAGAGACACTGATGCTTTATCACCAGTCGTATAGACTACTGTAATGCCCTGCTCTGGTCTTCTCAAAAAGAGGATTTCGCTCTCTGCTCTTCCCAAAAAGAGGATTTCAGGTTTGCAATTACAGTGGTCCCTCGCTCTATCGCGGTTCACTGTTCGCGGCCTCGCTGTTTCGCAGAATTTTTTTTTTTTAATATAGATTAAGATTAAAGGTCCCATGACATGGTATTTCTTGATGCTTTTATAGGCGCCTTAATGGTTCCCTAATACTGTAAATGAATCCTTCTTCAAAATCAACACTCAGTGCATGAGAAAGACATACCACAGACATGGTAAAAAATTCTCTCTCTGAACACCTCATTCTGGGCGTTGTTGCTTGAATACAAATGAGAAGGACAGAGATAGGTCGGAGCAGCGGGTGGGTGGGGGGGCAAATGCACCGCTGTTTCCTGGATTAGCGCTGCGCTCTGCGCTGTCTCCCACTTCCGCGTTTTATGTGCGAAGGAAGAAAGGAGAGCCATTTCAATGAAAAAAACACATTTTCACAGAAAATAAAATTAAACCACTGCTGTTTCAGAGGTCCAGAGAGTCGGGTAAAGGACTTCCGAGCCTAGAAACACTCTCACGTGCCTCCAGGCAAATAAAAAAACGCATTTCGCATTGCGTAGCTCCTTCGCGGTCCAAACTCTCTGGGCGTGATTTCCAGAGATGGTGTGGAAACACAGACGGGGAGGGGGTGGAGAACTGCATTTTCCATGTGACGTCAGAACGTTCCCTTGTTCAGAATCGCCCGTTTGAGCTGTGTTTTTTTGTAACGCAGAAAAGGATCGCAAATGCTCAGTTTAGACATTTTGCAACTTTTAACCATGGAGGGGGGGGGGGGCTAAACAGGGTAGGGGAGCTCACATTAACGTTCAAAAACCTCAGAAAGTGAAAATTTCGTGCCATGGGACCTTTAAGTCTTTATTTATCTTACACACAGTGACACACGGGAGAAATTTGACTTCTGCATTTGACCCATCCTTTTCAAGAGCAGTGAGCAGCCATCTTTCGGCGCCCGGGGGGCAGTACCATGAAGGGTCTTACTCAAGGACCCACACTGGCTAGCTCATTGCCCGGGGGGGATTTGAACTCAGGTTTCCCCGGGGGAAAGTCAGTGACGTACCAGTTGAACTAACCATATTATATTTGTAACTTTTTTTTAATAGTGTAACATTGTGTTCTGCATCCTGATTGGCTAAGAGACTGTAGACCTTTGCCGATTGATAGATGGGGGACGCGGGGACCGGGACTAGACCAGGACTAGACCAGGACTAAATGTGGACTAAACCAGGTAAACCAGGCAAGAAGGTTCGGGTCGCCCGGGCCTTTCTGTGTGGAGTTTGCATGTTCTCCCCGTGTCTGGGTGGGTTTCCTCCGGGCACTCCGGTTTCCCCCATCAACCCAAAACATGCTCCAGGTAAGATGCGTGAAGAGTCCCTCAGTCATCCAAGTAGAATCCATGATAAAAGGAGAAATTCAATTTGTCAACTGGACAAAGTTTATTTGGTCGAAAACGTTTTGCCGCTCATCCGAGAGGCTTCGTCAGTTCTGGTTCTAGTGCTGGTTAGACCCTGTTTATATCTAGCTGCAGGGAGGAGCTCCCTACACTGAAATAGCTCTGAAACTATCTCAACTAATCTGTCTCTTTTGTTTTTCGAATTTTTCTGGCGTCTAGTTTAGCATCCCTATTCAAGCCTAGGTGGAGAGGGTTGTTAGGCTTAGAACCAGAACTGACGAAGCCTCTCGGATGAGCGGCAAAACGTTTTCGACCAAACAAACTTTGTCCAGTTGACAAATTGAATTTCTCCTTTTATCATGCTCCAGGTAAAATCCTCCAGCTGAGGTCCTGACCAAGTCTAAGCCACAAGATCATGGAGGTGGTCCTGGGTCAAATGCAGAAAACGATTTCTCCTGTGTGAGATCAATAAAAGTCAATCTTCTAATCCTTAACCACTGTAAGGCACTTTGTGTTACATTTTGTATGAAAAGCGCTTTATAAATAATGTTTGATTGATTGATTGATATAACCACAGGCCTCAGTGAGCTTCATTTGACTGGATCCGAACACTGTGGTAACGTCACACTCCCTTGGTGCACTCATACAGTCTGCGCTTGTGCAAAAAGATGAATTCTTTAGATATTTGTGAGTTCACAAACTCAGGAGAATCCGCCCGGTGAGTCTCCAGTGGTTCAGACCGACAGAGCAGCACCGAGGTTTGTTCAGAGGTCAGATTCATTTATAAAACCTCCCGTGGACCCACCGCCCGCAGGAGGATTCACGGGGGCCGGAGTGTTCTGGGCAGCAGATCTGTCCCGACTGTTGCCCCCGCGACCTGGAATATGGAAAAGCAGAAGAAAATGAATGGATGGATTTATATAAAGACCCCAGAGCGGTTTTACTCTTCATAGCTCAGTCTCTCCACACTCGGTGGGGTTAAACTCCGATTGTAGCCACAGCTGCCCTGGGGCAAACTGACAGAAGTGAGGCTCCTAATCTGACGCCATCTTATCCTCTCTTCTTCACTTTACCCTTGTCTATCCTCCCCTCCGTTTCTCTCTACCTCTTCTCTGTCATTTTTTCTCTCAGTTTCTCTCTCCTCCCCTGACTCTTTCTTCCTATCTCTGTCATCTACACCCCGCTCTCTTCTTTCCTCTGTCTCTCTCTCTCTCTACCCCGTCTATCCTTCCTCCATTTCTCTCCTCTCTCTCCACTTCCTCTCCTCATTCCCTGTCCTCCCCTTCCCCTCTACCTCCTCTCTTCTCCTCTCCTCTGACCTTCCTCTCTTCTCTCTTTCTTCTGTCCTTCCTCTTTTCTCTCTCTTCTGTCCCTCCTCTCTTCTCTCTCTCTTCTGTCCTTCCTCTCATCTCTCTCTCTTCTGTCCTTCCTCTTATCTCTCTCTCTCTCTCTTCTGTCCCTCCTCTCTTCTCTCTCTCTTCTGTCTCTCCTCTCTTCTCTCTCTCTCTCTTCTCTTTCTCTTCTGTCCCTCCTGTCTTCTCTCTCTCTCTTCTCTTCTCCCTCTCTTCTGTCCCTCCTCTCTTCTCTCTCTCTCTTCTCTTTCTCTTCTGTCCCTCCTCTCTTCTCTCTCTCTCTTCTCTCTCTTCTCTCTCTCTCTCTCTTCTGTCCCTCCTCTCTTCTCTCTCTCTCTCTCTCTCTCTTCTGTCCCTCCTCTCTTCTCTCTCTTCTCTCTCTCTTCTGTCCCTCTCTCTCTTCTGTCTCTCTCTTCTGTCCCTCCTCTCTTCTCTCTCTCTCTTCTCTCTCTCTTCTGTCCCTCCTCTCTCTCTCTCTCTCTCTCTCTTCTGTTCCTCCTCTCTTCTCTCTCTCTCTTCTCTCTCTCTTCTGTCCCTCCTCTCTTCTCTCTCTCTCTTCTCCTCTCTCTCTTCTGTCCCTCCTCTCTTCTGTCTCTCTCTTCTCTCTCTCTTCTGTCCCTCCTCTCTTCTCTCTCTCTTCTGTCCCTCCTCTCTTCTGTCTCTCTCTTCTCTCTCTCTCTCTCTCTTCTGTCCCTCCTCTCTTCTCTCTCTCTCTTCTCTTCTCTTCCAGAGGGAGAGAGCAGAGAAGGATAGAAAGAGAGATGAGCAGAGTAGGAGAGGGAGGAGAGGAGACAGGACAGAGAAGGAGGGATAGGAAGGTTGGAGAGAGGAGAGGAGAGATAAAGAAGAAAAACAGAGGGATAAAAGAGAAGGGAGAGAAGGAGGAGAGAAGGGTAGAGAGAGGGATGGAGAGATGGAGGCAGGAGAAAGTAAAGAGAGAATATAAAAGAGGGTTTGAGAGAGAGGGATGAGGAACGAGAAGGAGGTGAAGGACGAGTCAGGGCCACAGCGTTTTCTCTCCCTCACACAGTTTAAAGAAGAGATGTGCAGAGAAGAGAGAAGGGATGGAAAAGAGAGAGAGAGTAGAAAGAAGGGATGGAAAGAGAGAGAGAAGAGAGAAGGGATGGAAAAGAGAGAGAGAAGAGAAGAGGGAGAAGAGAGAGAGAGAAGAGAGAGAGAAGAGAGAGAGTGAGAGAAGAGAGGAGGGACAGAAGAGAGAGAAGAGGGAGGACAGAAGAGAGAGAGAGAAGAGAGAAAGGAGAGATAGAAGAGAGAGAGAGGAGGGACAGAAGAGAGAAAGAGAGAGAGAAGAGAGTGAGAGAAGAAAGAGAGAAGATAGGAGGGACAGAAGAGAGAGAGAGAGAGGAGGGACAGAAGAGAGAGAGAGAGAGAGAGAGAGGAGGGACAGAAGAGAGAGAGAGAGGAGGGACAGAAGAGAGAGAGAGAGAGAGGAGGGACAGAAGAGAGAGAGAGAGAGAGGAGGGACAGAAGAGAGAGAGAGAGGGAGGAGGGACAGAAGAGAGAGAGAGAGGAGGGACAGAAGAGAGAGAAAGAGAGAGAGGAGAGTGACAGAAGAAAGAGGGAAGAAAGGAGGGACAGAAGAAAGAGAGAGAGAGAGGATGGACAGAAGAAAGAGAGAGAGAGAGGGAGGGACAGAAGAGAGAGAGAGAGAGAAGAGAGGAGGGACAGAAGAGAGAGAGAGAGAGAGAAGAGAGGAGGGACAGGAGAGAGAGAGGAGGGACAGAAGAGAGAGAAAGAGAGAGAGGAGAGTGACAGAAGAAAGAGGGAAGAAAGGAGGGATAGAAGAGAGAGAAGATAGGAGGGACAGAAGAAAGAGAGAGAGAGAGGAGGGACAGAAGAGAGAGAAAGAAGAGAGGAGGGACAGAAGAGAAAGAAGAGAGGGAGGGACAGAAGAGAGAGAGAGAGGAGGGACAGAAGAGAGAGAAGAGAGGAAGGACAGAAGAGAGAGAGAAGAGAGGGGGGACAGAAAGAGAGAGAAAGAGAGAGAAGAGAGTGACAGAAGAAAGAGAGAAAGAAAGGAGGGATAGAAGAGAGAGAAGATAGGAGGGACAGAAGAAAGAGAGAGAGAGAGAGAGGAGGGACAGAAGAGAGAGAGAGAGGAGAGGAGGGACAGAAGAGAAAGAAGAGAGGAGGGACAGAAGAGAGAGAGAAGAGAGGAGGGACAGAAGAGAGGAGGGACAGAAGAGAGAGAGAGAGAAGAGAGGAGGGACAGAAGAGAGAGAGAGAGAGAGAGAGAGAGAGAGAGAGGGAGAGAGAGAGAGAGAGAGAGAGAGAGAAGAGACCAGGAGAAATAGAAGGAGATAGAGAGCAAAAGAGAATGAGAGAGAGAGACAGAGATTTGAGAGGAGACAAACAGAGTGGCAGAGTGAGAAGGAGAGAGAGAGAGAGAGAGAGAGAGCAGGAGTAAGAGAAAGGAAGAAAAAGGAGAGGGAGAGATTATAAGAAGAAGAAGTGAACTTTATTGATCTCACACTGGAGAAATTCTTCTCTGCATTTTAACCCATCCTATATATATATACATATATTAGGAGCAGTGAGCAGCACATTACTGCGCCCGGGGACCATCTCCATGATCTTCTTGCTTCGGCTTGGTCAGGACCTAAGCTGGAGTACCTATGGTGCATGTTTTGGGTTGGTGGGGGAAACCGGAGTGCCCGGAGGAAACCCACCCATTATAGAGAAATCCAACACTTTATTGTAAATGTGATAAATTTAAAGGTTGTGTGGAGGATTCTTTTTGTTTCAAATTGTGAATAAAAGTTCAAAATATATCTCTGGAGCTGCAGCAGCTTTGTGATTATGACGACCAAAAAAAAGAAAGAATGAAAATCCATCAGCTGTGGACGTGGTGGGGCCAGATAAACATCAGCCAATAGATAATGACGTTACCTCGTTATCTATTGGCTGTTTGGTCGTCAATCAAACTCCCTGTGTTCCTAGTGTAACTGACTCTCCGGCGCGCTGGGATTACGCGGTTTACGTTCGCCTCTCACGCATTCCATAGACGCAGGAAGCGTCTATGGACCAACGCCGCGGTTCTTAGCGGCTTTTTCCAACTGTAGCTTCCTCGCAGTTTGTACAAAGTTTGTTGCGACGGCGGACGAGAATCCACGACCAGTTCGCCGCAAAAGAAAGTCAGTTTTTGAGGTCGCTGAAAGAAGAAGAGAAGGGGAAAACGAGCGAAGCCAAACTGAGGCGATTCTTGGAGATTCCTTCCAGCAATGGCGTGAGCTGAAGCAGACGAAGGGTCTAAAGACTGACGCGTTGGTCGATAAATTACTTCTGGACAGTAAACTTCAACAGCGATTCTGAACGAGCAACGACTGTAAACAAACAGGATTTCTAGAGTCCGGAGGAGGCGGGAGGAGACGTTTCTGCTTAAGGAATATTAACGTTTTTTACAATCTGAACCTTATTCCTGTAATAAAACAAGTTGTTTTACTCACCCATAGCACTTTGGTGTCATTTGGAGCAGTTTCGTAGATGTTGTAGTTTAGTGATATCCGTTAACGTGAGTGCTTGGGGCAGGAGATTGCAGTCACCCAATAACACAAACTTTATCACTTTTCAAATTACAGAAGCTCAATGTCTTAGTCTACACTTTAGTTTGAGTCAAAAGTGCCTCTAATCTGAGATGTATCCATAGTTTGGAGTAGATGAGGAGGACAGTGCACATGTGCTCAGTCACAGCTGATTTGCAGATAAGAAGACCCTCAGAACTTTTCTGTTGCGAGTGACACATGGCAGAAGATTGGGACTTTGAGGCTGAAGAGGACTTATGGAGGACTGAGGACTGAAGAGGAGTATACGGATGAGGAGACAGAATGGATACGGAAAGAATGAAGCGGAGACAGTTTTAGGAGCAGCAGAGAACAGCCATCGGTTTCACGTTACTTCTCAGAATCGTGCGCTGAATCCGCTGGCCTTCTTTCTTTTCCTTTGCTGGTAAAAAATGGTCCTGACTGAAGTGGGTACTGCAAACACGATGGTCCAAACGTCTTACAGCTTTGCCTTTCATGTTTGGGTCCCGAGAGCTGAGAGCGAAATCAGCTGTGACTGAGCACATGTGACTGTCCTCCTCATCTACTCCAAACTATGGATACATCTCAGATTAGAGGCACTTTTGACTCAAACTAAAGTGTAGACTAAGACATTGAGCTTCTGTAATTTGAAAAGTGATAAAGTTTGTGTTATTTGGTGACTGCAACGTCGTGCCCCAAACACTCACGTTAACGGATATCACTAAACTACAACATCTACGAAACTGCTCCAAATGACACCAAAGTGCTATGGGTGAGTAAAACAACTTGTTTTATTACAGGAATAAGGCTCAGATTGTAAAAAAAAACTTTAATATTCCTTTAAGGAGCTGTGGAGGATGGGGTGGTTTCACACATGAGGAACATTTGAAAAAGGACAAACAGTCGCTGTGTTTCTCGTTCCTTGGAAAATCCTTTAAACCTTTAATAGTGACATTTAAAAGTGCACTGTGGATATGTGTGGTATGTCCGGTAGTTTAAGTTTACTGTTCCTTTTACCTTTTGTTTACCAGAGACTGGCAGTTCAAGGGCTGAAATTATATTAATGATCCTAGTGCAGGGGTGTCAAACATGTGGCCCGGGGGCTGGATCCGGCCCTCCAAGACCTTTAATCTGGCCCTCGGCCGATTTTCTATTAAAATATTTTAATTATATTTTAATTTTCTATTAAAATATTGTTAATTTTCTGCGCCTCTTTTCTGTGCAGTTTAGCATAGCAGCATCTCCAGCTCCTCTGTACGTGGCCCCTCCCACCAGAGCAGCACTAATGAAGACTCGCCTCTTTCCAAACGCTCTTAAAGGACCATCGTTTTGACTGTTGACCGTGACGCCCTCATCAGCAAAATGTCCAAAATGAGAAAAGTGGACGCCGAGTGCAGGATTTTCCAAGAAAAATTGACTAATTCCTATTTGTTCAGGAGGTGAATGGGAAACCTGTACGCTTGTGTTGAAACTGCATTTTTCGTAAAGTTTCAGGTTGTTCATAATATTATAATATTTTGTAAAATAAATAAAAAAGACTTCTGTAATAGATTTGTGTTTCTCTGCACAAATATTTGGACTTATTGGTATTTTTGGGGTATATTTGCCATGAGTTTTCTGATCCGGCCCCTTTGAGATCAAAGTCGGTTGGATACGGCCCCCGGACCAAAATGAGTTTGACACTCCTGAACTAGTGAAGGTGTGTGGAGTTTAAAAACACAGTGGAGCACTTCCTGTATCACCACATAGTCATAGTCATAGTTTGCTTTATTGTCAAAAAAACATATATACATGTACATAGAGTGAATTCGAAATTTCATTTCCCCGCTAACCAGACAGGACAGTATAGAGCAGCTAGGGGAGGGGCCGCTGCTCTTGCGCGCGCCGCCGACTGGGAGATACAGAGTGTAAAAGATGCAAATACAATCAATACAATTATACACAACATGTAATGACAGAAAACAAGTGAACAGGTAACATGCGGTGTTTTTTTCTTTGGCGACAAGAGGGAAGGGTGTGGCAAGGGTACAGATCAGAAATCAATGAAATTGATTGAAAACTGAAGTAGAAGCAGACATCCTAAAAATAGACAGGGCAGTAATACTTAATACATGTGAGTGTGAGTAGCCGAATGGAATGTCTTGTTTTGTTTTGTAGAGTGTGAGATCAGCGGCAGCTGTCGGCCTTGGACGTGTTTGTGCAGAAGGTTCAGTCAAAACAAAGAGTCCAGTTCAGTTGGATCACATTTTCCAGGAGAATTGATTACAAAAGGGGAATTTAACATAATCGATACATTTTAGAACTCAGGCGAACAGACAATTTGCCAGAACCCTGGTTTCTGTCAGGTCCCCACTTCCTGCAGGTCTGTGCGACTCGCAATCCTCCCCCTGGCACGTATGATAATGAATACGGACTGAGCCGCTGTTCCCAATATCCATTTTCCGCGATGTTATCCAGCGCCAGGGGGTTTCCACAGATGGGATGAAACAGTTCATGTGTTTTTCCTTCTGATGTTGCCCCACCGAGTTCGCAGTTCCCCGTGAAATGTCTGTCCGGCGGATCGGGGCTCTTTTTTATCCGCTCGGCTCCAATTAGTGATGGGTCAGAAAACATCCCCAGGCCAATCCAGATGTCCTGCCATCAAGATTCCAATAGTAATCGTTCCGTGTCCTCCGGTAACAGCGGTGCCAGGCACACGACGCGTCCTTCGTGTATCAGGCAGCACGTTCCCTTAGGACTGACCGGCTTTCTGAAAAAAAAATATACAAATTGCGTATGGACCAGCTCCAATTCATGATTTAGGATTTGAAAAATCTGTTCCAACAGGAGAAAAATGACGAGACGAGAGAAATAAAACAACACAGAGAGCAAAGATAAGGGAGGAATAGAGTGTTTTCTGTTTGAGAGAAGAACTTAGAAGCCTAAATCTGAAAAGGGACAGAAGAGAGACATGTGAATGAAACAAAACTCAACTCCAGGTCTGTTTGTGATAAGGAAACGACATTAGAAAACAAATCAGAACAGTGTAATACGGCCCCTTTAATACCCCATAGAAGCGTCATACCTCCCCTTTAACCTAAGGCTGAGTATTGAACGTCACGGAAGCCATTTGTAGGACCAATATTCTGTGTTGTTCCTCTACAAACATTTTCAGTTTAATCTCCTCATGTGTTTTTATCGACCGTTGCACAAACCACGTCTTCGAGCTCATTAAACTCGCGAAGATCTGCTAACTCCAGGTCTGTTTGTGATGAGGAAACGACATTATAGCATAGATAAAAAAAATAGACTAATAAAAAACAAACAAACAAATAAATAAAACAGCTGTCGTATTTGCACAGCGTAAAAGTGTTAAAGCCGCAGTGTCCAGGTGTTTCAGACCAAACTCACAGGTGACGGAGGAGAAAAAGTCTGCAGAGGTGGAGTTAAGGAGACGAGGAGACGAGGAGAGAGGAGAAGGGGGGAAAGAGGTAGAGGAGAAAGAATGACATCACAAGGTGGAACAGCATTTTGAGCTTTGGAGATGTAAACAGATTAAGCCTTTTAAGTTTTAGCCCTGGTTTAGTCCTGTTATAGTCCTGTTATAGTCCTGTTTAAGTCGTGGTTTAGTCCTGGTTTAGTCCTGGTTTTAGCCCTGGTTTTAGCCCTGGTTTTAGCCCTGGTTTAGCCCTGGTTTAGTCCTGGTTTAGTCCTGGTTTAGTCCTGGTTTAGTCCTGTTTAAGTCCTGTTTAAGTTGTGGTTTAGTCCTGGTTTAGTTCTGGTTTAGTCCTGGTTTAGTCCTGGTTTAGTCCTGTTTTTGTCCTGGTTTTGTCATGGTTCATGTTTTTTTTGCTGTTATTTCATATTTTGTGTATCTTATTCCTTTGGTGTGTAGAGATAAATTAACAAGTCCTGGAAGCTTTAACAATGTCCACTGCTGTCCAATGCCTTTATAGACTGCTCACCATCCCTCAATTCTATTCTGCTGGAGCCTTTTTTTTTTTTTTTTTTTAAAGTTTAAATGGTTTATTTGACAGAGAATGAGCTGGAAGTATTGGAATGGAGAGCCAGAAGGAGCAGGTAGGTCACGGGCTGGGGCCAGGAGGAGCAGGTTGGTACCAGGCTGGGGGCCAGGAGGTGTGGAGTTGTGAAATGGTTCCAAGATGAGGAGCAGAAACAGAAGCAGGAAGAGGTCCGGGGTAAACCTGAGTGTTAACTGACGAACTGGCAGGGAGTGTTAAAATGAACCGGTTGTTGATTGTAGATGGACCACAGGTGAGTGAGTAGTTGGCTGCAGGTGTGAAGTATATGGCTCCTCCCAGGTGAGTAGGCACAGGAGGGAGGGGGAGAACCCAGGAGGATCATGACAGGTTTAGCCCTGGTTTAGCCCTGGTTTAGCCCTGGTTTAGCCCTGGTTTAGCCCTGGTTTAGTCCTGGTTTAGTCCTGGGTTAGCCCTGGTTTAGTCCTGGTTCAGCCCTGGTTTAGCCCTGGTTTAGTCCTGGTTTAGTCCTGGTTTAGCCCTGGTTTAGTCCTGGTTCAGCCCTGGTTTAGTCCTGGGTTAGCCCTGGTTTAGTCCTGGTTCAGCCCTGGTTTAGTCCTGGTTTAGCCCTGGGTTAGTCCTGGTTTAGTCCTGGGTTAGCCCTGGTTTAGTCCTGGTTTAGCCCTGGTTTAGTCCTGGGTTAGCCCTGGTTTAGTCCTGGTTCAGCCTTGGTTTATTCCTGGTTTTATTATGGTTTAGTCCTGGTTTAGTCCTGGTTTTGCTCTGGTTTAGTCCTATTTTAGTCCTGTTATAGTCCTGTTATAGTCCTGTTTTAGTCCTGTTTTAGTCCTGGTTTAGTCCTGGTTTAGTCCTGGTTTAGCCCTGTTTTAGTCCTGTTTTAATCCTGGTTTAATTTAGATGAATTCATTACAAAGCCTGTGATTAATTCGTTTTTTTAATGTTATTTTAATTATTTTATGTATTTTTTAGTTATTTTATGTATATTTGGACAGTTTTAGTTGTATTTTCATGTTATTGATTGAAACAAAACACAACTCCAGGTGTGTTTTTGAGGAGAAAACCACATCAGAACGCGAATTTAAGCTCACAAGAGTCCGTTTCGTGTCATATCGGACCTGTAAACCCACAGCGTCCAGGTGTTAATGCTCAGATCGGGCCAGAAGGTCAGTCATATCGAAGGGCCATTGTTTTCTGTTGGATATTGAACATGTCCACCCGCGTAAAGGGACCACACACTCATTTAGAACAAACCCGATCACATTTATGGATTAGACGATCGATACGAAAGGATACGGGAGCCATGACATTCAAATGGTGTAAAATGGAAATGTGATTCGGAATAATATCACGGGAGGCACGGGATCGACCGGAGAACAGGGTCAAAGCAAACAAAAAACACAATGTCCCTGTGATCCAATTTCTGCCAATATCGAACAGTGAAAGAAAGAAAAAGAGGAGGGCCATGAAAGGAGGAAGTATCCATCCATTTTCTTCCTCTTATCCGGGGCCGGGTCGTGGGGGCAACAGTCTAAGCCAGGCATGGGCCCGGGGGCCATATGCGGCCCGTTAAACTTTTTAATCCGGCCCGCCGAACTTGAAGAAATTATATTAATAAACCTTGTTAATGTTTTAATGTTTTAATTTCCCTGCAATTCAGTAGCTGGCGCACTACGTACATTGACCTTTGTTGAGGTGCGGGGTTTTGCTCCACGTTTGTGCTTTACTCTTTGACCCCTCAGCCTCCTGTAAAGACGAGCGGAGCTAAGAAAAGAAAAGTGGACAGAGAATGTCGAGTGTTTAATAAGGAGTGGACAAGTAAATATTTTTTCACCGAATACTTATCAGCTGCTGTATGCCTGATACGCCAAGAGACTGTAGCGTTTTTTAAAGAATATCAGGTGTCACTTTGTCACAAAACAGACAACAAAAGAACAAAAGAACCTGAAGGAGAACAGAACTTTCAGTGTTTTAAAATAGTAACTGTTAGTAATTAAAAAAATGTATTTTATTCATTAAAAAATTATTTTAAAGGTCCCATGGCATGAAATTTTCACTTTCTGAGGTTTTTGAACGTTAATGTGAGCTCCCCTACCCTGTTTAGCCCCCCACCCCCCATGGTTAAAAGTTGCAAAATGTGTAAACTGAGCATTTGCGATCCTTTTCTGCATTAGAAAAAAACACAGCTCAAACGGGCGATTCTGAACAAGGGAACTTATTGACGTCACATCGAAAAAAGAAATGCAAATGCAGTTCCACCCCCGTCTGGAAATCACGCCCAGAGAGTTTGGACCGCGGAGGAGCTACGCAATGCGAAATGCATTTTTTTATTTGCCTGGAGGCACATGCGAGTGTTTCTAGGCTCGGAAGTCCTTTACCCGACCCTCTGGACCTCTGAAACAGAGGTTTAATTTTATTTTCTGTGAAAATGTGTTTTTTTCATTTAAATTTCTTTCCTTTCTTCCTCCGCGCTTAAAACGCGGAAGTGGGAGACAGCGCTGTGCATTTGCCCCCCCCCCACACTCCTCTAACCTATCTGTGTCCTTCTCATTTGCATTCAAGCAACAAGGCCCAGAATGAGGTGCTCAGACAGACAGATTCTGACTCTGACTGTGTACATGTGTCTTTCTCATGCACTGAGTCTTGATTTTGAAGAAGGATTCATTTACAGTATTAGGGAACCATTAAAGGGATATGCCACCCCCAGGTCAAATTTGGGCATCTCCCCACAGTCCAGAGACTAAAATAAGTGGTGGAAAGCGTTTTCCTGCTCACCCAGCCATTGTCCGAGTCTGTCGCCACTGACCGCCGCGGTATCTGGTGCTCCTCCGCCTTAGAATGGAGTCTAACGTAGCCAGAGAAAGATTTCGGCCAAAAGGAATTAATTTGCTCGATGCGTTTCCCAATTACTTTGTGTGTAGTGCGCATTCATATCGAGTGCAAATAAATGTGCAAATCAACACGGAGAGCTTGCCTTGGTCATTTTGGGTGGGAACTATTTTCCAGTGCGTAAGAATACAGCCGTATCACGCAGCACGCTGCCAGGGGAATCCCAGTTACGCACCGGGAAGGGAGTTCCCCTGTTGCACAACGTGGTGCGTGATACGGCTGTATTCTTACGCACTGGAAAATAGTTCCCACCCAAAATGACCAAG